>JAWWEE010000041.1:574753-617708 GCA_035221455.1 Xenops minutus
CTCTGCGGGGACACCCGGACGCCAAGGGGGGGTCCCGGTCCCGCCGCTCCCCCGCCCCGCGCCCGGCGGCCGCTCCGCACACGCTCCCACCGCTGCGCCAGGAGAACCGCCGGGTTTTGTGCGTTTCTCTCCCAAAAATGAGCCTCCGGCAGCGGCCGCGGCTCGGAGCGGAGCTGTGACTGCGGGGCTGCTGCCCGCGGGGGGACAGAGGCTGCCCCGGGGGCCTCTCCCCATCCCTCCCTGCGCTCGGCAGCACCGGGCACTGCGGCCCCGCGGCTGGCGAGGAGCAGAGACCCCTGACAACCCGGACCAGGGACACTGATTCCATCACTGTGCATCCACCCGGGCGCTGGGTGAGATGCCCAGACCCACTTCAGCCCCTGGCCGGACGGCAGCGGGGAAGGGAATTTCCATTCCTCACTGCAAACACCGGGAAACCCAAGGCAATGCCGGGAGCCGGCAGGATGTAGGCTTGCAGCATCCTCCAGACTCACTAATAGCTCCGTGGTGCGGGTCTCGGCCCCTTACCCTTCCTTCCCTTTCAATCCCATTTAAGGATCTCTGGGCAGTGATCCGGGCATTCCCACGGCAGCTGGAAGCTTCCTGGGCTGTTATGCAAGAGCAGACCTCTGGCATTCCCAGATCTCTCCCGTTTTCCTGCTGCTCGCCTCCTCCCCCGGGAAGCCGGCGGAGCAGCGCAGATCTGCGCTATTGGACTGTGCAGACCCCGGGCTGCCAGGGGTCCTTCTCTGCCTTCTGCACTCACTACCAGGCGATTCCATCTCGGAAAGAGCCATGAGCGGTGGCTGTTCTAGCAGCAGGTCCCTTGTACTGGGTGGCTGAGCCTCCCTGAGCCCCCCCAAGCCAGGGGATGACAGTGACCTGCTCAGCACCTTTTTCCATCTCAAATCATTTATTCGTAGTTCCCAGTAGTTAATACTGTGGTGAAGCTTCTCAAATTCTATTTCCTGAGAAATATCTGGAATACCTACAGGTCTGCTTGAGCCAGCAGTTATTTTCCACAAGCTTAGCACAGGGTCATCTCTGAGATGTTCTCAGTCTCCTGCAGAGCTCACCCACAGCCCCCCAAACCAGGCACTGCTTCCCCTCCCCTCCAGAGAGTTCTGAGGAACACTCCAGAGAAAATCATCAGGGTTATGAGGAGCCACAATGTGAGTGAGGTGAGGACTATGAACGCACGGACTGCGCCTCTCCCATCCCCACATCTATTTTGTATGATCCACGGGTATATTTTTAGCCCTCAGGGCTGCGGCAGCCCCAGTGCCGAGCACAGCAGCCCTTGTTCTCCCGACAAAGGCAGCGCTCAGCCAGGCCTGCTCCCAGCTCTGCCCCGCTGTGCCACTTCCTCACGCTTCACTGGGGCTGAAGATGCTTTAGGCAGCAGATTTGGAGAATGAGGAGCCGGGAATGCAGGAGAGCTCAGCTCTGCAAAATCTTCCCTTCGAGCTGGGTCCTGGCTGACATCCATTCCTAGAAAAGCAAACTGGTCCCCAGTCTGGAGGTGCAGCCGTGTGAGAGGGAGATGTGCACGCAGAGCAGCGCAGAGGCAACGATGTGGCATCAGGATGCTGGGATCATACGATGCTGGGATTGCTAAGCAACCTGCTGGAGAAGGCCCAAGCCCAGCATCCATACAGGGCTCCTGAGCAGGGAGGAACCACCCAGAGAGGAACCCACTGGGGGAACCTGCCCGGGGGTCTCCAGGAGGGCAAGTCTGGGAACCCAGCCGTGGCAGAGGAGGAGGAGCAGGTGGGGGATAATGGCAGAGGATGCGTGAGAGCAGCAGCAGAGGGAAGGGCAGCCGATGGAAACAGCACAAAGCTGTTTGTGAACCAGGGGAACAAGTATTACTCTGTGAAAAATAGGTTTTTCCTTTTTTCTTAGCTGATTTCACAGCCTATTTGCCATCAGGGGCTTCATTTGAAGGCAGTTGAAGTTGTTTAAATTACTGCTGCTGGTTTGTTTTCATCTTTAAGAAACATGAAGTTTTCCTCTTCAGAACCATGGCTGGACTACAGAGATGACAAGACCTGCTGCAGCTCTGTCTGGGGTTTTTCCTAAATGCAGCTGCTGCAACATAGAATAGCACAACCCCAGCACTGGGGATGCCCTCAGGCTCTGGGGCTGAGCATCGTGTCCTTGTCAGGGCAATGCCAAGCAGCCAGTCCTGGAATCTCCACAAGGTAATAGAAGCCACCCAGTACCAGAGAGACAAGGAGGCAGCAGCCCCCCCACATCCTCCTGCACAGCTATCAGGGACCCTCAACTCTGAGGTGCCCAAAGCGTGTCCAGCCCCTCCTTATGACTCTGCCTGGAAAGGGGATATTTGCAGTGTGTTCAGTTCTGACACAGCCCCAACAGCTCAAGCCAGGCCCTGCCAGGAGCTACACCTGCTAGTGCCAGTGCCTGTCCCACTGGTGCAGGCAGAGAGCCTGGGGGCACAGTGCCAGCTGGAGATTTCCTCAGAGAGCTGCCAGAACATCTGATACCTGCACCATCCTTGGCCACAATGGAGACAGTGGGATGACATGGCAGGACCCAGGGTTGTTTTTTTTGGCAAGTACCAGATGCCCTGACCCAAAAAATCCAAAGCAGAATGTGCAATCATAGTGAGGAGCTGAATGGACACAGAGACTGCAAAGCACTGTGGGGGGAGCAGGGAGAGCCACGATGATGGGCTCTGCAATAATGCTTTCTGAAATATAATTTCCAATAGATTTCATATCTAAGTTATGCAACATAATGAGCAAATCTACAATGCAATTGTCACTGCACATTAACAGTGAAATCCTGAGTCTCTATTACACTAACAAACTTATTAAATCAGTGAACATTGTGCTGCATCAATCAATTACTGAAACAATGCCAAGATCGGGAGAACAATCTGATATCCATTACAGGGAGCAGGAGCAGGGATGTCACTGGGGCTGCCCGCAGCACTGCATGCTTTAGAACATTCCATGTATTTACAGCATCAATGGACACTTCACCTGCTGGTGTTCTGCAGCCACTTCCCCTGCTCTAGGGGAAGGAACAAGCCTGAAGCCACCTGTGTGCTTGGACCTCAGGTCCCTGCCCAGAGCAGGAGGTGAATGAAGGAAGCACCACTGGCCCCACTGCTGGGATTGCCCCAAAGCCAAGCGATGGGCACTGTAACATCAGCAGCACTCACTCACAGAAATCACCCTGCAAAGAGGCAAAGCTCTAGGAAAAGTGAGGGACTCGTGGCAGCAGGTGCTGCCAAGTGTTCGGACACTGACTTCCCACTCCTGGGCACCAGCTCGGGCCCCATTGCTGCCTCTGCCTTCAGCCAAAGTCTTATTCCTGGCTGTCCACCCTGAGGTCCTTCCCAAGTCATTCCCGGAGCACTCACAGTGAGCAGCAAGTAAATATGGAGCAGCCAGGATACAGCCATCACCTTGCTGCCCCTTTACAAGGAGCTGGCATTGGCCTGAGCCCACAGGTCTGTGCCCACAGCAGAGCTTGGGCTGGGCTCATCCCTGGCTCTGGGACTACAGCCACCCACTGCCACACATATTTCCAGGGAAGGGCATTTCTCCAGCACCAGGATGGGGCATGGGAAGGCTGGCAGGGGTTTGGCCCTACAGCCCTCACCCAGCTCTCACATCCTCTTCAGCCCCATGAAATCCCATCGACACCAATGTGACATCCTTAGGAGGCTGTTAAATGTGAAATAAGGTGAGCTTGGGGAAACCTGAGAAGACATCCATGCAAACACCTCAGCAGAGCGTGTCTTGCACCTTGATAAAGTGATTTGACACAGCACTAATTATGCAAATTAATCATTGGTAAATGAAGTCCTTGGTTATTTATTTATTTTGTGTTCTGCACCTCAGCCCGGTGGGAGCAGCACTGGGAGAGAGGAGCGGCTCCATTCCAGCTGAGAAGGAATGTTTGGTAACATGTTGCATGATCCAACCTCCCCACATTCTTTCTCAGATGAAATTCGGAATTGATTTGCTGGTATCACACTGCTCCCAGCCCTCAATATGTCAGGGCAGTTAATGAACCATGCCAGGGACTCATTTATAACCCACTATTAGCCGCTTCCATTGCAAAGAGGATTTTTTTCCCTCTTTGCTCTGATATTCTAAAACTTTAAAAAACAAACCTGCCTTCATGCACACACACACACAAAAAATCACCAGCAACACCAAGATCATCAAAATCAGCACCGGCTGAAAGTCAAGCACTTGTGCAATTCCCATCCTCCCTCTTGGACCTGGCTCTCAAGCAGCCACAGAAAAGGCCTTGGACAATCACCCAAAATGCTGCTGATTTTCCTTAGGTTCCTCCCTAGCCCCTGCTCCCTTTGGGCAGAGCAGCTCATGGCACCTCCTGAGTGCAGCTGATCTGACCCCAGCTCCAAAACCTGCTTTTGAAATCATCCCAGGGGCAAGCACCAGGGCCTGGACCTGAGAGGAAGGGGATTCTGCACCGAGCTCCCTCCTGCCCACCACGGCAGCTGGGGCTGGGATCTCGCTCTGAAGAAGCCTTGGCTTGAAGCAGGGAGGTGATGTTGAGAACTGGAGAGGCCCAGGAAGGCAGCGGCATTCCCCTTCACTCTGCTCTGCATCTGCACGTCAGGATGGCAGAAACAACTCTATCGGGGGAACAAGAGCTAATTAAATTTACCGGGATCATTGAAGAGGAAATTATTTAATATTCTGCATGGAATTTAATATCTGAAAGCATGAATGGCCTTGTTTCATCAGAGATCTGTTCCTTCCCAACATTCAACTTTACTTTTCAGAGGCAGGCTGGCCACTGAGGGACAGGCAGGGACGGGGGAGGACGCTGCCAGTGGGAGCTGGAGCCAGGGAGAAACAAACAGTGGGAGAGTGGAGCATCAACAGAGCCACAGCCGCATCCTCGGGTGCTCCCGACGGAGCAGCAGCTCCACGATCCAAGGAGAGCAGCCTCCCAAGGGGCTCTGTTGTCTCCTCTGCGGGAGGATCCTCCTGTTACCATCCACCATTGCTTCCACACAGAGCTGCCACTCCTCCAGAGAGCACCCGCATCCCGTGGGGCTTTCAGCTTGTGACGTTACACTGTCATCTAGTCCCATGTGAACAGCCAAAAAGGTGCCACTTCTGAAATCCCCCTGGTTTGTTCCTCCATCCAAAGAGGAGCCTGCATCGGCCACACTAGGACCCAGGGAAAGAACTTTGCCACAGGGAACCTTCACCTTGGCTGTGCGTCCCTGTGGTGCTGCTCACCCAGATCAGCTCTGAGCACCTTCTGTGTTCCAGGAGGATCCCAGCATTGCATTTTCCCGTGCTCTGTGCTCCCAGTTCCTCAGCTTCTCCTTCTTCTTCAGGAGGGTTGCAAAGACCCTCCTGGTCCCATGGGCTGGCAGCCACCTCTGTGCCCTCTCTGGACTGTGTCCCTAAAGTAGCAGGGTGCCAGGGGGGAGAGAGGATGTGGAATGCCAGGTGATATGCAGCGTGCCAAGTGAGAGGTGGGATGCCATCAGGCACCTTCCTGCCCATGTAGGTGGAGTCCCCCATCCCAAAGGGAGGCTTGGGAGGGCTGCTGTCCATGCTGAGCAGTGGCTGCGACACCACAGGAGTGATGTCCTCAGCACAGCAAGTTTCCCTGATGCAGCTCAGCCACGCTGCTGCAGTTGCTCATCCAGAACCACTCTGTTCCCTACAACCCAGCTCCTGCCTTGGCTGTTAATGAGTTTCTAGAACCAAATGTCAGACTCTGCTTGCAGCTATTAAGGAAAGCCCAGGGATCACTTCCCAATGACCCCTGGGTTCCAGCCACCTGCCCCTCCAGCCCCACAACAGCCAATGGGGCCTGGTCTCTCCAGTCCCCCCAAGCCTCCCTTCAGGGCAGGGGACCCCACATGTCCCAGATCCCATCCAGCCAAGTCACTGCTCACAATCCCCCTTCCTTTGGGTCAAACCAGCTGCAGGAATTGCTATTCCTCAGCCTTAGTGTTGTTGGCCCCCTGTGACTGTGTCCCAGGTGTGGGTACAGACCCTCAGCAGAACCAGCATCTCCTCAGTGGAGCAGGAGCCACCAGGTCTGGGCTCCCCCAAGGATACATCAGCCTTGTGCTAGAGACCCCTAGCTCCAGCCCCTCTGGCTCCCTGTTTCCCTCTCTCTGCCCTGATAACGTCTCTTTCCCCTCTCATACATGAAAGTGATGATAAGTAGCAATAATTTTGCTTCTGTATTTGTGTCACCAAAACTTCCAGTTAATTCCTGTAGCTGCCAGCACGGAGGCACTAATACCTCTGCAAAAGACAAAGCAATTATTTCTAAACATAGCTTGTTCCTTGCATTGTCACCACCCGAACCACCCAAACCCTAGGCTGCTGTCAGCATCTTCCTCTTAACTAGCAGGGGGGAAAAAGATCATTTTTTTCCCCAAAAAACATATCCAGTGGCATCGAACAAGCCAAGGTGCACCCAGTTCCTTACCTCCTCCATCCCTGCAGCACCCATCTCATGCTCAGAGGAACTCGAGGTGGGGAGTGACACGAGTCTGACCACAGCTGGAGGGAAGCACAGGCTTCGCCCATGGACAGTCAGGACAGGGACATCACCCTGATCAGGGCTGAGACTCTCCAGTGCCTCAATCCAGAGCTCTGAGGCTGCTCTGAGCCCTGCAGCAAAGGCCACCTGGGTGACAGGGACCCTGCTGGGCACAAGGTCCCAAAACTGGGGCCCCAAAGAGGGGCCCATTTTCAGGGGAGGGAGAAAGGATATGCCGAGGGTGGACACGGGGATCTGGCTCTCCCATAAGTCTGAGCATCAGCTCCATTCAGCCACCCAAATTCTCTGCCACAGCAATGCCTCCCTGCTCTCCCCAGGTGATGGACATGGCACTGTCTGACCCAGACACAGGCACTTTAGTTGCGCTCCAGCGTCTCCAGCTGGATGGAGACACCGTGTCTGCTGCAGGACCCTCTGCAGCACCACACTTTGTTATCCTGCAGGTCTGCTCTCAAGAAATTAAAATGAGCCATAAAATGACAAGTAAAGTGAAATAATGAATGCGAGAGGGAGAATGTAAACGGTGGCATTGGCATGTGTACAGCACCCTCAAAGCACCTGTCCCCACAGGTCAGCACAGCCCCAAGGAGGGGACAAAAGATGGGGACACATCTCTTGTGCATGGGAGTCCTGGGAGTCCCTGACCCCCTCTTCTAGGTGCCCACCATATGGACCTATAAGGGGTTCAGAGCCCTTGAACAAGATGTGGTACCCCCAACCCTGCAGGGGGGTTTGCACAAAATCCCCAGACCTATGGGCAGCCCCCACTCTGAAGGACACAGGGAGGGAGAAGCAGTCACAGACTTAATGACAGACACAGGCTCCCCACCAAGGGCTGAAATGAGCTGGTACCTGGAGGCAGCACACACCTGGGTGACCTACATACCACCGCTGATGGAATATTTAACGGTGCTTTCCAATGGATTGGGCACGAAGAACCTCACAGCTCTTGCATGTAATGAAGCCTCTGTCTCCATCTCTCCTGGCCTCAGATCTCAGAGGGGTTTACGGGAACAGGCGGAGGCTGAGCAGGGAGAACGGGAATGCAAACTACACCCCTGCACTGGGATTTTTGTCCAGATGCTCACCAGCATCCCAAAGCAAGGGGCTTGCAGCCCTGGGCAGGGCACCAGGATCCTGCTTTGGCTGCTTCCCATCCAAGGCCAGGGACATTTCCCATACCATCCCCTGCCCAGAGCTGCCCAGACACCTCCACCCCCAGCTGCTGCACAGGAAAGCATCAGGGATGCTCTGGAGCCACCCACACCACAGGCTGGTCCCAGGCGACAGAGCCAGCTCCAGGTGGGCTGCACTGTCCAGAGCAGCCTCTCAGGAGAGGGGACCCTGGAGCAGCCTCGAGCTGAGGAAGAGGGGCCAGCTCCCTGTGAACTGCCCTTAAAAATATTTCCATAACACTTCATAGCCAACCTCCAATACCACCTCCAGTAATTAACAGCTAGATTTTAATTAAACATTGATTAGCAACTAATTAGTCTAATGATTAGTCACCTGAAGGAGACAAAGCAAAATACTGGGGCTGCCAAGATAGGAGATGGAGAAGGCAAATGATGAAAGATGAGAGGCAGTTGAAATTCCTCCTCTGCTTCCCTCTGGGCCAAACGTTTCTTCATGGTTTGGTCCTTTACAGATGAAGCTTCGAGGTGAATTTTCCTAATTGAGGCAATTCTGTCAGAGTCTCAGGTGAGTGATGGGGAGGAGACTGAGTTATTTCATCTTTCCCATCAGATCTCAGCCTGTTAATGCAGCTAAAGGGCCTCTCCCTGCTGAGGAGACTCAGTCTGTCATCATAACAAAGTCAGGGAGGACTTTTGTGCCTTCAGAACTGCAGCATGCTGAGGAGATCCCTGTCAAGCACAGGCAGCCCCCTGGCAGCAGCAGTGTGTCTCCCTGTCTGTGGCCACTGCACCCCCCTTGGACCCTGTCATCACTCTGTTTCTCCCAGTAGACCCCGTTTGTTGTCTCCTGCCCACTGGAGGTGTCTCCCAGCACGCTGCTCCCCCACCCCATACAGCTGCCCTGCGCTGTGCAGGGCTCTGTCAGGCACAGCTCATGGGGGCTGTGCAGGGCTCTGACACAGAGGAGGATTCAGCAGGCAAAGACAGAGCCCTTGGTGGCAGCTGGCAGGGCACAGCACAGCACAGCCCCACTGGGTCCCAATCTCCTCTCGAGGGATCCAGGCTGGAGACCTGCTCCCTCTGCCTGCACATGGTCACATGCTGGTGCAAGCACCTCACCTGGGCACATGCTGCTCCACTGCACCCACGCTGCCCCAGAACCTTGGCAGTGATACCTCCAGGTACCTGCAGGCTGCTGAACACCCACCCCACCGAGCAGGACATCAACTCGTGTCACCCCAAAATACACCCTCGCACCATTTAGCCCTGTGCAGCCGTGGCTTTGCACTTAAAAGGAGCCAGAGACTCAGGCCAGGGCCCAAAGAGCAGCTTCCCTGCGAGCTGAGGGCTTGTGTTCAGCCCTGTCCTTCAGAACAGATTCTGCAGGTGATGCTCCCACTCCTCGGGTGCTCCCACGTGGCCACAGCTCCACTCAGAGCAGGCAGTGGGGAGGGTGGCTGCCCCCACTCCCCCATACCCCCACTCATTTACCAGCGCCATGCTGGATGAGGATGTTTATTATTCCGCTGGTCCCTTTTGTGAGATAATCCTATCTACCTCCATCACTTATGCCTCAGAAAATCACTCCAGCTGAGGGTTATGAAAGCACTTAGAGCTGTGCTCCCCTGGCACTCTGCAGCTCCTGCCTCCACCCCAGCTGCTCTCACCAAGCATCCCCACAGTGCCCAGCAGCTCTGCAGTCCCTTCCCTCCTTTTCCCTCCACCCCACAAGTGTCTTTACCCTTCTGTAAGTTTGAACCTATTTGGGTTTTCCCTTTCTCCCCTTTTCTTTCCATCTTCCCCCTGTCCTGCTCATTCCTGGCTCCTCTCTGGAGTTTCACAGGAAGGTGAAGCAATAATCCTGGGGGGTGTAGGGAGGTTGTGCCCAGCCTGTCCTGAACTGGACCCATCTGGGAAGGGCTGGGAAGGTCATGGCACAGCAGTACTGCCCAAGGAGCCCATTGGCATCGTTCCCATTGCCCAGGCACAGGAAAATTTCCCAGGGAGGTCACCCAAAGGCAGAGGCCAGGCAAGATGGGGTGGGCCAGGCTCAGCAGAGAAAAATGCATTTCAGGACTCCTCTGTCCATGGGCAGAAGTGGGACATACAGCCCAGCCCAGCCAGCAGGAGCTGAGCAGGAGACCCTGTGCCCTGGGGGAGCACGAGGATCCACAGTGGGGGTGGGAAGGGTTAAACTGAACCCTCATCCCTGCCACATCTCAAAGGGCTGAGGTACATTGATCGTACAGTGATCGCTTCACACATCTCCTCACACGGGAATCAGTACAATCAATGGGGTCAGGTCATGGAGAGGCAGCTGAGTGGATACTGATACCTTCCTCCTCCTTGTGCTGGGAATGGCACCCGCTGGGAAGCCCTCGAAGCTCCCACACCAGTGTATCTGGAGCTTCCTCAGGACTCCCTACAATGGGGATTCTCAGTCCCCTCTGAGCAAGAGGAGACAGAGACCAGCAGCAGTGGGCAGGAGCCTGCTCTGGGCAGGAGGCAGGGGGCCAGGCTGCCTGTGGGCTCTGCTGTTGCTGGGCACAGCCATCCCACGAACTGGGATGCCTGGGAACAGCTGGGACATGATGAGCTATGACCAGTAGAGTCTCTGGTTGCCCTGTCCTGCCCATGCTGACCCAGAGAACCCAGCTACATCCAGCTCCCATGCCGGAGCCTCATCCAGCTGAAGGAGTGAGATCTGGCTGCGGCTGTTTCATGCTTCTGCAAAGCAATCTGCTCCTTGGGCTCCTCTGTTCTTGCCTCTTATGCAACTGCACAAAATGTAGAGGAAAACAATCCCCTGGATGCTAATTTATCTGAGGAGCTCGAGCAGCTTTGCACAAGGCGGCAGTTTCAGCAGGAAAAAATAAAAGAGAACAGCCGTGTCTGGAAGGCTGCTCCCGAAATCTGCCCTGCCTTCCAGGGATCCTGCCCCACTTCCTGGGATCCCCCCCTGCCCAGCTCCCCACAGGGGTCCCTGCCCGCATCCCTGCCTCCTGCGTCTGCCACTGCCTCAGCCCTGCCTCCTGCCTGCCTGCTGCCTCCATCTCTCCTGCCTCCATCCCTGCCTCTTGTCCCCATCCCTGTCTCCATCCTGCTCAATCTGGTGGGCAGGGCTCTGGTTCTGCTCACCCACTCAAAGAAGCAAACAGAGGGTGGTGGGAGCAGTGGGATCCAACATCAAACCATCCACCTGCTCCAGAGCTTTGGGTGCTCCGAGGTGACAATCACCAGGGATGTGTGGGGAGATGCTAGCAGCCAGCCTGACCTCAGCCCTGCTGCCAGGCTGGCACTGGGCTGTCCACGCAAGCCCAGGCATTTGTGGGAGCTGATCTGTGAGGTACCTCAGGGGCATCTCTGCTGCTGTGCCCCCCCTGCTGCCCCCCAGGCACAGCCCAAGCCTCCCACAGTCCCTCACCTTCCGCTGCTCTCCTTGTATGAGGACCTCTGGCAATTACAGGTTTTGTGGTGCACACCAGGGCTTGACAGTAGCCGAGGCAAGGGGATTGATTTCTTGCTTTATTTTAAGTGCAGCTAATCTAATAGCTAATTTATTTAAATTGATAGGGCAGAGCGAAATTACGTTTCTCTCGTCTCCAAAAGGATTCTGCCATGTCGGGTGACCCAGGTGAGCTGCAGAGCCAGGCTGAGGGTCCTGACACCCCCTAGTTGCTGCCTTGATCAGCTTGTCATATTTTTCAATTCATTACAGCCATTTTAGCAAACAACCACTATGGATTTTTTGTTACAACAGCTCTTACCATTTTAGTTGTGTGTGAGCTGGTGCCTTAACCACTCATAGTAAAGCTTTCCCTCCAGGAAGGAGTCCTTACAGACCCCCAGCTGACCAGGGAGAAGGTGTGAGGGGTCTCCCAGTGCAGGCAGCCCAGCCCAGGGCTTTGTCCTGCCACCAGAGCCCATTCCTGGCTGGGGCCCCTGTCATTAAAGCCTTTCTGGGATGTGCTGTGGAAGGCTTGGAGCCACTGGCCTCTTGCACATCAAAGCAGCAAGGTAAGAGAGCACACCTGGGCTGAGCATGCGGCTCTAACACCTTTGGGAATCACCTTTAGTGCTCTCCATAAGATCCATGGTTGTGCTGGCACACAGAGGCTACCCCAAACAGGCTCCAGCAAACACCCCTGAGGATTTTCCCAGGAAGGAAGGCTCACCTCCAGAGTGCAACCCTCTCTAAAGAGAGGAATTTGGAGGTTTCAGGGGCATAGTGACAGCTGGCACCGTAACAAGCTCCTGTCGTGCCACAGCTGCCCTGACAGGGCATTCTGAGCACTGAACCCTTTCTCTGCCAGTGCCACTGTGGCGATGTGGGTGAGCTCCCTCTTCACGGAGGGGACAGGGGTACAGCCCTCACTTACCTGGGTGATGACACCAACTCCGCTGGCAGAAAGGCAGTGCCTGCCCTGCTCACTCCTCCCCAGAGCCCCCCGGGCTGCACGGCCAGCCCCCCCAGAGCCAGGCCAGCCCCACGCTCCCATCCCGCAGCGCTGCCGCAGCCGCCGCTGCCGCATTTGCCTCACACGTCCCAGAGCTCCCTCCCCACAATAACTCCAATAACGAGTAAATCACTGTTATTCTGTGCCCAGCTCTTCTGATCCATCCTGATGAGGACCTTCCCTTCACTGCCTCAAAGTCACAGGGTGAAGGGACACATCCTGCAGGCACAGAGCCCAGGGGAAGAGGACAGGCTCCTGGAGGGCTGGGAGGGGGGGACGTCTCTCCCTCTGGGTTCCCCAGGAAGCCCTGCAAGCTGTATCTGTGACCCCAACAAGAGGCAATAAATAGAGATGGAGCAGCAAGCCAAGGTGGGGTGTTAAACCCTTGGTGGAGGCTCTCCAGAATCTACATCACTGCCCAGGCTCCGCACCACCAGCGATCCTGCCTCCCTAGCTCCCAGGAAGAGCCAGCCTGTGGCTCTTGGTGAGACCCAGCGCTGTGGCAGGTTTATATCAGATGCTGCTCAGTGTCTCACGCTGGCTGCAGGTGATCCCTCTGCTGCCACTGCGGCTGCACTAAGCTCACTGTACATCTGATTATGCAATAAGGGGCATCAGAAATGCAACTTGTTGCCTATTTCCCAGAGTAATTAATTTCATCTGTATTGAACAAATGACATAATTTGAGGATTTCTGGGTTATGGATTAACTAAAGACCAGATGAGAGCATCCTCATTGGCTCAGAGATTAATTAACAGCACGACGTGAAGCGAGCTCTCTCCTCTGCCTTGGCTGCTGCAATTTTAATCCACCTGCTTGGCTCTGCACTGTCCTGCCCTGGGCAGCAGCACTACCATCAATTTGGGCATGGGAGCTCTGGCCTGCACTCCTTCCCACACCAGGACACTGGGGGATTCCAGGGAGTAAAGCCACACTTTATGCTTCCCCAAGGCTTCTTGCTCCCCTGCCCAGGTGAGCATTCCATGATCCATCTTTTCCCTGCCCTGCTCCATCTCCTCCTCCCTGGGGCACAGACTCAGGCCAAGGATCTCCCCACACACACCTTCAGCCTCACTGAAAATTTTCTCTGTGGGGCCAGGCAAACAGGGCTTGGTGCAGTGTTTATTCATGAGCCAGGCATTTATTTAATGTGCCTTGCGACACAGAATCAAAGATCCAGAGCAACACCTAATTAATTATTTTTCCCTTCTTCTGTATCATGCCCTCACTGAGCGTTGAAGCCCCAAATGGAAAAGCTCCCTTCCCATGACTCTGCATAATGAGATGGATTTGGACTCCAGCAAATTTGTTCAGTTTTATGGAGTATTTTATGAAAATGCTGTGAAATTAAGTTCTGTCTTTGCTATCACGCCATGGCCATCAGAGCGCTTTTATGTACGGCACTGAGACTAAAAGATGGGAAAGGGAGTCCTTGCTGCAGTAATGTGGCAACTGGGGAGAGGGAGGAGCCGTGCAATGAGGATGACATGGTGCAGGGTTAGACTGGGGAGATAATGAAGGAAACAAGAAAGAGATGCAGATGAAGAGGGCTGCAAGCAAAGAGCCTGGAACTGGAGTGGCAGCAGCCAGGAGTCTCCGGCACTGGGGAGGATGGACCGGGATACTGGGGAGGACAGGGAGAGATTCCTTCTCCCAGTTTTCTCTCTATAAACTGCTCCAGCAGTCCCACTCATGGAATGAGGAGGCAAATGCCACCATCCTGGGGGACACAGCAGAAACCCCAAGGGAGGTTGACCCTTGTCCAGCACACCCCTGCCTGGCCTTGCTCCTGCTGCCCCAGCAGCTGCCTTCCCATGCCAGCTCCTTCTCTGCCTGCTAATCCCTTCTTGTTCTTTCTCCCCACTCATCTCTTCCCACCCCCAGCCTTCCGCCACCTCCTCTCCTCATCAGCCCTGCTCCCCTGCATCTACCCCAGAGTGAGCTATTTTTTCCCTTGGCAACTTTATAACCCGTCTCCTTGCCTGACAGCAATTAAGTAATGCTTCGCTTCCAATCCCATGGCCCATAAACATTGGGAAAGGAAAACGTTAGAAAGAAGCAAACAATCAGATCTGCACACAGATGCACACACACATCTACAGACAGACAGGGACAAATGGGGGAGTTAGTGGTAAGCTGGGGGGGGACAGCTGAGCCCCTTCTTTGTTTAGAAGCTGGAGACCTCCTTGCACAGGCCACAGCCCCCCGAAATGTGTGGCAAAGGGGAGAGGTTTCCATAATGCATGGGAAGGCAAGGAGCATCATCCATCCCTACAGTGCACGAGCCCCAGGCCCCTGTGCCCAGGGCCAGCCCCCAGGCTGCTGCCCTTCTCCAGCCCCACCACTGCCCCTCACAGCTCCAGCACTCACAGAGAAATAAAATGGCAAAAAAAAACACCCAAAGGAAAAGAGGCAGCTCACTCCCCCACTGTGATGGATGGAATTTTTTGGTGCCTGACAGGCCCTGAGCCTCTGGGGACCAGCACTGATAAATTACACCTTTCAGTTTGCTGTGAACATCTTCACTTTGCCGGGCTGGCCAGCGGCTGACATGGCAAACCATGGCACCAGCACAGCACTGGCCCAGCATCGGCACAGTGCCTATGTGGGGGGACAGTGGGTACCCCCAGAGCCCTGGCCACCTCCTGAGAGCTGCTCTCTGCTGTACAGACCACTGGGAACCTGCACAGAGGGGACTCTGCAGAGACACTTCCTAATTTCTAGTTAGGGTGCAATGGGGTGTTTGCTGGTTTGGGAGTGCCAGGGTGTGCCAGAACATGCTCACTGGGCACTGAGCTGGATCAGCCACTTTGGTAGAGCCACCCTGAGCCACAGCAATGCCCATGTCCAGGTCTCTGCTGGCTCCCCACCCAGGGGCAACAGGCTGGAACCTCACGTCCCACAGCCCTGGGGTGAGCTGTGCAGCTGGGGAAGCAGCAGGACTGGGGCTGCTTCCCACACAGTGGGAGCTCAATGAGCTGCTGTCCCTCATTGCGCACCTCATCATCCACCACAGGACGTGCCCTGTGTGCTGAGGGAAGGGTGTGGAGAGCCCAGGGTGCTGGAAGCACTGCCTGCAATCAGGGCAGGATGGGAAGGGGAAACGGACCAGACTCTGGTGATGGTTCCAGAAATGGTTGGTGACCACAGAGGAGCCGCACCAGGTGCTCTGTCCCACACTGCTGGCCGGGAAAGGGCCTGGGGAATATTGGTGCAGAGGCAAACGCAGCTTGACTAAAACAAGCTCCTTCCCATCCCTGGAGGAGCTGAAACACAAACTAAGAAGAAACAAGTGACCAGTCAGCAAGAGAGAACAAAATCCAAGTGATTACTGAAAAGCTCCGGACATGGCTGTGAATCCCACGGCTGCCAACAGCATCCCCAAGCTATTAAGAGAAAAATCAAGATGTGGACAGAATTAGATTGGCCATAGGTGAAAAATGGCTCAATTATTTCCAGTGCCAGAACCACAGAAGGACATTTCCCTCTGTTCCTGATCCACAACCTCCCACTAATTAGCAGAACTCGTGGAGAGAAAAATGCTCCGAGCTGCAGAATGAGCTACAGTGAGAGACCCAACGCACAGTGTGCATTTGTATGTGCTGTGTGAGCTGGGACAGAGCGCCGTGCCGGCAGAGTTCCACGGGCTGGTTGGGATCAGACCAGCTGTAGAAGGTGCGAGAGGGGATTTTTGTCTTCTGGGAGGGCAGACACAACCAGGCTCCATGGTGACAAGGACTGTCCTGGTTCTGGAGAGGGATATCCTGATCACCCTGCTGTGCCCATGCCGGCTCCTCTCCCTGCTCAGACCATGCCCCATGTCCTCGCCTGTGTGGATGCCATGGCACACGGGAACAGTCTGCGGGAGCAGAAGATTTGGAAGAAGGAACAGAAAACCCTGAGGTTTGAATCAAGAATTCCAGAGCCTGGAGAGGCACTGAATGGGATGGAGGAGCAGGGCTGACCTGTGAAGGCAGAGCTCCAAGCAGAATCCAGCCTAATGCAGGGCTCTGTGGGGCCAGGCTGAAGGGCAGAGATAACTGGCTCCCCAGCCTCTCCACTCCTTTTTGCAGGGATATTTCAAAACCACCGATGCATAAAACCGAAAAAAAAGTTACCAGGCGGCCCTGCCCCCTCCCTGCCAAAGTTCGGAACATGCTGTCATCAAGAAAAATGATGCTGGCAAGAGAGAAACCCGCTGGGGTTGCTGGCAATTTCCCAGGCTCCAGCCCCAATGAGTGTTTATCAATAATTTCGGGATCAGGCTGTCGCGGGCGCTGACGGGAGCGCAGGCAGGGACGGTGCGGGCAGGCGGGCGGCAGCGCAGCCACGGGCGGCAGCGCCGGGAAGGGAAATCAATTAGCGGCTCCGCAGGAGCAGGGATTTGCCAGCATTACAGGCAAAGGGCTGTTCGCTTGCCTGTAACAGGGAAACACTTAAACGGCGCTTGGTGACACAGAAGCACGTCCCAAGCTGGAGTGAGCTGATACCATACCCAGCCCAGAGCCCGGCAGGGCCAGGGATGCTCCCAGCTGATTCCTACGGGAGAGGGAATGACAGAGCAGCAGTGTTGTGTGTGCTGAGCTGCATCAGCCTGGCCCCAGCTGCAGGTCGGAGCTCCCCAGCTCCTGCCCACCATCCATGAGGCCATACTCAGCCCCAGCATCCACCCTTCCACCCAGGATAAGATCAGATGCCAGGCTGGCAGCAGTTGAAGGGGTACCAGCTCAGAGGGAGCAGAGCAAGACCCTGGCCCAGGCTCCCAGGACCTGCCTGAGCTCCTCTAGTTGCTCTGCCCAAGCCTGCCCTGTGCCAGGCCTGGCATGCCCATCACCACCTGACCACTGCTAATACATCCATCCTGCATTAGCTGCTCCAACTGCAGCAGGGCCCCTAACAGCCGTGGGGTGCCCAGCTCCACGTGAAACAAAAACAATCCTTTTCTTTATTTAGGTTTTAAACCCATTGCCTGATTGTTCCACTTGATGCCACCTAGATGGGAACTAGTAAATTTCCTGTTTCTTTATACCACTCCTGAATTTAAAGAACACTATCCTAGATCATCTCTATTGTCTTTCTTTTAACCAAGAGAGTCCCAGTTTATTATGTTCTACTCACACAGAAGCTGCTTGTGCCTTTGTCCAGCCCTGTCATCCTTCCCTTTACTTAGTTCAACTCCCTCCTGTTTCTGACTGGGCCACCAAACCCACACAGTGCTGGCACTGTGGCACAGTCCAGAGCACTCCAGCACATGCTGCCACCCACTTCCTCTTGGTCCCTTCTCTAATAATGACTAAAAGCAATTTGCCTGATTTTACTGACACTGGCTTGGAGATGGCATTTTCACAGAACTACCCACAGTGCTATGAGGTTGCTTTCCTTGAGTAGGAAATATGAAATTAAAGGTCAGTGTCGTGGCTTTGTGTGTTCTCATCAGTGTTACTTGGATTTATAGACCTTCGCCTGCCATTTTGACCCCCGGCCATTCACACTGTGAGATTCTCCACACTCATGGGAGCCACGGCTCCAAAGAGGGCACAGACCCAGCCTGGCATCCTGTGTAGGAAGAGTCCCCCAGGACCCAAGCACCAGTCTGTGGTGGGGACAGCTATGAATGTCCCTTCATATGTGGGGATAACACGCTCATCAGCCCACCCTTTCCCACATCTCCTTCTAAGAATAACACCTTCCCTCCCTGGCTTTCTCGAGCTTCTAAAATTTCATATCCTGTTCTTTAGGAGGTGTCTGCAGCAAGATATGTCCCTGCCACCCCATGTCCCACCCAGCTGGGATGCATCCCTTGGCACCCCGTGCCCCAGCCTGGCCTCCCCAGAACCAGCCACTTCCCTGCTGGAGAGAATTTCGATTCAAGTATTTGTCCCACCACCTTAATAGAAATCAGGCTGGGAGTGCTCATTCCTGCACTCTCTCTGACAAGCTTCAGCTGTCCCTTCTGAAAGGAACATTTCTTTATTAATATTAATACTCCGCATCACGTCAGACCTTTTGCTGTATTTCTGCTC
Organism: Xenops minutus; assembly: GCA_035221455.1. NCBI lineage: Eukaryota > Metazoa > Chordata > Aves > Passeriformes > Furnariidae > Xenops > Xenops minutus. Next base: position 592,922 of record JAWWEE010000041.1, read on the forward strand.
CCTCCCTAAGCACCTCCCCTGCCTCTCCCACTCCCCGAAGTGAGGTGATTCCACAGGCAAGGCCTGTGCTGCTGGGTGTCCCTGAGCACAGCCCTGGTGTGGCTGTAATGGATTGGTGACACTGTTATATTTATCAGTATTTCAGGAGAATGGAAAAGGCTACTGGGTGTTCATATGTTCTTGTTGTATTATTTAAGAGAAGCCATTTGAGAGCACAGGAGAAGCAGTGTCTGCTCCCAAAAGGAGGGAAAATAATGGAGGGGAATATTTGCAAAAAGCTCAGTTAAGTAAATATTTTATGCCAAATAATGTTATGGCTTTTGAATGATGCATGTGAGAGAGTTGAAAGGAGGTGAGGCACAGAGCGAGGAGCATGTGGTAAGCATGGAGGTGTTGGTATGGGGAGAACACAGTGCCCTGGCCAGTGCCTCTCAACCTGGCAGGGCTGTGCCACTCATAGTAACTGTGGCTGCCTCGTTGCTTTGCATGGGAAAAAATCAACCCTGCATGGGAGCAGGGACCAGGGAGAAAAGAACAGACAGACAGCAGGCAAAGGTATTGCCCTGGCCCAGAAAAAAGATGCAGACAGGGAGAGCAGGAGGAAGGGCAGTCAGGGTGGTGGCTGGAGGGAGGACAGCAGGGCCAGCAGGAAGGAGGAACATTTCTCTGGGCAGAGGAATCCTCCTCCCGGCAGGCACAGGGTGAGCATCTGGCACAAGGGAAGCACAGAGAGGAGTAAAATACCATTAAGTGTAGTAAGAAATGTACTTAATCAATGAGCTCTGCAGATGAGGATCAATGGGAGGCAGACATAGCCATTAGCTAAGAAAGCTGAGGAAGAGCCACGGGCTCAGATGGAGTGGTCGATGCTGGGATTAACTGAGCGGCAGAGGAAGGGTCCCAAGTGGAGAGCAGAGGCAGACTGTGGCCACAGGACAGGGCTGACCTGCTCTGCAGCCCCCAGACCCCGACAGGGAAAGGAAAGAAGAGTCCAGGCCGTGGGCTGCTGAGGAGCTTTGTGCTGAGCCCTGGGAAGCAGCATGGACACTGGACTAGAGATGAGTATTCAGCACCAGTGATCAGGGAATGGGACTGATGATGGCAGGGAAGAGAAGGGATTTTGGCCTTTCAGCATCCTCCAGGGATGTTGCTTGGCTGTGGAGAGCGAGACAAGATTTTCCTCCCTGCTCTCATCCTTTTGCCTCTCTCCTCACCTTGAGCTGGATCGCTCCCAAAGGGCCCCCACATGAAAGAAGTTCCAACTAGACAGCAAAGAGACCCTCTCTCCTGAGAAAGGGTTGCACTATCCCGGGTAAACAGAGCTGCTGCTGAGTCAGGGCTTGCCCAGGTCGCCAACCTTGAGCGATGTCCCAGTGCTTCCCCGACCCAGCACGCCTGGAGCCCGTCGGGGCGGTGCCAGCGTGTGGCTGAATCACCACACACAGGGCTTCCTCGGGAGAGTCTTGATTTTCACCCCATGAGCAAATTTAGCACGGGGAAAGGCAGACGGTGAGTGGGCACAACCCCCGGGGCTCTGACAGTGCTGCCGCTGACTCAGCCCTGGCACTGAGACCCTCGCCAGGCTCCATCAGACCCCCGGCTCCTCCAGCCAGCCTGACCCTGGTGCTGAACTCCAGCTCCATGCTCCGAGGCCGTCACTCTCAATCCTGACCCCTGCTAGTCCCTTTCGACACTCGCCAAACCTTGACGGCCAGAGCCCGATTGACCCAGAGCGAGCAGGGAGGAGCAGTGTGAGGAGGGACTTCAGGGACCCGCTACGGACCTAGAGCTGGCTCAGAGTATTCCAGCCTGGGGCTGTGCTCGGGGCAGAGCTCCTGTGCATGCCTGGCAGGGGAAGGACATCGGCTGTCCCCTGGCATCCCTCCCCAGGGTGGGCTGCCTTGTCCCGGTGGGGCTGGAATCCAGTCACTGAGCCCAGGAGGTCGTCGGGCTCCATCCCAGGTCCCGGGAGGTGCTCGGGCTCCATCCCCGATCCCGGGGGATCCTCAGGCTCCATCCCCGACCCCGGGGGATCCTCGGGCTCCATCCCCGATCCCGGGAGGTGCTCGGGCTCCATCCCCGACCCCGGGGGATCCTCGGGCTCCATCCCCGACCCCGGGGGATCCTCGGGCTCCATCCCCGACCCCGGATCGGTTCCCCCTCCCGGCCCCGCCGCGGACAATAGCGCCACCTGGCGGCCAGCCGGCGCACTGCGGGGTGGGTGCTGCCGGGGGTCCCTCCCGGGGGTCCCTCCCGGGGGTCCCTCCGAAGCCCCCCAAGCCCGGAGGCACCGCGGCTCCAGCCTGTGACAGGTACTACGCTGAGTGTCACGGCCCCGCAGGTCCCACCCGGCCTTTCACTGCAGGGGCTCGGGAAAAGGGGAGATTTGGGGGGTCCTCGCAGCCACCCAAGCGGGTCCAGCTCCGCGACCAGGCTCGCAGAGATAGCCCAGACCACAGCTCTCACATCAACTTCGGCAGACCCAGGACTCTACGGGAGCAATTTCCCAGGGGTAAGACCCAAACCCTTGCCTGCCGGTACCGGCATCCAGGTCCTGCCCAAGGAACCCCCTGCGGCACTCAAAGCTTCTTTTCCCACCTCCTTCCTCTTTTCCAACCTTTCCAAGCTGCTTGGCTAGAGTACCTTCCTCCCTCCATCTGCTTCAGGGCTCGGGCCAAGTCCGGGGCCGCTCCTGGTTCCATCCAATGCCCTGTCGGTGCTGCCCTGCTCCTGTCCTTGGGGCTGTTACCATACCCATCCCTCTACCCCTGTCCCAGGTGCATCCCACACCCAGCAGCTCCAGTGCCTCCCCCTCACAGTCACCCCAGACCCCTCAGCGGCAGCTCTCCTCCTTCTGCTCACGGGGCAGCTTTAACCACAAGGTCCTGGCACAGGAGATTTTCATGATACTGACAAGCTTACCCAGTCCTTGATGCTCAGCAGCCACGAGCTGAGAGCCCAGAGGGGGACTGAGGGCACCCACTCTGCATCTGAGCTGTGCCAAACTGATGAAGGAGGTGAGTTTAATGCAAGAGCAAACCAGGGCAACCCCAGCTGCTTTGTTCAGTTGCCTTTCCTCACTCTCCTGCCACCTTCTCTCTCTCTCTTTTCCCTCCCATCACCCTCTTTCCATGGCATGTGCAACACCAGAGCTGTTGGTGTGGGGCAGGGCAGAGCTATTCCAGGCAGGACAGTGGGGTGAGCAAAGCAAAACACTCACTTGCTTTCCATCAACTCATTCTCCACATTATATCCCAGTGTACCAGAGCCAGCTACAGCTCAGCCTGTTCTGGGGGGATGAAGCCACCCACCCAGAGATGCCACAATCTCCCACCTCTCCTGCAGTGGCTCAGACCCAAGGGTCTGCCATCCTTCCACTTCCCAGCATTTCCTTCCTCTGTGCTCAGGCACAGCAGCACCAAAAGGGCTCTGAGAGGGTGGGGGCTTTTATAACAGGTCCCTCAGCCCCCTCTCTCCGGCTGGACAGGCTCACCAGTGGAGCCAGTCCAGGTGTCACCCAGCTCCTCAGTCCCATCGCCAGGGAGCAGCCCAGGCCATGGTGGTAACAGATCCCCATGGAACTGAGTGACCACTCATGTGGGACAAAGCGTGACATTCCTGACTGAAATTCAAGTGAGCACCCTGAGAAATTTGCAATCTGATTATCTCTTTGAAAATGAAAAAATAAAGAAGGAAACCCACCCAGCCCCTGCCTGCCCAAACTGCTCTCCAGCATGGCCTAGCACTGCCCACATGTCCACATGCCACAGGGACACGCAAATTTGTCTGTAGGGTGCTGAGCACGTTGCTTTTACCAAAGGCTGGAAACAGGCTGGGCCCCTGAGTGGGGCACTTCCACTGGTGAATAACTTCTCTGGGCTCATGGTCACTATTTTTTAGCCCCTTCATCAGTCTTCATGGAGTTAATTGGTGCACAAGTGCAGGATGGACAGTGTCAGCCCCAAGGCACCTTAAGAGGGACCATGGCCCCCAGTGAGCTGCCAGGGCTGACAGCTCGTGGTGCCCTTAGAGCTCATTCCTGCTCTCAGGACTGTTTTCAAGGATGCAGGATGGGTGCTGTCAGCACAGAGCCCATGCTCCAGAGGAGGCTGAGCAGGGACACGGTGGGCCCAGAGCAGCCACGGCCCCTTGGGTACATCCACACACGGAACGAGCACCTGGGGCATTGTTAGTGCAAAATCAGCCCTTTTAGGCTGAACCTGCAGTGCCCCCAGGCAGTGTGGCCAAAGGTGATGTTCTTATCGGTTCCTTGTGCTCCTCAGATACCAAATATCAAAATGTGCTCTAAAATACTCCTGATATCAAATATTCCTCAGAGATTAGCGCAGTGCTTTCTTCTTGATCATCTCTTCCTTCCCAGCAGAACCGATGATATGTTATCAGGACCTTCCCTGTGCTGTTAGCAGTGGCACAGGGACTTGATGACCCACCTTGGAACAACACACTGAATATTTAGGAATTTCCCTGAGCTTAGTAAATGATAACATCTTTATCATGTGAGCCCTTTAAACCCTCAGTGCTGCCAGGAGCCCCTGTCCTCAGTGAAGGACAATATCAGACTCAGGGCAGCAAATACTGATAAAAAATAGTTCCTTGAGTAAATAGCAGCATCAGGCTGGGAGAGAAGGGTGCTGGGCTGCCATCAGTCCAACACCCACTCCATGCCCTCCATTGTCAGGAGGGGTTGACTCAGGGCTCAGGTCCCAGGACAGGATCCATCCCAGCATTTCCACTGTCCGCAAACAGAATATCCAAGGCTGCACTCCCAGCTGCTGTCAGCCATGGGGCCCCTAGTGGGAATGCTTGGACCACTCACAGTGTCCTTGCAAGATTATCCTGTGTCACACATGGGAAACACACACACAGGGGAAGAGACACCAACATACCCCAAGGAATTGGTACAGGTGGGAGTACTTGGGATGCTCAGAGCTATGAAGAGACTGTCATTTGTCCAGAAAGGACGAACCCACGTCCCTGAGACTCATCTGCCCAGCTCAGCCTTGGGGAAAAACACCAAGGAAAGACCCCAGACAGTGCTGGGGAAACTGGTGGAGACGGCTCTGCTTAGTGAGGAGGGGTGCAAAGCACCAAGGAATAAATCTGGAACCTGAGCAGAGGGAGATCAGCAAAGACATAAAAGTTGTGAGTTCAGAGCCCACGAACCAAGGCAACCTCTGTTACATAAGTCTATAAAAGTCTTAAACTCAATTTTGCTGAGAAATTAGTCATCAGCAATGATAGAGAAGCCATAACCCGAAGATATTGATAAAATGGGATGCTGATAGGGCAAAACTCAGCAGTGTGTGAGCAGATGAGGGTCACCCATGGTGAGCAACAGAGCCTGGGCACTGAGAACTGAGTTAATGGGATACAGGGGCTTCAGAGCTGGGCTCATCCTCTGGAACATCTCTGGGGATTAATATATGACCAGGATCCAGGGAAGATCCTCCTTCCCCAAAACCACACTGGAGAACCTTGGATAAATCCAAGCTCCTCCCTGAGCCTCTGAGCCCCCATCTCAAGGTTAACAAGTAGCCCTGTGGTGGTGAGTCACTTTCTGAGGCTGAACTGCTGACCACAGAGCAGGACACCAAGGGCCAGGAGTGAGGAAAGGACACCACAATGGGCTGAGAGGGATGGATGTGGGTGCATGGGGGAATGCAGAGGCCAGTTCCCAGTTCCCAGTTCCCACCACAGCAGCAATCCTTCCCATTCACACACACCAAAACAGCACCCAGTGCTGCTGATGGAAGAGGCAGATTTGGTGTCTGACCCACCAGGAAATTCAGGCTAATCTACTGCAATGAGACACAGAGAGGCTCTGATTCAAAGTGCTGGCTGAAGCCATGCACCTGATCAGCAACGGCAAGATTAGATAAGGACTGAACTTAGTCCCAACCCACACATATTAATGCGAGCTCTCTAGACATCTGGGCTATTCCAGTTCAAGGGCATGAAGATGCTCCTGTCACTGGGGCTCCTACTTGCTGCCTTCTCCTTAGCAAGATGCACGCCAGTGCAGCAGGCACCCAACCGCAGCAAACTCCTCCTGGTGTCCTTTGATGGTTTTCGGTGGAACTACGACCAGGATGTGGACACCCCCAACCTTGATGCTATGGCTGCAGAGGGGGTGAAGGCCAAGTACATGACTCCTGCCTTCGTCACCCTCACCAGCCCATGCCACTTCACACTGCTGACCGGTGAGTACATTGGCATCTTTGCATCAGCGAAGAACACAGCATCAGGAGCTCCAACCCCAGCAGTACACAGAGCTTTAGAGCAGAGAAAAGGCAAGGGTTGGAGAAATGGTAGATTTAAATCAGATATGAGGAAGAAATTCTTCCCTGTGAGGGTGGTGAGGCCCTGTGGCAGCTGTAGCTGCCCCATCTCTGAAAGTGTTAAAGGCCATGTTGGATGTGACTTGGAGCAACCTGGTCTACAGGAAAGTGTCCCTGCCCGTGGCAGGGAGGTGGAATGGGATGGTTTTTAAGGTCACTCCCAACTCAAACCATTCTGGGATTTTGTGAGATGAACCTGTGTTTATCAAAGGTAAATAGTTCCAGACCAACCCAACAGCCTCCTTTGACAGGATAAATTATTTTTTAAATAAGAGAGATGCTCTAAATTTAATCTTTCTGGACTTCAGTAATGCATTTGATACAGTGCCACATGGGAAATCATTAGTTAAGATTGAGAAGATTAAGATTAGTACAAAATCTGTAACATGAGGAACTGAGGGGCTACGGGAAGAGGATGGAGGGGATGCTGAGAGGAGATTGTCAAGCTGGAGGGAGGGCACCAAGGGAATTCCTGAAGAATCGATTTTGGAGCCAATCTTATTTAAGATTTTAATTAATAACCTTGGCATAAAGAGTAGAGCATGCTAATGAAATCTGCTGATGGGCAAAGGCAGGGAAGGCAGCATCAATATGAGGGAGGATGGGGATATCACACAGAAGGGACTGTGCAGTCCTCGGGACCAATATAATAAAAATAGCACAAAATATAAGAGTCAAAGTGCAAATCTCTCCCTTCCAATGGGAACTTCTCTTGCTCGCTGACCTCGTGGGTTTAGGTAAACATGGGATAACAGGGGGCAGGAGAAATTGCAGGTGGCACCAGTGCCTACCTTGGTCCAAGTGAGACCCACTAGATATCAACCCACCTATATGGGAAGCAGCATTCCCCCAGCATCTCCTTCCCTACCCTGGGACCCCACTTTGTATGAGGCAGTGGGAGGAAGGGGCAAAGGGAGAGCTGGGAGGAAGAGGCCAAAGATCCCTGCTGACCCAAGCAAACCCATCACCCAGTGCAGGGGTGAGACACTCCAAGCACAGCCTGGCTCATCCCCTTCCCCTTGTCTCCCCCCACAGGGCGATACCTGGAGAACCACGGGGTGATCCACAACATGTGGTTCAACACCAGCACAGGTGTGAAGCTGCCCTACTACACCACGCAAGGCATAAGCAGCTGGTGGGACAATGGCAGCCTGCCCATCTGGATCACCGCCCAGAGACAGGCAAGTGTGGCACCTCCTCGCATGCACAGACCCCACACGGACCCATCCCACCTGGCATTCTGCAGGAAAAGCTATGGGCAAGCCATGATCCCTAGTGGCTGTGAGCTCCCAGCCTTTGTGAGAACGTCAGGCTAATTAGACCGGCAAAAAATGGAAATCCCCAGACATTGGCAGGAATAATTATGATCATTCTATTAAAAATAGCAAAAAATAATAGATGTATTTCAGCTTTATTAAGACATTAATAAAACAGGTTATACTGTTCCTGTTGAAAGAGGCCTCAGTCAGTTCCTTAGGGAACATCCTGAGGCCGGGGTTCCATACACCCCAAGGCACACCCAGGGCAGGTGGATGGCAGCCCTGGGGGCCAGTTCCCTCTTCCCTGGGGACTGCAAGGCAAGCCCAGCAGGCTTTGAATCTGGCTTTAAGACAGGACCTGAGACCTGGCCCAAGACACACACCTTTTGCCTGTATTTACCTGCCAAATTGGCTTCTCTGACTTGAATAAAACACACCTTGATATCTTGAAGATCAAGAACTGGAGGGTCTATGCAAGCTGCAAATGGGTCACTGGTTCCAAAGTCCTAACTGGTGTTACTAACATGGTGAGAAAACCAGCATGCAAGGACAGTGCTTTCAATTAATCACTTTTAATTGGCAATGAGCAAAAATACTCACTAGAGGCAGTGGTAGGCATTGGGGCCTGAATGACTAACCATGCTAGAAGGTGGCTGTGCTGACAGATGAAGGGACACTACCAAGTGAATTCAGGGGAGTTTATGGAGTGTCTCCACTCACAGGGTTTGAAGACAGGCTCTGTTTATTTCCCTGGAGGAAGAGCAAAATACCAAGGGGAAGAAGTGAACAAGAAGTTGGTGGAGCCTGCTGTGTTCAACTACAGCAACGAAACCAATTGGAGGCAGAACATCGACACGGTCATGGAATGGTTCACAGTGGACAACCTTGACTTTATCGCACTCTACTTCGGGGAGCCAGACTCCTCAGGACATAAGTTTGGCCCTGAATCCACACAGAGGAAAAACATGATCAAGCAGGTGGACAGAACCATTGGTTACTTGAGGCAGCGTATCCGGGAAAGTGGCCTGGAATCAAACCTCAACCTCATCATCACATCTGACCACGGCATGGAGACCGTCATAAAGAAAGATGAGATTCACATCCAAACCATAAACAACTTCACATTCAAAGACATTGACTTTGAACTCTTAGATTATGGACCAAGTGGACTCCTGGTACCAAAAGAAGGGAAATTAGAGCATGTGTACTCAGTCCTGAAAAATGCCCACCCAAAATTGCATGTGTACAAGAAAGAAGAGTTTCCAAAGAGATTCCACTATGCCAACCATTCTCGGATCACCCCACTTGTGTTGTACAGCGATCCAGGATATGTGATCCATGGGGTAAGGTGTATGCACAGGCATATCCTACTTTCCTTTGGGATGAGCCTCTTTTCTCCTCTCTCTCACAGCACCCCAGCACTCACCCAGCTTTAGGCCTTTGTGCCAATTGGTTTCCCTACAAACAGATGGAAATGCAAGCTCTTTGTATAAAGACCTTCTCTGCTGTTGAGAAGATAAAATGTCCAAAAGCCTTGGGGTAGGACTTGCACAAACACAAATATCTGTGGCAGGATCCTCTCCTGACATGAAGGGAAGGCCCAATGTCAAGGCCAATAGGCAGCTTCCCATTGGAAGCTCCACAGTACAACAAAATTTGGATGTGTTGACATTTAGGGAGGGAACTGGCAGGATATAAGTGTTTGAGAAGGGTGTCTGGGAGCATCTTCAGCTTCTGCAGAGTTTAACACTAATTGATCAGCTTCCAAAACTGAAAGGAACCAACCAAACCACCAAACCCTGCAGGAGCAGAACGTGGCATATGAGACAGGAGACATGGAGGCACTGAGAAGTGCTGCTGCCCCCGGGGCTGTGCTGGGGATTGAGAGGTTGGGGTTCTCACATCCTCACTCTCCCCTCCAGAGGATCAAGGTCCAGTTCAACAAAGGGGAACATGGTTTCGACAACGAGGCCATGAACATGAAAACCATCTTCCGTGCCGTGGGACCAGCCTTCAAGCAGGGGCTGGTGGTGGAGCCCTTTGAAAGTGTCAACGTCTATGCCCTTCTCTGCGAGCTGCTGGGCATCACCCCTGAGCCCCATGACGGCTCCCTGGAGGTCACTAAGCCCATGCTGCGTGAGTCGGCGGACACTGGGAGCAGTGGTGGGACCGGGAGTAGCAGCAGTCACTGGGGGTGACAGTGGGCACCAGCAACAGTGACAGGCACTGGGAGTGGACATTGGGAGTGGCAATGGGCACCAGGAACAGCAACAGACAGCGGGAGTGGCAATGGGCAGCGGGAGTGGTGGCAGGCACTGGGGGGTGGCAATGGGAGCAGTGGCAGGCACTGGGAGCTCACATCGCGAGCGGGAGCGGCACCGGGAGCGGGGGCGGCACCGGGAGCGGGGGCGGCCCTGGACACCGGGAGCGGCACCGGGAGCGGCCCTGGACACCGGGAGCGGCACCGGGAGCGGCCCTGGACACCGGGAGCGGCACCGGGAGCGGCTCTGGACACCGGGAGCGGCACCGGGAGCCGCACTGGGAGCGGGAGCGGCACCGGGAGCAGCACCGGGAGCGGCACCGGCACCGGCACCGGGAGCGGGGGCGGCCCTGGACACCGGGCACCGGGAGCGGCACCGGGAGCGGCACCGGGAGCGCTCGGCTCCGCCGGGATCCCCGCGGGAACAGCGACACTTGGTGGCCGCTGCCGCTCCCGCCGCCGCTGGAGCCCCCCGGGCTCGGGAACCGGGCAGGGGTCACCGTGTCCCCGGCACCGGGGCGGGGGTGCTGCCCCCGGGGCCGGGCTGGCACTGACCCCCTTCTCGACACTGCAGGATCGGGCGCTCCTCTCCCTCCCGCCAAGAACCTGCCGCTGATGCTGGGACTCGCTCTCCTTCTGGGATGCTGGGGCGCAGTTTTCTAAGTCCCACCAGGTAACTGACCCCGAGGGCGTCTGGAAGGGCTCCTACCCGGGCAGACACGTGCCCTCTTTGTCCGTGGTCTCGCCGGGTTTTGTGTGCCTGTAGAACTGCTGGCCAAAGTGCTGGGCTGGCTATGGCACCAGCCTGGCTCCGGTAAAAGCAGCCACCTAGCCCGGGAGCCTCGGAGTCTCACAGCAAAACCCCAGCCCTGCAATTGCCAAACCCCGGAGCCACGTTGTGCCAGACTCACCAGACCCACTCTGCGGCAGGGCTGAGGCAAAAAGCCTTCATACAAATTCAAACTTCCCTCTGCAGGAAGCAGCCCAAGGTCCCTCAGCCAGACTGGGGCTTAGGGGACAAGGAGCAGGACACCCACCATCCCACAGGCCCAGTTCTAGCCCCTCCAGAGTGGCATTCCTTCACCCCTAGACCCTTCCCAGATGCTGCGGTGCCTTTCCCCAGCCCTGTGCCTCGTCTCAGGGGCTCGATAAACATCTGTTGCCATAGAGACTCACTGCTGTATCAGCTTCACCCAGGGAGATGAAACAAGAGCCGCACCCTCGGAAAAACAGGAAGAAAATGTTTGGTTTGAAACCATGCTGGGGTGGGGGTCAGGGCAGCAGCAACAGTGGGGAGGCTCTGAACACACCATTGAAATTGATATTAATGATAACACCGCACAAAAAATCTTCTCAGTTATCCCACTGGTGACCTTGGGACTTTCTGTGCAGGTCAGCACATCTGTGCCCATTTCACAGGTTGAGGCAGCCAGCTCCATCGGGAAGTTGGTATCCTGGCGATCCTGGCAGTCTGCAGAGCTCAGAACCCAGTGGTACCAGGCTCTACATGCCCCTATGCCGGGGGTCCTCAGGGTGCTCAGTGGGTATGCAGCAGGATCACAGACTCATGGAATGGTCTGGATTGGAAGGGACCTTAAAGCTCATCTCATTCCAAACCCCACTTCCACTACACCAGGTTGCTCCAAGCCCTGTCCAACCTGGCCTTAAACACTTACAGGGATGGGGCAGCCACAGCTTCTCTGGGCAACCTGTGCCAGGGCCTGCCCACCCTCTGAGGAGAGAATTTCCTTCTAACTGTGGTGAGGAAGGGATTGTCCTGGGGAAAGGATGAACCTGCTGAAAGGTTTCCATTGCTCCTGAAATCACAGGGTTTGCCAAAAGACACACCTTGGTGTGGCTGTTTTCACACAGAGTGGTGGGACATAAAATATTGGACACAATATTCGGTCTTGATGCATTTCCAGCACAGAGCATTGTTCAAGCTCTGTGCCTCTGAGACCCGGCCCTGCTCCTCCATTCCCCCCGCCTCTCTCTCGGTGCCGTCCTGGTCTCTGTGTGTCCTGGTCTCCAGTGTCCTGGTGTAGTACCACCAGCCGGTAGCCGGGGACTCCTGAGCCACACTCATCACCTGGAGCTCCCAATATCCTTGTACCGGCAGAGGGAGCAGGTCACGGTAGAAGCCCAGCCAGGAGCATCTCCCCAGACCCACAATACCTGCAGTCACCAGCCACTCACCCAGGGCTGCCTGCTGCCCCAGGGCCATCAATCCCCCGGTGGGTCCCCCGGGGAAGGACCTGCTTCTCGGTCCTGTGGGACAAAGCCTGGGAACCACCTCCAGCAGCTGACGAGCCTGGGGCACTTCCCAGCACCCACCGCAGCTCTGGCTGCACCACAATGCACAGGGATGCTCCAGGCAATGCCCTGGAGATCCATGTCACACACTGCAATCTCACGGTGCCCTCCTCCCCCTGAAAAAACGCTCTGGGATGACAAATGCTCCAGTGTCCCAGGCCTGACCGGTGATATGGATCTTTTCCCAGTGGATGCAAGGAGGCTTAACCCTACAGACACACAGAGCTGCAACAGCCTAAACCAGCTGCTGGCCCTCTGATCCCCAGCCCAGAAGTTATCCCTAGCCCAGTCCTTTTCCAGGAAAACCCAAAACTGTCAAATTTTGCACGTCCTTTGAGTCTTTCCCAGACTTCCCCGTTGCTCCTTACACCTTGTGCGCTGGCACCATGGGAGGTTTCCACCAAACATTTCCTGAAGAAAAAGCCCAAAGTCCAGCCTGGCCTTGGCCGGACACAGCCACTGCCTGATCCCCACATCTCCCCCCGCCTTCTCATCCCCATGTAATTCATTCTCCACCACCCCCTTCTCTGGGCTGGGGGTCACGCAGCAGGGAGAGCCCTGCTGTGTATTGCATCCCAATTTGCCATGCATTTCCACACCATTTACTTTCCTTTCTTTTTCCTGCACTGGGAAGCTGCTCACTGCCCAGGGGTCCCAATTGCTTCAGGATGGGAACATAACAACAAACATATATGGACACGTATTTATTTATGGAACACAGTGTGCAGGGACACTGCTGCCTCCCAAAATGCCCAGTCTGGGGGTGGCATGTGCCCTACTATTCCCACACATGGCCACGGGGCCTGGCCACAACATGGTCCCTGGCCACCCCATCCTGGAAGCTGCACAATCCCATACCCAGCTGTGGTACCCAAATCATATGCAGATCTCCATGCTTTGATTGGCTGATGCCTTGGGAAAACAGCCACCACTTGCCCACAACAAACATGGCCACTGTGGCCCAGTCCAGGGAGCAGCACAGCCCTTCTCCCCTCAACAGGCAAAGAGAACTTGGTTCCCTGTCCCTTCTTCTGACAGCAAAGCCCAGCCCTCGCTACCAATATAATGCAGGATGCACAGCATTCCTGGGATGGCTGACATACTTGGGAAAAGCTACAAAATCATGTTCCACCAGATTAGTTCAGAGGTTTGACTCTCATTTTTAAGATGCCAAAGGTTTTATGGCAATTGGTGAGTTTATTTGCCCCACTGCCACCTTGCTTGGTGCAAATATGGGGCCAAGCTATTCAGTGCATGTTCCTGGGTTTCTCCAGGACGGTGAAGCCTCTGTCAAGGGATGGGAAACACTGAACTCAGCCCAAAGGCACTTGCAGTTGGAGCTGCAACTTTGGCAGCAGCGGGGGGGCATCTCTTCGTGCCTCAGTCAGCAGCCCCAACCAGTACAGGCAGCTCCAGCCAGCAATGCCCAGAGAAGTTCCATCACTGGGATCATCCTCCCTGGCTCACCAAGTGAAAAGGGGGCATCACAGGATCCCAAGGGACATCCCATTCTGCCAGGGGTATAAAGCAAGGAGTCCACAGCAGCCCAGGGGCTGCACAAGGCCAGTTCCCTGTAAACTGCTGGGGATAGAAAGGAGATTTCCAGCTCAGGGAATGGCACAGCCCTTTTCACTCTCAGCTCCCCATCCGTGCAGAGGTGGGAACTACACACGTGTGGTGTGGGGGCTACACAGCATTAGATATTGTGTGGGGTTGGCTAAGAGGCACCAGGGACAAAAAGACTCACAAATGCCAAGGACTGCTCCCACTTCAGACTTATAGCCCCTCGCCAGCTCAGCGAGCTGCAGATGGAGCACGTCCACTCACACCAGCCTTCCCTTTTTCACCCTGGGAAGGCAGAGAACAGCAACCCTACCCTTGCATCCTCGTGGGGAGCAAAGGAACTACTGCACAGAGGAGCAGCTGGAAGGGAGCCCACCCAGCATCACCTGAACTGGGGCTCATTCCTGACAGGGTTCATCTTTTAGAGCCAAATCTCTGCAGCCAGGAGGGCCCCACATGTTCCTCACCCCTTAAGCAGTGCCCACACCACCGTGATGCCCAAATGTCTGTGCAGAGCTCAGGCACACAAGGATGAGAGGTCGCACAGGGCTTTTTACTAAAATCTAAGAGGTGCTGCACACAAAGAGCCAAGCTGGCAGAAGGTAAACGAACGCGAAAGGAAGAAAAAGTGCATCACTGGCTTACAATTCTATGTCACCTTCTGCTTAAAATATGCTCCTACAGCTCTCCTGGTCAGCAAATGGCCACGGTAATTGTCAAAGGAAACGAAAGGTGACAGTGCTCGACCCAGGACAACTCCCGGCATCAACGCAGCACCCCAGGCACGTCCATGTCCTGCAGCCCCCGGGTCACCCCCACTCCCGAATGAAGCAGCCGGTTTCCCCTTCCCTCATGCGGGGGGTCCACTGTGGTGCCTTTCCCCCCTCGGCAGGGGCAGCCCAGCACACCCGCTGCCGCTCCAGACGCTTTTCTAAACCCAGCATCGCTAAATCCAGCATCACTAAACCCGACCTCGCTAAACCCAGCATTGCTAAACCCGGCATCGCTTACCGGAGAAGGCAGTGCCCGGGGTGCGGATGAGGCCCCGCGCAGGACACCCCATGGCCCGTGTGGCTCCCGCTCAGTCCCTGCACGCCGCGGGCACCCAGGCGCCGGGGCAAGGGCAATTCATATCCCTGCGGCTCCCGCACGGTTAACGGCGGGCTCCGGGCCCGCGGAGGAGAACTCCCTGAGGTGCTGACTCATCTTCTTCCATGCCTGTAAAGCACCATATTTCATCCTTCCACGCCCACAGCGCAGAACCGCCGTGCAGCAGCTCCTCACGCCGCTCTGCACGCCCCGGTGCGCGCGGTGCCGGCGCGGTCGGTGCTGCCGCACCCCCGGCAGAGCCCGGCAGGGTTCGTGGGCCGGCCGGGACCGGGCTGCGAGCCGGCACCGCGACAGGGGCATTACTACAACCGGGCCTCCCCCGGGAAAGCCTTTATTCTATTAGAATCAACTCTTTTTAGAACCAAAACGTGCCGGTGCTGCTGCCGCCTGCTCCGGCCCGGCGGGGACCCGTGGGGGCTCCCCCGGCCCCGGGGCTGCTTTGTCCCCAGGAGGGACCCCCCCTGCCCGGGCGGGGGGCTCGGAGGGCGGGTCCGCGCAGGAGGGGACCCCTCGTGGGGTCGGACCCTCGTGGGATGCCCTCGTGGGGCCGGGTCGGGGGACCTCCCCCGCGCTGCCCGGGGGAACAAAGCCCCGGGCCGGGCCGCCCCATTGTCCCCGCTCCGGCCGGGCACCGGCCGCCCCGCGCGGGAGGAAGAGGAGGGGTCGCCCGCAGACAATGCCTCCCCCCACCCCCCACGCCGGATCGCCCCGCCCTCCGCTCCCCATTGGCCGGCCGGGAATTTGGGGACCCCCCCGCCCCTCCGCCGTATTGTGCCGGGGGGCGCGCGTGGATGTGGGGGGGTGAGAGCGCGCGCGGCCGCCGTCGGGGGCGCGCCCGGGGGCTCCCCTTGTGTGTGCGTGTGTGTGCGTGTGCGCGGGGGTGTGCGCGGGGCCGGGGCCATGGAGGAGCTGAGCAGCGTGGGAGAGCAGGTCTTCGCCGCCGAGTGCATCCTCAGCAAGCGGCTCCGCAAGGTGGGACCCTCCGCACCCCCGTCCCCCCCCGCCGCCCCCCGCACCCCCCGCCGCCGGTAACGCGCCTCTCCCCGTCTCTCTCCGCAGGGCAAGCTGGAGTACCTGGTCAAGTGGCGAGGCTGGTCCTCCAAGTGAGCGCTGCGGGGCGCGGTGCGGGGCGCGGAGCGCTGCGGGTCGCGGGACCGCGCGGAGCGGGGTGCGGTGCGGGGCGCGGTGCGGGGCGCGGGTGGCCGCCCGGCCGCTTTTGTTCGGGTCGCGCTTGCTCCTTTTGTTTACAAATAAGCGCGGCCGCGGCCCGGCCCTCCCCGCCGCCGCGTGGGGCTCCGCTCCCCCCCGGGCCGGGCCAGCATCCCTCGGCGCCCCCCGACCCCTCGCCCGCCCCGCCGAAACCGGAGCTCCCCCGGGATGCGCGGGGCTCGGCTCGCCCCGTCGCAGCGTGGCCACCCCCTTCCCGATCTCCTTTCCCCTTCCCGATCTCCTTTCCCCTTCCCGATCTCCTTTCCCCTTCCCGATCTCCTTTCCCGGCCCGCGGTGCGGGGATGCCCCGGTCCATGCCCGGCCCGGTTGTCCTTGGGTGAACCCTCCGGTGTGGGGCCGGTAACCGGGGCGGTGGGCAGGGGTCAGCCCCCTGCTCTGGCCCAGTCCGTGTCCTCTGTTTCAGGCACAACAGCTGGGAGCCTGAGGAGAACATCCTGGACCCCCGGCTGCTCCTGGCTTTCCAAAAGAAGTGAGCAAACTCTAAATATTCTAAGCAAACTATAAAGTCAATTAACTTCTAATTGGCTCCACGTGGGGTGGAAGTTGTGGAAACAACAGCCTGGAGCTGGCCGGGCCCCTTGTGGCCGAGCCCTTTTGTTGGTCCCTGGAGAAGCTGTCCAGGTCCACCTGGGACTGCTCTGCCTGGGCCAGACAAACAGCGAGCATTATGGCCCGGTTGTGCCCTGGTGCAGCAGCAGTGCCTGACACAGACCTGGGGTTCCCGATCTGGGCTTTGGCCGTGCCTGGTGGGCAGCCACAGACCCCAGAGGGGAGACAGCGCCAGGGCTTGGAAGGCACTAAAATGAACTTCTGGATGGTGAAGCTCTGGGAAGGTGAGGGTGTAACAGATGGGAGAAAATCATAAAATCAGAGAATGATTTGGACTGGGAGGAACCTTAAAGCTTATTTTCCACTCCCTGCCATGAAGAGAGACAGCTTCCACTAGACCAGCTTTCTCTAAGCCCCATCCAACCTGGCCTTGAACAATTCCAGGGAGGGAGCAGCCACAACTTCTCTGGGCAACCTATGCCAGGACCTCCCCACTCTCTCAGCCAGGATTTCCTTCCCAATATTCCATCTAACCCTGCCCTCTGTTAGTGGGAAGTCATCCCTCCTTGTCCTATCATTCCAGGCCCTTGTCCAAAGTCCCTCTCCAGCTCTCTTGGAGCCTCATTAGGTACTCAAAGGTGCTCTGAGGTCTCCCTAGAGCCTTCTCAAGGCTGAAAAACCTGGATGGCTGAACAAAATGGTGTCTGTCCTCTGTCAGGGCTGTGGCTCCTGCCCAGAGCCAAACTGGGACCAGCAATTGTTCCACAGCCATTGCGTCCCAGGGATCACACACAGAGGGGAAAGAGTAGCCAGCTGGCTATGGCAGGCACAGGGCTGCCAAGTATTTTGGCTCCATAATAATAAAAATCATTAAAGTTTATTATAGGATTCAGTTGTAACTAGTTTCTGGATCCATTTTTTCAAGAATAGGACTCACTGGCAGTGAGTGCAGACAGGATGGTGTTTAATCATCCAGGTTTGTTACAGCTTAACACCACCCTGTTTAAAAGGAGAACTAGGAATCAGTGACCTGAAACATCCCTGTTTGACCACCTTGGCTTTGTGTGGCCTCCAGCCTGGGCCAGCACAGCCAGGCCAGGGGGTGCACGAGAGATGGAAGGAGCCCAGTAAAGGAGGGAACTCACTGAGTTTCCAGGGAATGTGTTTGCTTTTCCTCTGCTCAGCATGGCAGCTCAGCTCTGCAGGGGTATAACCAAGGGGAGGCTTAGCAGGGCCAGGGACAATCCTTCCCATTGCCTGATCCCCCTTGTACCAGAAAAACAGTCATTCTCACCAAAAATTGAAAAAGCCATGGATTTGGGATGTGTAATGCCATGTGGTTTATCACTGACTGCTGGAAGCTGTGGGAGTGTTACTGATGCAGATAGGGATGCTCTCCAGTCCCTGTCTGCTTCAGCTCCTCTGGATGTTTTTGTCTTCCCTGCAAACATTGTCCCTAATCCTTGTTTTCTTCAGGGAACATGAAAAAGAAGTACAGAATCGGAAGAGGGGCAAGCGGCCCCGGGGCAGGCCCAGGAAACACGTGGTGAGTCCCGGCAGTGGTGGGAATCCATGGCCATGGCAGTGCTCTGGCCTTGGAGGGCACTGAAGGGAAGTCTGCCCACAGCCCAGGGTGTGGAGGACCCTTGGCCTTGAGTGCAGTGAGGGCTCAGCAGTGCCTCCAGACCCTGGGTCAGGGGGCTGAAGCTGGCAGGGATGGACAGCTTGGTGAGGATGCCTGTAAAAGGAATGTCTTCATCACTGCTCTGGTGATGGTGCAGAAGGAGACAGAAGAATTCCCTGGCACTGGTCCCACTTGGTATCTCATGCTGACCAGTTTTGTGCTCTGTGCTCCCTAATTCATCAGAAAAAATAACGGATCCCTAAAGATCAGCTACATGGGGAAAGAACCTGTGTGTGTCTGAGGCCCCTGGCCAGGCCACCCTGAAGGGGCCCATGACCATTCTTTGGTCATTGCTGTTAACTCCCTGTCTCTGTTGCATTGCAGGAACCAGAGATGCCTGCGAAAACTAAGTCAAGTAGCTCCTCTTCCTCCACATCCTCCTCTTCCTCCTCCTCTGATGAAGAGGATGAAAGTGACCTGGAAGCAAAGAGAGGGCCCCGCAGCAGAGAGTCACACCCAGTGCCACAGAAGAAAGCTCAGATCCTGGTGGCAAAGCCTGACATGAAAGACGCTTCCAGGAAGAAGCGTGGGCGGAAACCTCTTCCCCCGGAGCAGAAAGCATCTCGAAGGACTGTGAACCTGACAAAGGTGTTGAAAACATCCCGGAAGGAGGTGGGAGGCAGCACCAAGCTGGTGGGGAAGCTGCAGCCCCAGCATGGCACACAGGGCTCGGGCATGGCTGTGCTGAAGGACCCACCAGGCACCTTGGCTGGGCTCAGCTCAGGGGCGTCATCGTCGGAAAACCTGCCCAACATGATGAAGAGCGGCTCGACAAGCCCCAGCCAGGCCATCAGCTGGCAGAGCTCCATCGTGCACTACATGAACAGGATGTCCCAAAGCCAGACTGCAGCCGAGAGCTCGGCCCTGGGCAGGCTGGCCCTGAAGGCGCAGGCAGCCAGTAAGAGCAGCTTAGGACTAGACTTGAAAATGAGGAGCCAGAAAGGCTCTGGGGAGCTGGGGCTCAACGTGCAGGGACCCAAGACTGCAAAGGCTCCGGGCAGTGGTGCTGGAGGGGACCAGAAGGTGGGGTTTGCTGCGGGAGGCCAAATGCTGCCCAATGGCAGCAAGACACCAGCGAGCTCATCTGGAGCCGGTGTCCAGCCAGCCTCCAGCCAGGAGCTGAACCTCCAGGCTCTGAACCTGCAGAGCGTCAAAAACGGGCCGAGCGTGGCCAGTGGGAGCAGCCTCCCCCGGCACCTCTGCGGTGCCCTGAGCAAGGGCTCTGGTGGTGGCACGGTGGCCAGCGGGGGTGCCAGCAGTGCCAAGGGCAGTGCAGCAGGAGCTGGGCTGAACGCTGCCAGTGCCGGTGCGCTCACGGGTGGGGATGGCAGCAAGAGCAAGAAGCAGACACACCGGGCAGGCGACAGGGACTTGGCCAAAGGCAGCTCAGCCAGCACGCAGGAGGGACATGTGGCCACGGAGAGCTGCAAGCCATCAACCCTGTCTGAAGTGAGCACAGGAGAGGACACCAGCTCGGATTCGGACCGGGATTCAGCTTCTTTCCCAGGTGTGGGTCAGAACATGTCTGTCTCCATCCAGACCAGCCAGGACTGGAAACCCACCCGCAGCCTGATTGAGCATGTCTTTGTCACTGATGTCACCGCTAACCTGATCACAGTGACGGTCAAGGAGTCCCCCACCAGTGTGGGATTTTTCAACCTACGGCAATACTGAGCCCAGGAGTGTGAGAGGAGGGAGAGGGTCCTTCAGCCTCACCCTCAGCTTTGCTCAGCTCTCCCATCAGTTTTTTCTTTTTTCAAGTGAATGTGGAGACCTCATGAGACCTCATATCTGCAGAGGCTTGACAAAGACACAGTGAAACCTGCTCTGAACTGCCAGTGGGTCATGGATCCCCCCAGCTCCTCTCCATCCTCTTCTGAAGCCATGCCCTGTGTGGGGCTGGCCAATGCCATTCTCCAGGAGCGGGGCCACCGGTGCTGCCAGCGGTGTCAGGTGGCAAGTTTTGAGCCAGGCTTCACTGCACACAGGTCTCTTTGCTTTACAGCTTGAAACAGCAGATGCCAAGGTCTGCAGCTCACTGGCCGCAGGGAGGTGTGGAGCTGCCATGGGCCAGGCTTACTCCTGGGAGAGGACCAGGTGATCTTCTTCTGTCCTCTGAGCTCCCCGTGGATCTGTCTGTGAGCTGTGGGGAGCCACAAGTCAATCCAAATGAGGCAGCTGCTGCTCCCAGCCCTTGGGGATCTGGGGGAGCAGCTGCATTTTGGGGGTTTTTCAGGGTACACTCAGCCCAGCCACCCCCCTGGGCGAGGTCACTTCCAATGATGGGGAACTCACAACGTTTCTGTTGGGGTTTCCAGCTGATAGGGAAATATTGTTTACATTTTTTATTAAGGAAAATCTTTTTTTGTTTGTTTGTTTGTTTTAATGAGAGAGGGAAATAAACCCAGTCTAGGATAGGTTGAGTCCTGAATGCCGCTAGCAGGATGGACGGCAGAGGGTGCCTTCTTTCTGCCCAGGGAGGGCCCTGCCTTGGGAGGCAGCAAGATCCACTGACTTCTCTGCAGTGGCCTGACTTCCAGAGGAAAGTGTGTTTCTGGGCAGCCCAGGGAGCCCCTGTGCTGTTCCTCTGCCTCATCCCAGCATTGCCAGTGTCTCTGCCTCCTGCTCAGCAGTTTCCAGGCATTTGTAGGAAGTGAGCTGGGGAACACTTTTTTAAGTCTTGGAGAACATGCCAACCCTTCCAGTGGCGGGTAGGTCAGTGCTGGTTCTGCCAGGCATCTGCAAGGTTGGTGCTGTGGTTTGGGCAGAGCCAGGGGCTAGTGAGCCCACCCCACCACAGCCCAGCCAGACCTGCCTTGGCTGCTCCCTAGGTTAGACTCACAGTGATCATCCATGTTTTTCTTCAGATGAAAGGCACAGAAACTGGTCAAGGACACCTACACAGGTGGGCTGGAGTGGTGGGAAAGGGAAGAAAACAGGGAGAAGAATCAGGGCCAGTGGGTACCTCAGGCTGCTGTTCTCTAAGGACCCAGAGCACCTCCACAGCTGTTCATCTTCCCTTTACCATCCCAGCAACCAGGATGTTCCTTTTGGCTTGTAATTGCACCCAATAATGGCTTTTTTACTGCAGTATTTTCCCTACTGCAGATTTCTCCTACAAGCCAAAATTAGCAGAAGTTCAGGCAGAGTTTAGTAGCATTTGAGGTCATTTTAGTTCTGTTGGTGCTGAGTTCTTTTCTTAGAGGTGATGAACAGCTGGTGGCTGCCCATGGTCCTGCGTGGTTCAGAGGTCCCTCCAAAGGGATGTCCTGCCAGCATCCCCAGGGGATCACTGCTTAGAGGGTCACCAGGTGACTGACCTGGCACCAGGTCAGGCATCTCCCCTTACCACAGGCAGGACTACTCACAGTGTCCTCGCACACAGGAGTGTGATACATGGACCAAACTGGGTGTACAGGTACTTCTGACCTGCCCTGATGCAGCAGCCCCTACCCCCAGTCACAGCTGCTGCCACTGGCTGGCAGCAGGGTCATTCTCAGGTGAAATGAAACACTGCCCGCACTGCCCAGTGCTCAGGGGATGGATGGATGGATGGATGGATGGATGGATGGATGGATGGATGGATGGATGGATGGATGGATGGATGGATGGATGGTTGGATGGATGGATGGATGGATGGATGGCTGTTTGCTGAGCAGTGGCTGCAGGCTCTACTCAGGCAGACTACTCTCCAGAAATGCTTTCCCTCAGCTTTTGGATTTAATCCCCAGCTGTTCTGTGGAGTCTGGTTTGAGTTTTGTGTTGTGGAGCTGAGCATGGCGTGAGCAAGGGTGGGTGGAGGTGGATGGTGGTTCTCTGCAGGACCTGTGCAGGTTTCTCAGGCAGCTCCAGCTCTGCCTCAGCACAGCTTTGAATGTCCCCTGGCCACGATGCTGGGCAGCCTGGGGCAGGGAACTCGCAGCCCCTAACATTGCATTGCGCATTGTTCTGCGAGGGAAAGGGCTGAAGGGAGAGAAGGGAGTGTTGGCCGTGGAGGAGGTTCCCAAGGTCAGTTTCTGTCGAGCTCCACAATGCCAAAATGTCACAGTCTGTGCTGTTTACCTTCTAGTCTTTAACTTAGCCTAATGAGCTCCAAGGAAGCGTTGGCGTTTGTCAGCAGAAACCAGTGCCTTGGGCACAGTCTGTGCTGGGCTCTAGTGCTGGGGTTACAAATGTTTTGGGAATAGAATTAAGGAACCTGAGAGCACGGGGGTGACACTCTCCCCCACACACCAAATATTTGCTAGTTGGCCTTTGCAAATCCAAACTGATCAATGATGTGCCTTTTGGACTGTCCTTATCTCAGCCTTGTCTGCGACACCGGTCCCATGACAGGTTTGTGCCTATGCAAAGCAGGGTGGCTGCAGGGTCCTGGGGACACCGTGAGCCAATGGGGAGAGGTGCCCTGGTCCCCAGTGGGACACCTGGCCATTCCATGGAGCCCTGCTGAGGGATGCCCGCAGAAGGCAAGCTGGCCCAGCAGGAATGCTCTTGCCTACAGCAATAGGATGTGGAGGTTGGTTGCTCCAAGGGGGCAAAAACATCTGAGGATGCTCTGAGAAGGGGTCAGACCCCAAGCAGCCACAGAGGGGGAAGAAGATGAGCTCTAGCAGCAGGTGCTGTGCTGGCTGCACACAGGCTCTGAGCTGGCTGATCCCTTGAGAGTCACCATCGGAGCTCCCACATTTCTCCATGTGGGGGCTTGCTCCTGCCTACTGGCTGGACAAGACATCACTGGGCCTGAGCTTTTGCCCACGGGAACATGTATCCCAACAGCAAGTGGCCCCTCCATCACCCACCCTTCCCAGGAATGTCCCCTCCCAGAAGCACAGGACTCTGCTGTTACCACTTGCTATTGTGCCTTTTGCTCACCAGCTGGTTCAATTCCAAAGGTCTAAGGATGGTGAAAATGATAGCCCAGGACTTTTTCTGACCTTCATCTCGCCCCGTGTTCCTTCCCCAGCCCCTTCCTGAGCTGGTGTTCCAGGATCTCAGCTCTCCCAGCAGCGCTGGGGTGTCTAAGCACATGGTTCCTATTGGGGTTTGCTTCCCGAAGGCTCATCATGGGAGTGATTTAGTGGAATCTTTTGTGGACAGGGATTGGAAGCTGGTGCAGACCCTGGTTGCATTGGTACCATTAGGATCCAAGGTCTACTTTATTTTTCTTTTTCCTTTTTTTTTGAGTTTGCTGCTATGGGTTGGTGTGTTCAGCCAGGTGTCAGACAGGCAATTAAAGTTTTGTCACTTGTCATTCTCTGAGGGGTTTCCGATGTGGAAAGTTCTGCAGTATTTATCTATTGAATGGATATTTTTTCTCGGCGTAATCTGGTTAAGCATCCTTGTTTTCCATTAGACTGGAAGAGGTGGGCAATTCAGCCATCTTCCCAAGAAACTGAGTCTATTTTTATATATATATTTTGTACCAAAAAAAACACCTGGAGCTCATGAAGAGATGGAGATAGTTTAGGGGATTTGTTTGCGTTGAGTTTCTGAGCTGGTGCGTGTCTGGGTGTGAAGGGCTCCATAGCCAGGAGAAGGGTTTTACTGAAGGAAATTGAGGGATGGGTGAAAACAAACAATTGTAACTTGTGCCAGTCACTGATTTGTAAGTTTTAATTAAAGAGAGAGCCAAATCAGTCCTGTATGACACTTATAATTGCTTTAAACTGCAGCTGTTTGTTTGCTTCTATTTTCCAAGAACAAAAGTTGGAGATGTTACTGCCCTGGGAAAGCATGAGGGCTCTGTGGACAGGACCAGCACCCAGCTCTGCTCCCCCACCAGCCCCTCCTGGCCCCTCGCTTGCGTTCCCTGCGCTGTTTTCCAGTGTTCCTGGAAACTAATGCTAGTGTAGCCCCCCAGCTCTAGGCTGCTTTTAATTTATTTGCAGGAAAACATTAGGAGACCGTTACGTCGGGTGGGGACTTTTGTATAACTTTTCCACTGTTCTTTTTTAGCATATCAATAAATATTTTTTTAAACTTTTCAGCCTCGTGTGGTCACTGCTCCGGGAGCATCCCCGTCACCTACTCGGGCATCGCGGGGCGCCGTGTCCCCTCCCCGGGGCTGCCGCGGGGTCCTGAGATGGGGATGTGCGGGGCTGGGGGCAACATGAGCCGCGGAACCGGAGCGGGGGAACACCCCCTGCTTCCCTCCGGGGGTCCGGACAGGACGCGGCCCTTCCCGGCCCCGGGCTCCGCTGCGGATGGAGCTGCGTCTGCACCGGGGGGGGAGCTCAGGTGCTTCCGACCCGTCGGACCCTCCGGGACCGGGACCCGCCGGGGTCCTCGGGACGCGCCGGGCCGGCCTGGCCTGCGGAGGGCGCTGCGCGGCCGCGGAAGGGCGCGGGCGCGGGCTCCGCCGTCGGGGCTGCCGTCGGGTGGGAGCTGAGCCCCGGCAGCCGAACGCCCCCCGGCCCGTCCCAGCCCCCGCGCCCGCCCCGCGGGGCCCCGCGGCCCCTGT
>JAWWEE010000041.1:629132-644773 GCA_035221455.1 Xenops minutus
AGTGCTGGGATCGGTGGGATCGGTGGGGTCAGTGCTGAGATCGGTGGGATCGGTGGGGTCAGTGGGATGAGTGGGATCGGTGGAGTCAGTGGGATCGGTGGGATCGGTGGGGTCAGTGGGATCGGTGAGGTCGGTGAGATCGGTGGGATGGGCGGGATCGGTGGGGGGGGCGTGTCCCTGACCGACCCCGCCCACCCGAGGCCCCGCCCCGCCCTAGGTAGGTGCGGTATTTAGGTCCATGCCCTTATATGGCGATGCGCGCGGCTCCGCGCGGACGGCGCGCACCATATAAGGCAGCGGTGCCCGGGCCCGGGTGAGCTGGTGCGCGCTGATTGGCCCGTCGGTATCGCAGCAACGGCTCCCACGGGCGGGGCGGCCCCGCGTGGGGACCCCCCGCTCCCCGTGGGCACCCCCGACGGCATCCCCCCCTCAGTGCGCGCCCCCCGGTCCGCCCCGGCCCCGCTGCCCTGCCCGCCCCGCCGCTCCCGGCCCGCCAGCTCGCCGCCGGTGTTCCGTGGGCACCAGCGGCACACGGGAGCCCACGCCGCTCCAGAAGTGCGGCGGGACCACCGGTCCTCTGTCCCCGCAAACTGTGTCCGTCCCACTCGGGGTAGAGGGTTCTGCAGGACGGGGCGGTCCCTCTGCTCCGCGGAGTGGGGCCTTGAGTGGGCAGGAGGAGCTGGGAGCCGCGGCCCTGCGCGGACACGGGTGACCCCCCCCTTGGGGCACAAAGACTGGGGGGCTTTGCGGAGGGAGGCGGCCGGGGGGACTGCACAGGGCGAGGTATTCCCGGGAGACACAGTGCGCGGCGGAGACAGCGGCTTCCGCGCTCGCGGGCGCCACCCGTGATGCGCGCACCCACGGCGCGGGAAAGCGCCTTCCCGTGTCCAATTGCCACGGTGCGGACCGGCAGCAGGGGAAGGATCCCCCCCAGCCCGATTCCCACACTCCCTTTTTTGGGACATCCCCTCAGTCCGCGGACACCCGAGAAAACCACTGGCAGAGAGTGAACCTCTGGCAGCGCAGGCGCCAGCCACGCACCCACGCGTGTCCCTCCTGCCCCGCGCCCGGGCTCCGGGGGCCGCCGCCGTGACGGGCCTGGGGCGGCGACCACGGTGCGGGGCCGCGGGGTCGAGTTTTCGTTGCGGCTTCCCTGTGGAGCCGGTGCGTGGCTGAGTCGCGGCCGCACGGCGCCGCGTCCCCCCGGCCCCATTATTTTTCTATATTTTCTTTTTATTTTATTTTAAACCGAAAGCAAAACCGAGCGCTGCGGGAGCGGCCGTGGGGCTGGGGCTCCCCCGGCGCGGCGGGCTGCGGGGGATGACCAGCCGCCCCTCCACCGTGCCCCCCCCTCGGGGCTCGGAGCCGCCGCTGCCCTCCGCCCCGGCGGGCACGGCGTGGGGGCCGCGGGCACGTGCCGGCCCGGTGCTACCGGGGCGGGCGCGATCGGGGCGGGCTGCCCCGCGTCCCCCCCCGCGCCGCAGGTGAGGCCACGCACTGAGCTCCGCCGGGGTCCCGGGGAGCCTCCGGCCGCCCCCCGCGCCCCCTGCCCCGGGGCTCCCTGGTGGGGCCGGCGGGGAGGGCTGCGCCGCTTGCTCGCCGTCCCCCCTCCATGGCAGGATTCAGCGGGCTCCGCCGAGCAGCCATTTTCTGCAGCTGCTTCTCCATCGAAGCTCAGCCGGGCGGCGGGGCCAGGCGGCGGCACAGCCCGCGGGACCCCCGCACCGATTCGCTCCGCCGGGACGGGCGCCCCGAGCCCGGGCGGGCGGGGCCGGGGGTGGCCGGGCTGCGCCTCAGGGCTCTCCGTGACAATCCCACCCTTTCCCCGCCATTTTGTTACCGTGCTGGCGTTTTCCCAAAGCACAGACAGAGCGGGAGCCTTGGGAACGGGCCCCCGTTGTGCCGGGGCGTTCGCGACCCATGGCCCCGCTCCCTCCCAGCCCCGCCGCGCCGCACCTGGCAGCGGGGCTGGTCCCGGGACGCGTGGCCGCCGCCGGCACCTTCCCACCGGGATCGCCCCGCTCCCCTTCGCGCCCCGCGCACGCAGCACCCGAGGGTCGTGACTGAGTCCACGCAGGACCCTGTCACGCGGGGCTGGCACCCATCTCCGGGCCGCTGTCCCCAAGCGGAGGATCCCGGAGCGCGGTCACCATCTTCCCTTCACGATGGACCGGGGACGCGGGAATGGTCGCCTCTTTTCGCTCGCCACATGGGCAGCGCAAGTGCCCCGACGGCCAGGGGAGACGTCCTGTTGGGGAGGGTCCGCCGAGGGGCCGTAACACACGGCACGGCACCCTTCAGCCTTGCCCGGTCCTGGTGGCGGTCCCGGTGACAGTCCCGGCTCCTCGCGGGACCAGCCCAAAAGCCCTCGAGGGAAACGCATGGGGATGGCGCCGGGCAGTGCTTGGCCCACGCGAGGCCGGGCGGCCCGTCGGGGAAGACAGCAGGGCCAGACAGGCGGGGAGGGAGGCGAGGGGACGGCGGCAGGCGGCCGGGAGGAACGGCGGGATAGCACCAGCGGCGCGGAGATGGGCGGGCAGGATGGCGGATGCCCCGACGGGGCGGGCCGGTCCCTCCACCGGCGCGGAGTTCGGTGAACGCCTGGTTGACACACCAACCAGGGAACCCCGGCGGTGGGTGCGCGTCCCATCCCCACGGCTGCATTCCCGGGCCGAGGGAAGGGGTCGGATGTGGCACGACACGGGAGATCCCAGCACGGCAGATGCCCCCGTGCGAACGGGATGGGAGGGCGGCGGGGCCGGTGCGTGCCCCGGGCTGGGCCTCCGGAGCTGAGCGGCGACGGAGGGCGGAGAAGGGAGCGGGGAAGGAGGGGGCTCCTGCAGTGCTGCAATGCAGCGCCGCGCCGAGCCCGCCGGCCCGGCCGCGCTCCGCCGCCCGTCACTGCGGCAATGCGGGTGGAAGCCCCACCCGGGTTGGGACAAACCGGGCCGGGCATCCCCTGCCTGTCCGGGCCGCCCCCCGCCCCAGCCGTGCCGGGATGCCGCTCTCCGCCGCTCCCTCGCCCCAGTTTCGTTTTCCTCCCACCCCTGCCGGGACTGCGGGACGTTTCCTTCCGCGGCGGGACGAAGCCGGCCGGTGTACCCGGGACCGCCCGCTTGCCCTGTGTTTGCGGAGGGGGAGGCTTATTCTGCCTCCGGCGCTGGACGCCCGTGGGACCCGCCAGCAGTCGCCCTGGGCCCCCCCGCCCCAGCGCCCCGGCTTCTCGCTGCGGCTCCCCGGTCGCCGTGACCCGCGAACCCCCGGTGCTGCACCGTCTCGGGGCGGATCCCCGGTCTTTGCCCTGCTCCTTTCCAATTTCTCTCGGAGGAATCTCCCCACTCTACCTCCAGGCCCCCCACCCTCTCCGTTTCTCCATCTCCTTCCCCCCGTTCCCACTGTCCCCTCCCCGCAGTCCCACTACAAACAGCGCTGCGGGTCCCACGCGGGACCCCAGGCGGGGGGGTCCCACCTCTGCTCCGCTTCCCCGCAGCTGCTGTCTGACGCGTGGACACGCAGCACCGCGGCCGGACGTGGGAGCCCCCGGGAAGAGGGAGCATCACGCCGCAGCCGCTTTCCCGCACCCCGGGGTGCCTGTGTGGGGTACGGGCAGCGCCCTGAGAGAAGGGATTCATCTCATAAAAGCCACCGATAAAGACACAAATCCAGCAGGGCATGACAAGGGATGTACAATATATCCGGGTGCGGGTTTTTAAGACTGAGGAGCGGGGTACTATAAGCCCCCACCGCCCACCCCTGTCCAACAGGCTGTGGATGAGTCCCCTCGCTGTTTGCCTCCTGCCGCAGAAGCCTGGCGCTGGATCTAGGGATTCTCTCCCAGCCATGCCAGGCAAACCAGGTTCTGCCCTCCCACCTGGATGGTTTTTTTCTGACGCGGTGAAAATGGCACCACATTCCAGCTCCTGCCGGTGCGGACTCAGCCGCTGGATCCTGCCGTGTCTGCACTTACGGGAGGAAAGCTCAGCGGAGCCCCTGACATTCTTCCCTGAGAGAGGTTTACTGGCTGATGAAAATATTCTTAACGTTCCCTTCGGGAGGCCGGGCACCCCCGCGTCTCACCCTGGGGCTCCCCGCGCCCCCACTCCATCCCTCCGCCTCTCCCCGACTCCTTCCCAACATTTCAGTGTCTCTTTTGAGCTACCGGAGGCTGTTCCACGCAAAAGCGGGCTCACCAGTGCCACACACCGAGCAGTACCGCCGCCCGGCTCTGCCTTCGGTCCCCTGCACACATGGGGAACCTTCCTCGGTGGCGGTGCCGTCCCTGCCCCTCTGCCCGACCCGCCATGTGACACAGCTCCCGGTGGCACCGAGAGAGCGGCTGCACACGGCGCTCCTTGACGTGGCTATTTGTTAACTTCTCAGGCAGGGTTGAATGGTTCCGGGGACAGAGGGATCCCTGACCTCAACCCCCCCGGTGCTGCCTGGGGGGCTCCTACTCCCCCGGGCAGGTTCAGCCCTTGGCATGTCCTGCCATGGTCCCTCTCCAGGAGCAGGGAAAGGAGTACATTTTGGGAGCCCACCCCGCCCCGGCGGGGGAAGGTCGGGGGATCTCCCGGGGATGTCTGAGTCCCGCAGCCCCGCACCGAGCTGTTTCAGGGCTGGTTCTCTGCAACAAACCCCCGCTCATCGCAAAATCCTCTGTGACTGAGCATCTCGCAGGACACCGTCCCAGGTGCCCCCAAGCAGGTTCCCCGTCCCGTGGAACTCCAGCTCGCAGTGGGCTGTGCTGAGCCCCCGGCTGGCCGCTCTCAGCCCACGGCCACCGGGGTGTTACTTTCACGACCCCTGTGCCTCAGCCCAGCTCGGCGTTCTGATCTCCCAGCACTTAGGACGTGGCACCAGGCAGCAATTCTCAGTCACGGGGCCGGGGTGGGGGGCGGTGTGTGTGGCACCGTGCAAAGGCAGAACTCCCTTGCCAGAGAAAGAAAGCAGAGTTAAATCTGTCAGCCCGAAAGCAGAGAGACAATGCCACGGCCGAGACTTATTTGTCACATACTCAGGCAAGAGATGGAAGGAATTCCTGTGATAATGCTCGTCCCTGCTCAGCCGCTGCTGCTGAACCACAAATTGCTGCTTGCAGCACAAAATATGGAAATCGGATACATTAGATTAGACGCCTTCTTGTTGGGGTTCCACTCTAGGACTTATTTCTGAGTCCAGAGGGTTAAAGCATCTTCCAGCAGCAAAGCATCAAACCGTGGGAAAGTGGGTTTGCTTCAGGTGGCAGAGCTACAAAAGGAAAAACGTCAGGAAAGCGGCTACCGCGGAGCCAGTGAAGAATTTTTCAAAGCAGAGAGAGACACCCAGGGAGGGCTCTTCCCACCTCGGGTTAAAAATGGCTCAGGGTCAGGTTGAGCCCTTAAACTCGAGATAAGGCATCATTCCACCAGCCGCCGGGGAAAGGGGAGGCACCGCTGGTGTCCGACCACCGCAGCTTCTCTGTCCAACCCACCATGAGTTCCCCTGGTTTATGTGTTGCTGGTGACTTCATCTGACAGAAGGACGCAGGCGGAGGAAGGACAGTGTCACGGCTGGACCCAGCGCACATTCCTGATGTTAAAATGACAGCCTGGCTTGCACCGCACAGCAAATGGATGGGTGCAGCAGAGACAACGCTTCAGCCTTCATTTTCCAGCCATGTGGAATTACTAACACATGTGAAAATTAACGTTTCCAGGCATATGTGAATATTGCCATTTATTTTGTGCTTTGGTGGCTCTTTGATGCCGAGCAAACATCCCCTCCCCGAAGCTTTTATTTGGTACAAAAAAGAACCTGACGCTCCATTTTAATTTTTTTTTTTCACTTTCAGACAAAATATAAAATATTTGTTCTCCCATGTCCCCGGGGCTGTGAGCTCCGAGCAGCTCCCCGAGCTTGAGGAGCCCGCTCTCCTCCGAGGCATCGGCGGTGGGAAGGGGCATCCACCCCCGGGGCACGGGAGATGGGGCGGCACCAGAACAGGCACCCAGAAATTCAGAGGGGGGCACGCCCCCACCCCCCGTGTCCTGAAACGCGATGCCCAGCCTCTCACAAAGGGCATTTTTCGGGGCTCCGGGGCGCTTTCCCCAGCGCCGGGGCCAAGCGCTGCCCACGCCGCGCTCCCCGGTGCGGTCTGCCGGCCCTTTCCCAGCGTGCGGCCCGTGAGCCGAGCCCTTCCCGCACGGCAGAGCCCACGCCCGCAGCCCGCCGTGGCCATTTTAGCCCGCACTCGCTCCCGCCGCTGCCGCAGCCCCGCTCGCCGCCCCCGCCGCCTTCCCCGCTCTCTCCAGCGGCTGCGGACAGGTCCCGCCTCGGCGCTGGCGTGGCGATGCCCACGCGGCGTGACACGTCCCGCGAAGCATCCCCTGGAGCAGCCCGGTCCCACCGGCTCGCCCCCCGCACCTGCCGGCGGCACCGGGTGGGTGGGAAACGCTGAGTCCGAGGTCGCTGCTCCCAGCCCTGGGAGGCTGCGGTTTCCCACCCCTTGCTTCAGCCGAGGGACAGCGTGTGACGTTCGACTCATCCTGGTTTTCCTATTCTTTTGCTTCATAAACGAAGCGACAACGTCCCCAGTCTGGGCATGAGGGGAAGGGCAAACCCAGGGTCCTTGGCTGGGCCCTTCCCTGGGGCAGGTACTTCCCTCTGCGGCTCATTTCAAGGCTGTTACCAAACACCACCATTCCTTGTCCTGTCATCCCAGGCTCATCCCTCCTGTGGACAAAGACGGAGCACCCACGGGCATCCCAGGTGATGTGGC
This sequence comes from Xenops minutus, assembly GCA_035221455.1. Taxonomy (NCBI): domain Eukaryota; kingdom Metazoa; phylum Chordata; class Aves; order Passeriformes; family Furnariidae; genus Xenops; species Xenops minutus. The sequence continues at coordinate 635,890 of JAWWEE010000041.1, forward strand.
TTCACAGTGGCCCAACCAGAATTTTTTGCTCAGCACAGTTTTTATATCCATAATTAAATACACATTTGTTAAAGCTTCCATCAGTTCAAACTCTCCATTCAGGCTGCTGTTAATGCATTTTCTAATAATAGCCATGTATTTTAAATTTATTTTCTCTGTCTGCAGGACTCTGCCCTGGCTGCTACAGCATAACAGCAATACCTCTGAAAGGTTTCAGTTATCCCCTTTCTCACCTCCAACTAAGCAGTTTGATGCCAGAGAGGCTGTGTCCAGGCATGGCAGTGTATAAAACCCCTGGACAACGGCAGTGTGGCCATACTCCACTTCCTGGGAGCTTCCTGGGACAGAGCCTGTAGGGCTGATGGAGCTCGACCTTGGTGACTTGGCTGGGTCAGCATCTGTCCCCCTACCTGGTACCAGCACTGTCCCCTGCGAAAAGGTGCCGGTGTTTGACAGGGCTCCTGGAGGGTTTTGGGCTCCTGGAGGGTTTGGGGACCCCGGAGGGTTTGGCAGTTGGTGTTTAAGTTTCCTTCTCTCCCCACCCTGGAACCCCAGGGCCTGCTGCCAGCAGGGTCACCCAGGGACGGCACATGGCCCGGCTCCTGGGATCCAGGATGCTTCCTGCCAGGCTGTGCTGTGTCGCACAGTGTGTTTTATATGCCTGCTCCTTCAGTAAAAATAAATCTTCATGTTTGCAGTTTGCTTTAAACTACATCAAGGTGTCAGCTGAACTGACGGCTCCTGTGAGAAACGACCTTAGGAGGTGCTGGCAAATGGCTCTCGGGTGAGCGTGGGATCTCACTGTGTGACGGGAGGCACCAGTGGGTTCCAGCCCAGGGGAGGAGACCCCAGCCACCCTCAGCCCTGCTGGGACCTGCCCCAAACTTTCACCATTACACAGACCCTCATTTCTCTCCCATTGCACGCAAAGGTCCATCATGCAGGAACGCCCCTTCGTGTCCATGAGACTCTGTGTGCCAGCACAGACCAAGGATGGCTCCTATGAGCAGCTGCACCACCAGGTCCCTCTTCCTTTTTCAATCTCCTTTCCAACTCACCACCAATCCTCTTTTCCTTTCCTAGCAGGCTGCACATGTCCAGCTGCAGCCACCTCTGTTGCTCTCCCATGTCCCCATCCCTGTCACTCCCTGCAGCCATCAGAGTGTCCCTCTCAGTAGCATAGTGAGGGGGCCCAGGAGCTCAGCCTCCATCTCCATCCAACCCTCTGCTCACACAACTGCTCTCTGTCACTGCATGATGCTGCCTGAGGCCAGGCCACACCACAGAGCTGTGGTTAGGTCAGACACCACTGGCCCATCTGCCTTGTGAATGTGTGAGCTGCTTCAGTTTGCCGAGAATGGGATTCTCCCCATCTCAGAGGGCAGCTCAGGAGCTTTCCCAGGCACAGGGGACCCTCAAGAGCCACTCAACGAGGCTCTGGAAGCACCTGGAGATGGTCTGGGTTGTGCCAACCCTATGCAGCTGCCTTCCTCTTCCAGTAAGAACACGAACAGGGTCATGTCCTTGTGGCTGTCTCCTCCGTCTTCTCCGACACAGATCTCACATGAATCTGGGCTGAATCCAAATGATCGTATCTGTGGAGAGACTGAGGATTTCCTACTGCCAGGCTTGTTTGACTGCTCAAACCAGAGGTAGCCCTATGAGATGAAGGAGGCGAGAGGGCTCAGGGATGGGGCAGAAGCAGGGAAGCCCTCCTGCCATCCTCTTGCTGTCCCCTCACTGTCCCCTCACCAGCTGCCCCATTTTGGTGAGGGGGCTGCATCTCAGTCTTGCCCTCCCACAGCTGTTCTCCCACAAAAAGGACCACCAACCACTCCAAAACCCAGTAAACACCCTTGGTGGCTGCTGGATCAGCCCCACTGGATTCAGTTTCAGGTAAAACTGTTTATTGCAGTGAACGTGCACAGCTGTGCTTAAGGGGACAGGCTTAGAAGAACAGCCCAATCAGTGGGCTTTGCCCCCCAAATGAGACCGTAAATGCTTTACTTTCTTGTTGACTTCTCTGACAGGGCACAGATGCTGAGGCCACTGCGCTCAGCAAAGTCACACAGTCACCTCCAGACACTGCACATCGAAATGAGAGAAGAATGGGAAAAATAAAGGAAAAATCCCACAAAATGCACAATGACTGCCTGAAGAAGCTGCCCCCACCCACGTATGAGCAAAAGCAATGAGTGCCCCCACTGCCTGGGAAATTCTCCACTTCCCACAGCATACGGCCACCTACACTTTCTGCCCTTCTCCGGGAGAAGCTCTTCTCCCATTCCCAGCCTGAACCTGGAAGTCTGGATCCATTCCCAGACTGGACCTCTCCATTCCCATGAGGCTATTTCTTATTCTGGTTAAAAGACATTGGCTCTCTGTTGTGTGTTTATTGTACCTCCTTCTCCTTTACAGCATCCTCACCCCAGGGATGCAGCCCTTCCACCCAGCCCCGGGGTCCATGATGCCACTGCCCCATAGCCAGTGCCTGGGAATGGTGTTTCCATCACGTTCCACAGAGCAGGGAGCACACTGATGCCTCCTGAAAACAGACAGGGCCACGGTAATCACTGGTGATGGAGCTGAATCCCAGCCCAGTACTGGTGCAGACACTGGTACCATCATGGGGATGGGAGAACCTGAAAGCATCAGCACAGCTGCAGCTCCTCCTTTGTGCAGGTCTGTGGATCCATCAAGCCCTTCTAGGAGGGCTCAAAGACGAACACAAATTCTCCTTTTACATCAGCAAATATTTGTCTGGAATAAATCCAAACCAAGCAGAGGTTAACGTGTTCCTGGGAAATACATTAAACGTAGTGCACACCAGTCTTCTTAATGGAGCATGGTGATGCTCCATCTCACCCTGAATCACTCTGATAACCATTGGAAGTCATCGTGAGCTCACCATTAATTTGCTCAGTAACAGACATTTAGGTTTTATGCATTTAACAGGGAAAGAGAATGGCAGGAATAAGTAATTCATATCCAAACACTTCATCTCTTCCAGTCAACTGGCCTGGCAATGGAAGGATGCAGTTTTTAAACCAGTAACTACTTATCACACCTTCCACAGCACAGGAAGCTGCTGGAGTCATGATAAACATGATCAAACTATTAAAGTAAGAAATATCTGGCTGTGTGGTTTCCGGGAAATGGTGCCTCAAACCAACCACAGCTGCTGTCGGCACAGAGGGGGCTTTAGGGGCTTCTGTGACCCAGGGGATGGTGGGCACAGGGGAGGGAACTCAGAAACACACGCTCAGAGGGACAGTGTTTCCTTAAAAACTGGGCACACAACACCCTCCATTTTCAGAAATGCTAATGAGCTGAGCCTACTGCAAACCTGCGAGCAGTTATTAATTGCCCAGAGCCTCACACACCTACAGCCCAGGGAAGGAAGCTGCCGAGCTGGCTCACAGCAGCAGCAATGCTCACACTCTGGCTGGGAGCCTGCAAGCCCACATTCAAGGACATAACCTGCTATTTGTGAGAAACCCTGTTGGTTTCATCTACCTTTGTGTGGCTAAAGAGCGAGTTGTGCCCCGGCAGCTGCCCTGCCCTACTCCTGCACTGGCTCCCACCACTGTCTGTCGAGCCGCACTTCCCCTTTCATAAATCACATTTTGCATTCTGAGCATGCGTCTCCTCTTCCATGCCATTTTTGTTTTCAGATAACCATTAGCTTAATTAATCAAGGGAAATGCATAATTTCTGATCATGTGCTCTGATAGTGAAGCCTGGGACAGCAGGGAAATGCTTCCCACCACCTAATCCCTGGGCACCCCCCTGGTGCAGGCTGGGGTTCACCTGCACCTGCCCCAACACCACTTCCTCATCCCCCTCAGCCCGTCACCCACACAGCCCCAGTGACATGGAGCGTTGATTAAAACCCTCTTAACATTCAGCACAGTGATCAGGCAAATGTTGATTCTAATCAGAGTTCACCATTTCCACTTGCTTCCCACCAGCTTTGGCTGGCAGGCAAACATCCCAGCCCTGAACATCACCCCAGTGTCCACTGGCTTTAGGGCACCAATGGAAACAGGCGTGAAAGTGAGCTGTCAGCACTGACCCTGCCTACACCAACCAGTTTAACTGAAGAGCTGGGATGGAGCCACCTTTCTGGAGTCAGCTCCCAGAAGTCATTCCCACAACACAAGCACACTGAGCAGCACACCTGAGCCACACCAGACCAAACCCAACATCTGTAACAACTGTGTCCACAGTCGTTTCTCCCTCTTGGATACAAGCCTCTTCAGCTGTCCCAGCTGGGAAAACAGTATCCACACACCCAATGTCTGCTCTTCCACCAAATTAATCCAAACTGCCTTGGAAAAGTGCTCCAGCTCTGGCATGAGAAACTCTGTAGGCAAGACCTGGGCTGACACGGCACATGCCTGGCAGATGACACCTGGTTGGATGCTGTCCCACTTTCCCACAAACTTCAGGATTTACAAAGGAACAATTACCAAGGTGAGTTTGGAATTTATTTAAATAAAATGACATCTGGGAAGCCCAGATGGCCCAGAAGTGGATAACATGAGACAGTGGATTGTTTGTGCTTTGGGAACAGCACTGCCATACTCCCAGATAGATGCTGAGTGACAGCAGGACCCAGGGCTGAGCCCCCTGGGTGTCCCCCTGCCCTTCGAGCTCTCACAGGGCAACCCACCCATGTCTCAGGTAGCTCAGATATCACTGTAGGCCCCACCTCACCCAAACCAACTAATTCTGCTTCTCACAAGCTTGAAGTTCTGGTCCACATACATCAATGTACCAATACTTCAGCAAAGATCTTTGCTGGAAGAGAAAACTTTGATCAAAAGTCCAAGAGGAGCTCCTGGCGCCAGATCTGGCTTTGCTGCCAGGAGGATCAGATGGCAGCACTGCCCAGGCACTTGACTCTTTTGGGGGAGGTGACAGGGGGTCACTCCAGGGAGTGCTGTATCTTGGCCACCCGTGGACAGGCTCCAGAGGCTCCACTGCTGGGCTGCAACCACCCTGTGACCCATTTTGTAAAGAATTAGCCCTGTGCTGTATTTTCCAGTGGACTCCAGGAATTATTAATCTCCTTCAGAGATGTCTGCATCTTTCTGGGTGGAATTTGGACCATCCTCCTTTCTATTCAACTTCTCATCTAACCATGACCCTCCTCAACACTGGGATGACGCCACTGGGATGGCAGCCATCACCCATTCACTGTGCTGCCTTCCCAGCCTGTGCTTCTACAGCCTTGCCCGTTTCCCATCACAGACCTCATGCAGTCCATTCTGCAGCAGCCCAGCCCTGCCTCGGCACTGCGGAGAGAGGGATGCACCACACCAAAGGCTTCTACAGCCTCGCTGTCCACCCAGAACACAGGGTGCCCTCAGCACCGTGTGCAAGACACTCTTTGGGTGAAAACCCAGAACTGTATTCAATAAGCTGCATCTCAGAGATGATTTTTTAACCTGCAGGTACCTGCTGTGGGGCAGCCCATCCACTGCCTGCCCGCACAGAGACCTGCTATCCCTATGCCGTAACAAATGGACTCCAAATCCCAGTAGTTTTTGTAAAGGTTTATAGTCCTTAGCCATGATTGCATGATACATTTCTTTCCCCATGACATAGCCCTCAGACCAGGACGTGCCGCTGGCAGCTCGCAGCAATTGGGCTTTGCACTCCAACCTACACTAGCTGCAGAACATCAAATGCACTTTCAACATCTCCATTTAATATTTACATTCAAGCAATTAATAATTGGAAGCTTATAGTTTAGACATTTCTAATAGCAGCAATTTCTATAATAGCTCGTTTAGCTTTAGATAACCATTTTTTTTTTTGCACATAGAAACACCACATGTGTACAGTATCAAAAAATATATACGGGGATGGTCCTGCGGGTTGTGGGGAGGGCAAGGGGCAGAGACTAACAAATGCTCAATGGTTAAAAAGGAGAACAGAAAATAGTCGTTTGATATAGTTTATAAGGTGATCTAGGGACTCCATAAATCTAGGCTTTATATTTCATTATATAAATACCTACAAATAAATATATTAGCGTGGCCAGGGAGCGACCAGCTTTCAGCTCAAACAATACATTTCAATAACACCACGTACAAACGGGAGCAAGAATCACTCGACAAGTTAGCACTGTTAAAATATAATACTATAACTCTGAGTAACTGGCGGGTCCCATCCTGGCGTGTCCCATCGCCCGCAGGTCCTGGGGCAGCCCTCGACCACAGGAGCAGCGGCGAGGTCACCCCACGTGGCAGGGACGGCCACTGTGCCTGGCCCTGTCCCGGCGTCCCCTCCGTGGAGACGGCAGGCTTGGCCGCCGCGGTGCGGGCAGGGGTACACGGGCTCCAGGGAAGGGGCACCAGTACCTTGGAGGAGGTTGTGGGGCCAGTGACCCTGGGACAGGCGGGCAGCTCCCACGGGGAGCAGCCGCTGTCCCCCCTCACACCGTCACGTACTCCTTGAAGGTCACGGTCAGGCAGTTTGCGGTCACGTCTGTGATAATTATATTCCCAAAGAAGGGCTTGAATTCCTGCAGGGACTCAGCCTCCTCCTCCTCCTCCTCCTCCTCCACCACAGCCTCCTGGGGCTGTGGAGGCTCCGTGGCTGGTTTCTCAGCCGGTAGTGGTGGTGGCACCTCTGGCTTCACCTGTGCCAGGGCCACCTCACCCTCTGCCCGCGGCTTCACGCAGCGCAAGTCTATGGGCTCGTCCAGATCTGAATCCAGCAGGATGACCTCGGGCTGGGCAGGCGGCTCTGGCCGCTCTGGGGCTGGGGGGCTGAGGCAGGTGGGGGCACTGATGCTCCGGGAGGTCAGGCGCTTCTTGCCCGGCTCCCTCTCCACGTGTGGCTCTGATAGGCAGCGCTTCCGTGAGCCTGCACTGGAGAGGTTCAGTCCCATGGAGGAAGGGCTGTGCTCACAGACAGGACTCAAGGACCAGGGCACCAGGTCTGGCTTGGTGGTGAGCTGCAAGGGCTGCTCTGCTGGAGGAAGGGGCAGCTCCTTGGCCAAGGGAGTCTTTTGGGGACTTTCGTCCAGCTCTGTGGGGGGCTGCCGCCCCTCACCCTCTGCTTTGCTCAGGGCATTGCTGCCCACCACCCTCTCCTCCCCTGGCTTCCTCCAAGCCTCCACCTTCTCCTCCCCACCCTTCTTTGGAGTCCTTTCCTCTGCAGCCCGTTTCCGGGGAGGCTCCCCAGACTTGATCTTCACTGCCTGCATGCCGTTCTCCATGTACTTGCTCATGACGATCACAATGCGCCCGTTCTTGTTTTTGTTCTTGACTATCTTCATCTTGCCCCCAAGGCCGTTGCTGGTCACCCTGTCCCGGGGGGGTGGCCCGGTACCACTGGACAGGTTCTTCTCTGCCCCGTTTTTGTTCTCTGCTGTGAGGTTCTTGACCGGGCCCAGCAGGTTTTTGGCTGGGCCATGAGCCCACTTGTCCGGGTGGGTGACCAGGGGGGTCTTGTTACTGTCCAAGCAGGCCTGGCCCTGCGGCTCCTTGCTGCTGGGCTGGTAATGAGGCTCGTACATCTTGGGGTCCGGCTGGTAGTGGTGGTGCTTCTTGCTGTTCAGCTGGTAATAATACTTCCCTTTGCTGTGGGACTGGTGCTTCATGCTGCTCTCCTTGCCGTTAGGCTGGTATTGGTGGTGCTTCTTGCTGTTGAGTTCATACTGGTGCTGCTGGCTCTTGCCAGAGGAGCCAAGGTCCAGCTTGGGCCTGGTGTCCACAGCCGGCTCCTGCAGCCCTGTGAGGATGTTTGAGCGGCGGGCAAAGGAGGGAAGCTGCAACACAAAACCAAGGGCCGCGGTCAGACGAGGCTGGAGAACCAGGTGCCGGTGCTCCAGCAGGTGCCGAAGGCTCCGGTGGAACCCCCACCCCTCCAGCAGCTCTTGTTACAGGACGCTGCATCCTGGGGCGCCACGTCCTCGAGCAGGCAGCCCCAGCCCACTCCAACTTAGAGGCTGTGCATTGCTCCAGATTAATGAAGCAATGAAAAGAAGAAAAGCCCCCTTCAATCAGCTGTCTGGGAACGGGGGCCGAGTGGGACGGCCGCTGCCGAGCCCGCGAGCAGCCTGCTAATGCCAGCCGGGCACGGGCACAGCCGGGCTGCCCTGCAGCCCCGAGGGGAGGGACGGGGGCTGAGCTCAGCACGGGGCCCGGGGGTCCCCAGGGCGTTGTGAGGCGCTCGGGCTCCGCGCAGCCTCCTCAGCATGATGAAACCCGCTGCAAGCGGCTCCCCGGGGACCGGCCCCGGCAAACAGTGCCCGGGGCTGAGGGGCTGGAGTCCCGCGCGTTTACCTGCACGACCAGCGGCTTTGGCTTGGGCCCCCGCTTGCGATATCCCATCAGCTGCTCCTGCCGCTCCCTGCGGGAACACAGCGTCACGGCGCGGCCCGAAGACCCCCGGGGCGACCCACCCGCGGCGCGGCAGCCCCCCGGTGCCAGCGCCCCTACGCGGGCGCAGCGAGGGGGCTGCGGGAGGGGACCCCGCGCCCGCAGGTGCGGAGGGGCGGGCCGGGGGGCCCGCAGGTGGCAGCGGGCGCGGGGCACGGGCACCCTGTGCAGGCAGCGCCTTCCCTGCTCCCGCCTCCCCCGCTGCGGCGAGGGGCTGAAGTTTACAGTTTGCGCCAAAACGCTCCAGGAAATAGATGCGCGGAAAGAGGAAAAAAAATAAAAAGACTTTTAAGAAAAAAAAAAAAAAAAAAAAGCCGAAGCCCGTCCAAGCGCAGCAGCGGCGGCGCCGCCTCCTCCACTCGCGGCATCGAATCCCGGGAAGCGGGAGCGCGGCGCGGGGGGGGCGCGGCGCGGGGGGAACCGCGGCGTGGGGGACCTTGACCCGCAGCGGCGCCCGGTGCCCCGCACCGCCCGCCCCGCCGGGG
>JAWWEE010000041.1:646666-656901 GCA_035221455.1 Xenops minutus
CCGGGCCCGGGGGGTGGCGGCGCCCAACCCCGGCACGGCTCGGGCCGCTGCCGCCCACCGTGGGGCCCGACCCTGCCCGGGGGACCCTCGCCCCGCTGCCCGACGGGTCCCGGCGGCCGCGGGGCGCCCGGCCCGGGGACACCCGTCGGCGGCGGCGGCCCCGGGGCAGGTGGCGGCGCTTTCTCCGCCCGGTGCCGGAAGCCGCACGGGGAGCCCGGGCCGGGCGGCCCCGCACGCTCGCTCCTCGCTGAGCGGGTCGCGGGGAGCCGGCCGAGGATCACGCGTGTCCGCAGATGGCAGCGGGGCAACCCGGCCGCTCCCCGCAGTGCTCCGGGAAACGCGGCGGGGCCGGAGTGGGAGGCATCTTGGCCGGGCAGGTGGAGCGGGGCCGGGCGCCGTGGCGGGGTGAGCCCCGCGCAGCCCCCGCGGTGCGGCCCGGCAGCTCCGGCGCTCCCCGCACCTCGCCCCCGGGGCAGGACGGCGGAGCCGCGGACACGCGTGGGGTGATCCCGGCGCGGCGTGAAGTCCCCGGCCCCTGCCGGCAGAACTCGGCTCCCGGAGCTCGGTCCTCGCAGGTCCTGGGCTGTGCTGCGCCTGTGGTGACAACGGGGCCGCCTCGGGGGTCGGGGGGTCCCGGTGCCGCCACAGTCCCGCCGGCCCTTGGAAGGGCCAGCCGATTCCCGCGGGGCCGGGGTCGCCCGTGGGGCTCCCGGCAACTTTGGCCGGGGTGCGGGAGCGACGGGGCTGAGCCCGAGCGGCACCGTGGCCCGGAGCGGCTCCTTTGCCGGGGGTCGGGCAGTGTCCCCCGTCCCCCCAGGGCGGTCCCTGTCCCCCCGGGGCCGGTCCCTCCCCGGCCCGCGGGCTCGCCCGGTCGCCGCGGCCCCGGCCGGCAATAGCCCGCACCCTCGGGGGCGCTGCCCGGGCCCGGAGGGGACACACCGGGCGGCACCGCTGAATGTCACCGCGCCGCAGCCCCTAACAAAGACGCAGCCGCCACGATCGCAGAGCCGAGCCAATAAAAAGCAAACTGATATTACAATTTTGATTTCCCTGGAGGGCCGAAGGGGCTTAATGTAAGAATTATTATCCATTGTGAACAGCAGCCCAAGGAAAGCACACACAGGAAGATTTAATTTTTTTTTTTAACTTAGCGGTTTTCCTAAGAAACATACATTCATTGAAATTTATGCCAGCGGAGTTTGTTAACCCTCCCCTTTGACATTTCCAGCCTCTCCTGTTGCCAGAGGAGACAAGCCGAGCACAAACCACTAATGCTCGCAATAAAACTAAATGCCCAGGGACGAGCACGATTTTGTGCAGTTCCTCCCCAGCCTGGGTAGGCTGCAGAGCACGTCCAGCTCCAGGTCCAGCCCGGCTGGGAAAGCTCTCCTCTTCCCAGGACACAGTCGGGAATAGGCGATGAGGAGGGCAAAGGCTGGCTGGCTGCATACATAGAAAAAAATACATATATTTTTAAATGTGTGACCAAACATCCTTGGCATCTTGTAGAACCTGCCTCAGAAGCAGTATGAGAAGCTGTTGATGAAATATAATATATATTAAAAAAGTGAAAGCAACACTGGAAACCAATATTAAAAGCATTTTAATCACTGCCTGGCCCCTGGCTCCCACGGCTCAGCAGCAGCTCCTGTCCTGCGGGTTCCTGCAGGATCTTCATCTGCTTTCTGTTACGGGGCTGATTGCACATGATTCGCAGTAATGATGGTAATGGTGGTGATTTTCTGTCTCTTACCTAGCTCAGACAGCAGCAGTTCATGAACTGATACATCTTTCCCTTTGTCAGGCCCGAAGAGGACACCTTATTTGAACCACATAAAATAGCCTAAATAAGGAAAGTGGGAAGCGTTTCCAACTGTTGCCTTTTCCTGACTGGCTGGGGCATATCACATAGATGAGACAAGGAAAGGGGTTTCCAACCAAAAGGAACATGAGCCAACTGCTACCTTTAAAACCAAGAAAGCACCAGGTTGGTCCTGGACATTTTGTTGCTGATTTGTCTGGGGCTCAGGCAGGTATGAGGTGAAGACACACATTTGGTGGGTACCTTCCCCTCAGCCACACACCTGACCAAAAATTCGGATTCCTCTTTCTCTGCAGAGCATTGGCAATAGGTGCTGCTGCTTTCAGCAGGAAGATTCTGTCCCAGGTGGAGGACCTGGGTGGGGGCCTGATCTCGAAGGGGGCTGCTGGGGTGCTCTCTAAGACAAAACCTCTAACAGCCAGAGACAGATGGGCTTCCTGCAGGTGCTAGGAACCACACCAAGGCATTTTCCCCTCAAATACTTTCTGTCCATATTCCCTTCATTGTACCCAGAGATGATGTCTGTCTAGGTTTATTCTTTTCATCATTATTTATAAAGTTCTTACCCCGAACCAGAGCCAGCTCTGTGGCAGTGCCTTGCTTGCGGTGGGTTCTGCCTTTCCAGGACAAGATGCTGCACTTCCCTTTGCCCTGTGTGCTAGTAGCTCGGGCAGCCCTGCTGTATGTTTGCCATCAAGCAGCACTGATTACACGTGCCATCATTTCTGATGTTGCTCATTAGTCTGTATCATTATTAGCAATTTAAAACAGCAATTCTTTTCCAGCTGTAATCCTCCAGCTCCACCAAGGCGACTCCAAGGCTGCAGTTCGGGTGATCGCCTTTTCCTCCCCTCTGCCCCAGCAAGGCCAACAGTTCCTCCCCAGCCCACAGAGCCAGGAGCACGGCAGGCTGAGCACCGAGTAATAACAGAAAGTTAATTCATTAATAGTTACAGCGTTTCCTTCAAGGCCGTTCCTGAAGGCAGCCAGAAATGGACTTTGCCGTGTCCTTGCAGCAGGGAGGCAGGGGGGGCACTGGCCCCATTCACCCTACCTGGCTGCACACAGCCTTGGCCAGCTGGGCTCCAGGATTTGCCCTTCTGCTTTTGTCAGCACTGGCTCACACTGGAAGTTGTGGCCAGTCTGAACAACGGATTGTAGCACAGCCCTTGTCGAGGTCAACACTATGCTGGAGAAAGACAAGAAAAGGATGACTAGGTAGGCTTGGAAAAAGAAACAACAAAAAAAAGCAAACCCACAAAAACCTAAACCCACCCACCCAATCAATAGGATGCCATGAAGTATGATGTGAACAATGAAACCCTGTTCCAGGTTGCCAAGGCAAATCTGTCAATAGAGTATTGAACAAGCAAATCTGACTTGCAATTATTGTCTCCTTCTAAATACAGGCTGCCCCTCTGCCTTGCAGCTCAGCCCCAGTGCTGGTGCAGGGAAGCTCAGTGATTGCTGACCAGCACTGGTCTGAAATGGTGAGGGAAGAGTCAAGTCTGGAAGCTGGGCTGGAATTTACTCCAACACAATGCACTGAAACCCCCCCAGAGCATCCCCATCACCTTTGCTGTAGCAGCTGAAGTGATGTGCCCTGCCCCCAGTGTAACAGGCAGCAGCAAAAATCCCTTTGCAAAACTGTTCACTCTTCAAAGCTTTCAGTAAAACATCCAGGGCCACAAAGCACACAGAGGTATTCTCAGACACCAAGTGCCCAGAATTTTGTACCGCTCAGGGGAGTGCCATGAAGAGCCTGAGTACCTGAGGCTGGGGATGTCAGTGTGGTGGCCTTAAAATCCAGCACAGCAGTGAGGTCTGAAGCTGCCACCACTCACCCAGAGGCAGCAGCAGTGGGAAAATCCAGAGGCGAAACCACCCTGAACTGGGTCATCACATGGAAATTTAAATGGCTTCACAAGTGCAGCACTGCCGCTGGTGCACATGGGGCTGTGTTAGGTGAATTCTTTTTTCTGGTGCTGCTTCCAGTGCAAACCAGAGGAGTTTGTGAGCAGAATCCTCAGGAACTTGTAGGAGAACACAGAGGTTTAACACAGTACAACAGAGCTGTTTTTATGCAGCTGATGGAGGGGCTGAGGCACAAGAGGACACATGGCAGCACTACCCAGAGCAGCCACTCTGAGGGCACATCTGGGCTCCACTCACCCCTGGAGCTCCCTAGTGATGAGGCAGCCTGGGAAGAAGGAGTGACAGCCCTGCTCCTGCTCTGCAGAGCTGCAGCCAGCACAAGCAGGGAGGGCAGCACATAACAGCAGGTTCCCAGGAGGCTCCATCACTTGGGGACTTGGCTGGGAATAGCCCCCCTTCCCCAGGGCTCTTTTCCACTGCGCCTTCCTCTACAATCTCAAACGTGGGTGCCATCGAGGGAGCCTCAGAGACCATCTGTCTTTAATCTTCTTAGAGCCAGGCAAGTCGGGAGAAATTCAGAGGAAAGAGGCACTGAAGTCCCCCTCTCCCTGGCTATGACCCTCCTTCCATGGCACAAGGCTCGGTGCCCAGCTGGTGGGAGCAGGTCCTGCCTGCTTCACATTCCCAGAGTAATGCAGGCTGTCTGGGACACACTCCCACCGTGGAAGCATTCCCACTCCCTGGAGCAGAGGGAGACAGAACTCCTTCCCCGCACACCATAGGGAGCCTGATGCCTGTCACCAGCCCCACCCTGCCTTGGAGCTTCCCCACCGACCCCCTGCTCTAAGCAGCCGTGGAGGGATCTGTGCTTGGAGCTCTTCCCCCTCTTATCACTTAAGCCGATGCTGTTCCTTGGCAGCTGAGTGTAATTATGAGATTTTCTCCATCAGAACTGGGTCTCTCTGTGTCCCCTGGTGTGGCCGCATCCCCCAGTGGCGGTGGTGAGGATACTCTTCAGGTCCATGTGCTTGTCCACCTGGAGCCGGGACAGCCCCATGCCCATTCCTCCTGCTGAGTCTCCAGGTACCCAGTGCCACTTCTCACTCGTGGACAGAAGCTGGGCTGAGCCCAGGAAAAGGAACTTAAGCCAGGCACAGCATCTGTAGGGGTGCAGCCTGGCTGCCTCATTCCACACACAAGCTCTCCTGGCTCACACCCACATAAGCAACACTTCCTGGGAGGGAGAAGCATCCATAAGGCCTTCCCTGGCTGCAGAAGAAAGGGGGCTTGTCATGCCAAAGCTATTTAAGCACAGAGACAGATAGATTAGATAGATAGACAGATAGATAGATAGATAGATAGATAGATAGATAGATAGATAGATAGATAGATAGATAGATATAGATAGGTTTGCTAAGATTACAGCTTAGGGAAGTTGCAGCCTGTGGGTACCATGAACTTTTTTGTCTGTGCTCTGCTCCCACAGCTGTTTGCCCAGCACCTGGCACTGCCAGGCTGGGACCAGCGCCTCTGGCAGAGCAATTGATGCCACGTGGCACTGATCCAAACTGCTGTCCCGGCCCCCCCTCCCTGCGCCGTGCAGGGATGAGGTCGGTGATCGCCCACAGACAGAGCTGATAATTGCTGGGCTGGGACTGCTCAGGGCGCTGTGGGAAGAGGAGCAGCAAGGGCCTTGCCAGAACACGCCCCACCTCTTGGTTGGGGCATGGCACATGGCAGAGCTGGCACACGGGCAAACCACCCAGCAGAGCAGAGCTGAGCCCTGGGCTGAGGTGCTGTGGGCACTGCAGAGGTGGAGACCCCTGAGCTCTGAGAGACACAGGGCTCTTGGGAATAGCCAGGGCTGTGAAGTCCTGGCTGGTGGGACCACAAGCTGCGGCTCCCACAGAGCAGCTGGGGTTGGCATTGTGCTGTGCAGTGGGGTGTCGGTTTGGGGCTGTGCTCTTGGATCTCCTCATAAGAAAGGCTACAGGATCCTTGCTCCAGGCACGTGGTTCCCTCGGAAGCAAGCTGAGAGCTTCAGGGGTGGATCCAGCAGATGTGGCAGGGATGGGGAGACTGTGCAGCCCCAGTGTGGCCGAGTGGGTGTGAGGGACTGAGGCCCCTGCCCTTCTCCCCTCCAGCAGAGCCGTCACTGGTGTCGGGGGCACTGTTTGCCCGAGGTGCCCGTGTCTCGCAGGGTTCCCGCAGTCCCCCTGGCGTGCTGGGCGCTGCTGCGAGGGCAGGCAGGGAGGAAGCGCGCACGGCTCTGTGGTCGGGCACTTTCCATTGCCTGCACCTGAGCAGAGGCAGTGCACGGCTCCTCTCAGCCCTTCCCTCCGCCTTCCTTCCGCTCGCCCTTCAGCGCCTCGGCAGGTTCAGCCCATCCGACTGCAAGATGGTTTTGCCAACCCAGTGACTGCCCTGGCACTCCATCTCCTCAGTGGGACACACCAAGGTTTCAGAAGGATTTCCTGGCCTTGCTGTTTGCCCTGCATGTGTTGCGCCATCACCAGAGCTCCCTGCTCCAAAGCTGCTTAGCCTGACCCAAGCTGAACTGCACTAAACCCATCAGGAGGTGGATGCTTTGCCTGGGGGTGGGAGCCCATCGGTATCTCAATCCAAGGCACTGTGGGGGCTGCTCTATGTTCTTCCTCCTGCCTGCCAGTGGGGCTTGGGCACTGATTCAGCACCCACACCCAGCACAGGTCACTCTGCTGCTGCTGAAGGCTCAGCCCTGGCCATGCAAGACATTTTCATGGCCTATAAATCCCTTAGACCCAAAGGCTGATGATCTGTGAGCTCTTTGCACATGTGCTGGATGGGGCAGAGCCCATGCTGGCTCCTGGCTGAACACTGCACTGCTCAAGGCTGGGTCTGGGTGACTGGGAACAGCCACAGAAGAGCTGAGTGAGCACAACTGGGAGACACAACTGGTGGCTGACAGGTTAGACTGGCTCCTCCAACCTCTTCCCCTCCTTGGACTACCTGGATCTGGTTACACAGAGCCAAGTGGAAACTCAAAGTGGTTCCTGGGATTCTGCACTGCCCCTACCTGGCAGTGGTCCCGTCCCACAGTGACATTGTCCTGGGCTCTGTGGGTGTCAGTGCCTGACCCTCAGGCTTTCTCATGCCAAACGTTCAGGTGAAGGCAAAGACTTTGCAATTCACCCATGGGCGATGGCAAAATGAGCAGGGTCTGTTCCTTGGAAAGCTTCAGCTCATCTCCCTTTTCACTTCCCCTTCTCTCAGGCGACTGCGTGTTCCCTGGGCAGCTATTTTTAGGCTGCTGTTCACTGTCTGGTTTCCCCCGGGGATGCTGAGCAGGTTCTGGGAACTCCAGCTGTCTCTCGGGCAGCACGAGAGATGCTCTGCTTCCTGAGCTCACTGCTTCACTCCCCAGCACATGCCCTGGCTCTGCCACTCCCCTACAGGTGCCCTGGCACTGGGCACACTGGCAGCCCAGCACAGGCTGGATCATGAGGTAGAGATGCCCATCCCAGGAGCACTGGCACTGCTGAGGGATGTGGGAGGGGTCTTCCATGCCGTGGTGATGCTGACACTCTGCCCTGGGAGCTGGGATCACAGGGCAACACTGATTCATGGAGCTCTGTCATTACAAACACAACCACCTCTGTCCTGGGCCCTGAGGATTTACTGCCCTCAGCCAGGAAATATGGCACAGGCAGTTTCCTCGTATTCCTCATGCTGGAGGGGACATCAGGATCCCTGATGCAACCCAGGGCTCAGCTCTGGACTCCCCACTGCAGATGCCTTGCCCAGTCACCCCATTCCTGGCTCCTGCTCCCTTTTCTGCCCCAACATCCAGTTTCCTGTGCCCGTGGCATGGCCAGCACTGACCACGGGGTCTCATGTGTGTCCCAGCTGGGGTGACCAGCTCAAGCCTGGCTGGGGCTGGGATGGAGGTGAGGAGCTACTGGAGCCCCATGGTGACAGGAGCTGCCCTTGGGATTGACACTGTGGGTTTGATTGAGTCATTTGGTTTGTGGCACACCCTGTGTCGCTCAGAAGGTGCATCCTCCCCGCCAGCCCTGCCTGGGCACTGGGCAGAAGAGGGTCCTTGGGGCTCGTGGTGCCAGCTGGCCCCTCGTCTCTCTGCCTGAGCAGCTCCGTGAACAAAACGAGGGCTGTGTCTTGCCCTGGCTTCATGCGAGCTGTGCCATGCTGGTCTAGGGCATGGTGGGTCTGGGTGGACAAGGAAGAGCAAAGTGACACTGTGCACAGGTTGGAGCACAAGGCAGGCATGCAGAGCTGTCCAAGGCAGAGAGGGGAGCTGCAGGGTGCTTGGGGAGCCCCTGGTAAGAGGGAGCACCCTGGGGTGCTGCTGACATGGAACACTTTGCTGCTCAGCCCTGGCTCCCCGAGCTGGGGGTGTCTGGGGCACCTTCAGCAGCGCCAGGGTCAGCCCCAGGGAGGCTCCAGCTCCTCATCCCACAGCCCATGTTTGGGCTGTGGCTGCAGCAGGGCCATAAAAGGCAGTGTGGGGAGGGCGCTGGCGCTGAGCCCGCGGCATCTCTGTGTGCTGGGGCATCCTGGGGAGCTGCCAGAGGGAATCAGGGCTGGGGGCCGGGGCAACCCCATGAACAGGGCGCTTTGGGTCTCCCCCAGCCCACTGCTGCCGGGTCTGTGCCTCACTGATCATGGGGAAGGGCCAGGCATCCCCTGTTGCAGTGGACAGACCCCCACCAGCACACATGGGTGCCCAGGGGATCTGGCTGGTCCTGCATGGGCACAGCCAGAGCTGGAGCCGAGCTCCTGCTGGTCACAGAGCCTGGGAAGGGGCTCAGTGACCTGGTCCCAGGTGCACTCTCCAGGGCTGAGAAGCCAGGGTTGCTTTTATCCAACATCACCCTCAGTGGAGTGGCAGTGGCAGTGCATGGCACGGCGAGGGTGTTCGAGGCTGAGACCAATTCAGGAGGTGCTGTGGATGCCAGGACTTGGGAATAAGTGGGGCCAGGAGAGACTGGCATGGGCTGACAACATGGAAGTGAAATCCAGGCTGAAGCCACACTACAAATACATCCTGGGGGATGCTCAGGCTTGGAGGTGTCTCAAGGGGTGGGATGGTGGAGCAGGAGCTCAGGCAGAGGGTACGGAGCAAATGAGTCAGGCAGGGGCACTCTGTGCAGAGAGGGGCAGGGAACAGCCCCATCACCCAGCTATGACTAATTTACAAGGAAAGCCCAAACTGCTGGGCTGGGTGGGGTGTGAGCCAGCCCGGAGGAATTCGAGGAAGGCAAAAGGTGAGGAGGAGGAAGGGCAATTCTCCAGATATCAGGGTGGGCACTGCTGAGCTGGAGAGCAAAGTGTGAAGGCTGGAGAGCTGGGATTGAGCAACAAGCTGTGCTTCCAGCTGGTGAGGTGGGTGGGCTGGGGGGACTGTCCCCAGATTGCATCCCCTGGGGCCTTCCAGGCTGGGTTGTGCACAGGCTGGCAGGCTGTCCTGGGATGGGGAGCTGGAGCAGGAGGGCTGCCAGTGCCCCTGGGCCATGGTTGGGAAGAGTCCCGGCAGCAGCAGCGTCCTTCCTGAGCTCTGGCATCAGCCATGTCCTTCCCAAGCCCTGCCCTCTGTGCTCAACTCCCCATCCCAGCACACCCAGCACCTTCTTTGCTCCTGCTGCAGCTTCCAAGGGGGTTTTGACAATGCAGGTGCATAATGCTGAGCTGAGTGCAGCCATTTCAGACCTGGCATTCAACAAAGCAAAGTAAATCCCCATTAGTGACACTTTCCTGCGCGCTGTGCCCCTGCCATGGGCGCCTGGGGGCTCAGCCCTGCAGGTCTGGGGGCTCAGCCCCTGACCCAGCAGGTGCCTGTGCCTGTTCTGTCCCCTGTGCCACAGAGGATGCGGGGCTGATTCATCTCCTGCCTTGGCTCCTGCTTACGTACATCCACACTGTTCATTCCCTGCCTGAGCAGCTAAATTAAGCCGAGCAACAATGGGCCATCGATTATCCCATTATATTTCCATTGGGCCTGACTTCCCAGCGGCTCCTGGAGGGCAGCACACGTGGCCTTGGCAGGGACTCAGTGCAAACAACCCCTTGCTGGGTTCTGCTCTTGAGCCCGGAGTGCCACACACCACGGTGACACCAGACCCACGGCCCCAAATCAGCCTGGCAGGGACAGCATGGCAGAACCCAGACAACAGCAGTGATGAACCTGCATGGGAAAAGGTCCCTGTTTCAGGTGAACCTCCTCAACCCGAGGGCTCTCAGTGGCCATCCCAGCTCTGGCAAGGTCAGGGCTTGCTCCAGCCATTTGCAAGGACCTAAGGACTATGTCTTCTCTGGCCCCCATTTCCCTCAGGGCTGTATCCCGTCCCTAGTTCTCCATCTCCCCTCACTGCTTCCCCTGGCCAGACACAGCAGAAACACTGTCTGGCTCTTTCTCTCATGTCTGTGAAGCCTAGGAGAAGCCAAGTGATGAGGTTCTGTGGGCTTGCCATCCCATCCCATCCCATCCCATCCCATCCCATCCCATCCCATCCCATCCCATCCCATCCCATCCCATCCCATC
>JAWWEE010000041.1:657001-678438 GCA_035221455.1 Xenops minutus
TCCCATCCCATCCCATCCCATCCCATCCCATCCCATCCCATCCCATCCCATCCCATCCCATCCCATCCCATCCCATATAGGGGAACAGCTCAAGGAGCACTAGGTCTCAGTTGTGCATTTTTTCCTGTGCCACCTATTCCAGCCCTGCTTGCTCCGAGTCTTTTTGTGATCCAAACCACTGACAAGCCATTTTGCAGGAACAGAGAGCTCAGTATGTGCAGATCCTCCTCGACTGCCCCTCCTGGCAGGACTCTTGCTCAGCTCTGCCCTCTGCCCCACACGTCTGTGATGCCTGTGAGCATCCTGGAGCATGGAGCATCCTTCCAGCTGCAATTTGCTGGTGAAGGGCTGGGTCAGGCCATGCTTGTGGCAGCAAGGAGCAGGGTGGGCACCCCGAGATGACCCGGGCAGTGCCATGGGGGGTGACAGTCCAGGGAGGGTCCTGGTCTGCCCCCTGTGTCAGTCACCCACTCCCTTCTCTCGAGGGGCTCCAAAGCCGCTCAGGAGCTGAGGGTGACGCTGCTGTGTCTGCACTGGGATGCTTGCCGGCAGATCCTACCTGCGTCAGCAGCCGAATTCCCTGCTCTCATTCCCCTCTGGCAGCGCCTTAACCCTTTCCTGCCACCCCAACGACAGGCTCCTTGAAGCTGGTGTCAGGGCAGCTGTGACCCTCCAGCTGTGGCAGCCAGACCTGACCCTGTCCCCACAGACCTGCAGGAGGGTACACGGCATCTTTCAGCTTGGGGAAGCTGCTGCACACCCTGCTCAGCACCCCTGGCTCTCCTGCACCCTTTCCGTGGCACCCCTTCCCCAGCCTGTCTTGGCTGTTCATCATCCTGGCCAGGGCTGGGGGCTCCCCTGGTGTGGGGCTGCTCCAGTGGCTTTGAGCCCCTGTCCCGCTGTTCCTGATCCCTGGAGAGATCCAGCAGCACCTTCCCAGTGCTCCTGCTGTGCTGGCATCAGGGCAGATTGATCACCTTGGCAGAGGGCCTAAAGGCCAGCTGGTGTTTGGGCTGTTTCCAGGGTTTCCAGTCACTGCTGGAAATTATTCAGTGCCCACCCTCACCTGCAATATGTGGGAATTGGGTTCCTGGAGCCGGGGCTCAGCTGCCAGAGCTGATTTGGGCCAGGCAGCCCTCCCAGTGCTCCCTGGCATGAGCAGCACCGAAGGGCTCTCTGCCTTCACCCAAAGCACAGCTCTGCCTGGTGCCAAGGGCTCGGGGTCATGCAGGGGGTTGAGATCACTCTCCCGGGGTGTTTGCCATGTCCCCGAGCTCCAGCAGGGCCCCCTCTCGTGTCTCCCCTACAGAAATCTCTGGAGAGCAGAGAGGACTTTGGCAGATGCCCCTCGTTCAGCACTTCCCTGGCCACCTCTGCCACCACCAAGGTGAGTTAAGCCCCGGCTGCAGACAGAAGCAGCTGAACTTGTTTGTGGTTTCTGAAAGACAAATACAAGCCAAACAAAATCAAATTCTCAGGAAGGGTCCTTAAGCTGCTCCTTCTGCTTTGCCACACAGAGCAGGACCTTTGGCAGTGCCTGAACTTGCTGAATTTGGAAGGTTGTGGCATCCTGGGGCACTGTGGAGAGTCAGGGGCTGCTGGAGACTCCTCTTCCAGGTGCTGTGAAACCCCATCACACGTTTTGTTTTTGTTTAAACACGTTGTTTTTAAATGAATGAAGTAAAGGGCGTGCAGAGCAGGGCTGGGTCAGCACCTGTGATGTGACCGTGAGCTCCAGCTGGCCCGACTAGTCTATTTTTATGTCCCAAGTGGAGTGACCCAGGGATGAATCAGTTGGCCCAGAGGGACAGGCTACATCGAGTTTGAAATTCTTTGGTGCTTGTAATAACTCAGGTGAGTCTCTTTGTTCTTGTGAACTGTAATTTTTCATTTGACAGGCAGAGTCATGCGACAAAACAGCCAAACAGCCACATCCAAACACACCCGGCCCCTGGAAGTGGAACCAAGCCCCTCCACCTGCCCATGCTCTGCTCACAGATTCTGATTTCCCTGGTGCAACAAACTCCAGGGGTGGTTTGGCTGGACATCCCTGCCACCTGTGTGGTCAATACTCAATGCCAAGGTCAAACGAAGCCAATCTGTTGATTTCCTCCCACTTGCCCACGTGTGGGACAGCTCTCCCCCAACCCCGGGATGGTGTGGGGCAGCTCCCCCCTCTCCCCACTGTGCCCAGCAGCAGCCCAGGTGTCATGGCACTGGCCATGGAAGCGTGGCCCAGTCTCTGTCCCGAGGTGTGGGGCTGTGTGGTGCTCTGCTCCACTGCTGGTGTTCCAGGTGCACGGGATTGGGTTCCCACTGGGGTTGCAGAGAGTAGTGTTACTACAGGAGCGAGGACTCGGCTGTCTTTCCTCCCTGCTCCCCTTCCTCCCAGCAGCACGAGGCAGGAGGATGTGTCAGCTCAAGGCTGAGGCTAAAGAGGCTTACACTGACTATTTACCTTTGCAAGGGTCTATTTTTGGCTGCTCAGCTGCTGTTAATGCAACACTCAGGGCAGCGACCGAGGAGACACCACATGAGGGTCACTGTTTCTGGGATCCACTTTCCTCCTCTGTAGGGACCAAGCCCAGCTGCTTTTTTGTTCCTTGGGGTTTTCTTTCAGATGGCAGAGTGTTACAAAAGAAAATCTTGGGGATGGGTCAGAATGACCTCAGAAAGCCACTGTCCTGTCCAACACTTGACTCGTCATGTCTTTTCACTGCAGAGAAATCCCAAGGCTGCTCCTGACCCTATCCCGAGGGCTGCCAGAGGGTTCCAGGTTGGCTTCACAGACCCCTGTCTCCCAAAACAAACTTGGGAAGGTTGTGAATCTCCAGTGAGAGTTAAATGGCATCACAAGTGAAAGAACAGGCTGAGACTGGAATTGAGACACCAGGACGTGAGTGCTGCTGGTCACCAGGAGCAGCCAGGGACCAGCTCCATCCCTTTGTTTCCTTGACTATGGCAAAGTGGGGTCATTGTGTGCCAGGGGTTGGGGGAGCTCCAATGGGGAGCACAGAGACAGACACCTGAAGTCTCCTGCAGGACCCTCAGAGAACTCTGGGCATGGAGAGCTGGCTGAGGTCGGCATGCCAATCCTGGCAATGAGCTGAGCATCACTTCAAACAGAACCCAGCTTATTCCACGTGCTGGAAAACTGCAGTGCAGAGTCTTTAACTAAACGAATCCTGAGTGATTTCCACATTGCTGAATGACATTTTAATAGTGGAAAAATAATGCTCCAAATTATCTACTTCATCTCTTCCTATTGTCTTTTACTGGCTGGGAATGAGTGCTGCAGCAAAACCAGCTCTTCTGGGAGGGGTTTGCTGGTGCCTCCCAGCCCACTGCAGGCAGTGGGGAGCTGAGGAGGGGGCTGTGTCCCCCCGTGCCCAGCACCCCATGAGCTGAGGAGGGAGCTGTTTCAGCCCCATGCCCAGCACCCAAGGCCTGGCAGAGCTGCCCATGTGCTGCTGCTCCTCGTAGCACTCCTGGGGAGGCTCTGGCTGCCCTGGCACCATCAGGGGAGCTGCAGTGCTGTGGAGGCCTCGTGGTGATGCCCGTCCCACACAGGGAGGCAGGTGGCAGCAGGCAGTGCCCGGCTCCTGCTGTCCCCATGGGGAGCTGGCACCTGTCCTGGTGCCACCAAGCTGCTCTGCAGGAAGATGCTTCTGGTGCTTTCTGCCATGCAGTTTTTTTGACCCAAATTCAGCCACTGCCACATTTTGCTTCCACCTGGACAGATCCATCAAGTGTTGCCACACATCCCCAGGCTGACATCAGTGAGGTCTGGGGACAGTGACGCAGCCCCAGCATCCAACACGTCTCTGAGTGGCCGGAAAACAAGTGGCTCAAGCTGGGGACAGTGTCTGGCCAAGTGCTGTCCCCACCTGTGAGGTGCAGCTCCCAGCCTGCACAGCAATGGACACCCAAAGGCCTCACACAAACTTTTATTATTCACTGAAACATAAATCTCGACAAATTCCCTGCCCCAGAGCAAACCAGACCCAGCCCTTATAGGAGGTGTCCCCTGACAAACCCCAGCTCACACCTGCAGCATCGGTGCCTCTTGCAGCTGGGCTGTTTCTGAGCCGTGCCATCCTACAGTGGGTTTCCCTATTGCTCTCATCCAGGGGAAGGTTTTCATCCTCTGAATTAAAGGCACACAAAATGGGAGCCAAGCTGTCCTCCTGCCATGCAACAGCCAGCCCTCCGTGTGGTGCCTGCAATGGAGCAAGGCTTCTTCCCCTTAGGAATGCAGCATGCACTTGGCTTGTGCTGGCTTCACAAAGAGCATCCCAGCTCCAGCCTTACCTTCCAGCAGAAACAGGGCATGTGGGCTCCAGGGCAGGCTGTGGGCAAGGCTTTGCAGAAGGATTGTGAGAGAAATGTGCTTGTCAGGTGCAGGAACCCCTGCAGCCCTGCACGAGGACAAGGGGGTTCCACAAGTGCTACTGGGGGCACAAACGTGCCTGAGAGGCAGAACTGGAAGTGAGCACGACCTCACCCAGCCTGCCCAGGACAGCTGTGTGGGAAGCAGTGTGGAGGAAGTGAGAGGGAGCAGAACAGCCAGGAAAGGCTGGAGACCACCGATGCTGCACTCACCTCATCTCCTTTTCCATTCTTATAAGGAAATTGTTCCCCTGGCTCTGTTTGGCACAAACACTGGCTCAGCACAGACCTTCAGAGGCCACTGAATTTGGTAAGAACCTTTGGCAACATAGCTCAAAGCCCCAGCTCCACTTCTGGTTGGCAAATTTTATAGCAGAAAAGCGGAGAAATGTGCTGTCCTTTCAAAAATACCCCAAGGGAAACCTTTATCAGACAGATCTCAGCAAAAATGGCTGCAGCAAGGCAAGTTTCATTTTCACTTTGGGATGGGAACAGGGTGCACCACTGGCACCAACTGAAGAGCCTAAAGCCCACAAGGAGTGCATGTGCAACAGCCTGTGGCAGTGACAGGCAAGGACAGTAATGTTCAGTAATTGAGGAGAGCCAGGGGAAACACAATGGGAAACATACTGGAAACAACAGACTAAAGTGTCTAAAGTCTGTAGTTGTCAGCATAAAGAAACAGCTTTGCTCTACTGTCAGAATCAGAGAATCCCAGAATCCTAGAATGGTTTGGATTGGAAATGACCTTAAAACTCATCCAGTTCCACCCCCTGCCATGGGCAGGAGCACTTTTCACTAGACCAGCTTGATCTAAGCTCCATCCAGCCTGGCCTTGGACACTTCCAGGGATGAGGCAGCCACAGCTTTTCTGGGCAACCTGTGCCAGGGCCTGCCCACCCTCACAGAGAAGAATTTCTTCCCAGTACCTTGTGAAGAAGGAATTTTGGATGGTGTCTGTGAAATAACCCAACTCAGAGCAGCAGTGCTGTGAGATCTGGGGCTGTACAATTTCTGTACAAATGGGAAAAAAATCACACCAGCCAGTATATCCTATAAAAAAGGCCAGAGACAAGACCTTGAGGTGACTGCTCCTTCCTCGCCGACAAAGCAGATACCTTCCCTGCCATCCCAATGGTCTGCAGTCTTATTTTTGGCAGATAATAATTAAAATGGTTTTTATGGCTTTAGAGAGAAGCCATGTTTTGCACATTTTGGTTGAAGCGGAGAGCTCGTGGTGTGCTCTGGGTGAGAGACAGTGCAGAGGCCTCGCCCCAGCTGTGCTCCTGCCACCAGCCCCCCAACGCTGCCAGGTGCTCTTGGCTCTCTTGAGTGTTCTCGTTTCTCATCAGCAAGTGAGAAAGCTCTGGTTGATAACCAGTCCAGTCCCAGAGGCAGAATAAAAAGTCCTTGTTAAGACCTAGAAAAGCTTGTTTCTAACAAAATCAAATGCAAACATGTGCCAACACAGTTCCTGGGTTGATGCCTTTCTCTCAGGTTCCACCACCTGTGCATTGGAACTTGCTTCCCCTACAGAGCAGTTTAATTCCTCTTCCATTCCCCACCTTTCAGCCTTCTCAGGAGTCTTGACAAGCTATTCCTCCATTTTTGTCTTCAACATTTTTTCCTATGCACATCCTTCCTACCCTTCCCTCCCCTTCCGCCGTCACACCCTGTTCCTCTCAGCTATTTTCGGAAGGCAAAGACATCCCGTGTTTTCAGGCCTTTCTTGCCTTCGTTTCCTGGTTTAGGAGAAGACACTTCCACCAGCCCTCCGTAGGGGCAGCTCTCAGACTCTGGGTGATGGCCAGAGCACTCCACAGCAGGGATGAAGCCACTGTCCCACATGCCTGTCCCACACAGCTTGCAGAGGTCGTGCAGGCTGCAGGGGATGCGGGGGAGCAGGTGGAACTGATAGAGCAGACTCCTGGCCTAGAGGGGAGGGAGAGAGGGGATGAACATGGAGAGCCGAGGTGACCTGTGGCTTCCTCTCCCATCCTCTTGTTTGACTACCTGAGCTTCAGCACAGGTGTGTCCCTCTGAATACAGAGCTGAGGGTTACCAAGGCCCTGGGGACAGAGGGAGGGCACAGGGGCTGCCACACACCACAGCTCATCCCACAGCCCCGGTCACTCCAGCTGAGGTGGAATGGGGACCATGACACCAACAGCTCTATCTGCTCTTTCCCTGAGCATGGGCATCGGTCATCCCAACCAAGGGTTATCCCAACCATACTGTCACCTCCCAAGCACTCAAAAACTACCTCTTATCACTGAAAATCTTGTTTCCAGGCAAACAGCAGCATCCCACCCTCCTGTGCTCCAGCCAGGCCCAGGGATACAGGTGCTGTGAAGTGAAGCATCAATCCCTAGTTTCCTCAACACTCTGACTCATCTTCAGACCCGAGACTCAGCACCTGGGTATTTACCTTCCTGAGTACGAGCTCCCCGTTCATGTGCATGGCCAGGTTGCTGAAATGCAGCAGCATTTGGTCAGTGGCCAGCTGTTGTTCAATGACATCATCGCCGTAAATCACCACGATGGCCACGCAGATAAAGAGGTGGAAATAGTCTGTCTGCAATGAGAACAGAGGGGCTGCTGTACAGCAGGTGGAGGCAGAGCTCTGGCTTCGCCTCCCACCCTCCACAAGTGGCTCCTCGGTGAGAATTTTTGCTCCCTTCACTTCTGCCCAGTGCTGAGAACATGAATTACTGGTGAATTCTGAATCACAGATGATGAGCCAAAGCCCAAAGCCTTCCCTTCACAGCATGGCAGCAAAGTTTGCACCACAGCATTCGGAGCAGACCAGTGATTTTAGGGAAGACATTTCCCAGCTGTGTAAGAGAAGCCTGAACTTCAAAAGTGAGTGTTCAGTACTTTCTGAAACACCTCCTTTTGAAGCCTGGACATCCCTGAGGAGGAGAGGCAGGCAAGGCTCCATCTTCCTGCTACATAGATAAACAGCTTCTATAGTTCCAGACCCTCTGTAACACTGATTTATTTTGGTTATTTTGCTACTAAGAGCCTTTATGGGAATCCTGCAATGCCTGCTGAGGGGGAAGGACTCAGCCATGCCCGTGCCAGCTCACCTGGTAGTGTGCCCAGCACGCTTCCCACATGCGCAGCGCCTCGGCCTCTGGGAATTCCCGTTTGAAACAGAGCAGGATCCACCGGTGGCAGAAGAGCATCTGCAGGCCATCCTCCCCCAGGGCACAAAGGTGCTGGTAGAAGCGGGGGTGCATGAGCCGCAGCAGCTCACGCAGGTACATCTGCAAAAGATGCTCTCAGCTAAGGCTCTGCCTCTGGTGTGAGGACTTGCACCACCCTCAGCACCCCTCAGCACCCCGGGGACCCCCACACTGCGAGCCAGAGTTGCAGTTCTCTCCCCTTCTCTCCCCAAAATCTCCAGACTTATGGCCCGTTTAGTACAGCACAGCCAGGAGCACACTTGGATCTACTGCCAAAGGCCAGAGCTCAGGGGCCACAGCAGCTATTTCACAAGGGAAGATGGATAGAACTGCCTTTGGAGTGTCCCAATCACCCAGGATCAGTTCTATTCATCAGGTATTCCCACAGAATCACAGAATCCTAGCATATAGTGAGTTGGAAGTGACCCACAAGGATCATCAAAGTCCAACTCCCGGCCCTGCACAAGACAACCCTGAGCATCACCCCAAGGATTTTGTGGCTTTGGAGTGTGATTAGGCATGCTGGAACCCAGGGAACTGCTTTTTGTGACTGGGGAGAGGAGAAGGCACTGACAGGAAATGGGAGCCCAGCATTCAGCCTCACCAGCTGTTTCTCCATGTCCTCATCCCGAGGGGAGCTGATGAAGATCGTGTTCTGCATCAATCCCACGAAGCACCAGAAAGTATCCGACTCATCCAGGATCTCTGCCAGGAGTGGGGCAACCAGGTCAGACATGCCCTGGGAGTATCCAATAGCTGGGTTAAATACTGCATAGTTCAGCAAGATCCTCCTGGAGCAGAGACACGAGCAGGGAGGGGGGACAGGTGAGGGCAGGTGACAGCTGAGCACAGCCCCATCCCTTCTCCACAACTCCCACCACACCGGCTGAGCCAGGAACAGTGCAGGAGAGTCACCGATCCTCCAGACATCTGAAACACTAACTTTTCAGGACCTTTTGTTGCCTCCCACAGAACCACTTTCCTTAAAAGAACTGTATCTGGAAGCACAACAAAGATACATTAACGCTGAACATAACTGGGACTCTCACTTTTTAGGATTACAACATTTTGTATCCGTCCAAAGAGGCTGCTGGGTGGAAAAGAACTGAACAGCCTGCATCAGCCTAAGAGCATGGATTTGAACAGAACTCCTTAGGCTTCTTGTTTTCCCACCCTGCTGCAAACATCAGTCCAGTGAAATAAACTTTAGGAGAAGGTTTGGCGTTCACAGACGGCAAAATATAAAATGAAAACAAGAATTTAAAAAAATTTAGAGGACAGAAATTAAGGACTTGGGGAAAAGATGATGCTCACACATCCATAAGGCTCCAAGCCATACTGCTGGATGAAATCCAGCTGTTTGTGCGTTTTTTTTTTTGAGGTCACACATTTACAAGTCACACCACATGAAGCAGACTCTGGTGTGCTCATCCTCCATCCCATCAGGAGAACCACAGACCCAAGCACCTGCCCACAGCCCTGCACAGCACCCCTGTGTGTGCAGGGAAGGTTGGGGATGGGAGCAGGGTTATGAGGCTGAGAAGGGAATGGCTGCAGCAGCACTGGAAGCACTGGGAAGGCCTTGTTGCATCCCTTGATTCCAGCATTCCCAGGCAGGCTGGGCCAGGGGCTGACTGAGTTGCCTGTACACTCAGCAGGACATGCTTGGGACACTGGAATGTGGCACTTCACCTCATGGTTTCCACATTCGGGTTGTCCTCCCCTCGGAAGAACTGGTTGCTGCGGTCAGTCCTCACAACGTCCTTGTCCACTGTGAACTGCACCTGACGCCAGAAATCCTTCTGTTCATCCGGAGCCATGGACAGCCTGGAAATGGAGCACCAACAGCAGAACGTTGCCAAGAGAGGAATACGGTTGCCACAATGAACAAAAAGCCTCCTTTCACTCTTAGTTTGCAGAGAAAAACTATTCCTGTATGGAGTTTTCTCAGCACCTGAAGAACAGACAAGCAGGTCTGTCCAGAACAGTGGCTTGTCTGTCCCAAGGGGGAAAGAGCCTCCTGGGTTATAAATGGGACAACAGGATGTGTTTGCTGTGATAAACACTTCAGAAGCATCAGCCTCCGCTCCACTGCTCCTTGGGGGTGGCACACCAGAACTTCCTCTCGTTTGATTGTCTCCTAATTAATAACGCCACTGTCCGTCTCCAGCTTAAATGTACCCACAGCTATTAACAACACACAGTTCTTACAGTAACAACCTCCCTGAATTAGAAATCCCTTCTCCTTCCTTATTTTAATGTACAGTTATATTTCTAAAGAAATATAAATTCCCAACTTCACCTTCAGTGTTTAACCCAAGCCTTGCCTGTGAGATATTTTCCTATGTCGTACTAACAAGCCTGTTTCAAAAACCCAAGTGAGATAATATTTGAACTCTACTGTTCAAATTATTATTCTCAAATTCTTATTAGCTCCAGAGCCTCAGGAGGTCTGCAGTGTCCAATACACCTCCTTCACCATCCCTCTCACTTCTCTACTCCAGCTCTCCTGATGCAAAGGAGGCAGAGATTCTGCACCTCACCAGCAGTGTCACTGTGATGTCCAGCCTGAGGAAGATGAGCAGCGGAGGAGAATGATGGTCTGTTACCTTTTCTCCTGGATCTCAAAGTATTCCTTCCTCTTCTGCAGCCTCAGTGCTTCCCTCTCTTCAGAAGTAGACTCGTAGCTGTAGTAGTGCAGCAGGAAGGGCCACACCTCCCCACGGATGGAAATATCAATCCCACCAAAGAAAATGGCCTGGAAGAAGGAGCAAAAGTTATGGCTGGTACAGTTGTGACATTCCCAAATACAGCAACAAGCAACTGCCCGCTGCTGTGCTTTGGTGCTTCTGCAGTTCTTTCCTGACAAGTGACGCCTTGATTCAAGCTCCTGCAATTTGCACATGTTTAGAGGGAAAGTGCTGGCCCTCTATTCCCAGACCAGACACAAATCGGGCTCATTTCAATGTCAATAACCACCCCCGGAGAGGCTCTATGATTAACGTGTCGTTCTCATGTCACGGCTTAATCCCCAGTCCTGGAGACACTGCAGTGCACTGCAAACTTTTCTCTCAGGGCCCGGGCCCAGGGCTCCCCCTGCGTTATTTCATTGCACTCTCAGTTCCTACAGCAATCCCAGTTCACACAGCAATCCCAGTTCACACAGCAATCCCAGATCACAGAGAAATCTCCCGTTCTCTCTGTGATTTGGTCACACACTGTGCAGACAAGGTGGGTACTGGGCACTTTGGTTTATTAATTCCAAATGCCAGCTCATCCTTGGTCAGGGAGACACTCCACCATCACAGAATCACAGAATAGTTGGGGTTGGAAGGGACCTAGTCCAACCCTCCTGCCAAGGCAGGGTCACCTGGAGCAGGTGACACAGGAACATGCCCAGGTAGCAATCTGCTGGAATCTGCTCCCTGAGCAGAATCCAGTCCCACAGCAAGATCTCCAGCCAAGCCTTCATACCCCAGTCTCCACACTCCCAGTTCTTGCCCCCAGCATGAAAGCAAACTGCTGCAGCTTCCCCCTGGGGACTCGCACTCCGCAGCAGGAGAGACCAGATGAAAACCTCTCACCTTCTGCAGCTTGTACTCCTCTTCCACCTGCCCAGATTCATTCAGGTGATGGAGCCAGGCAGACACATCGAGGCGCCTGTACGTGTTCTCCTCTGGGTGGGTTTCTGAGGAGGGCAGCTTGGGACGGCGGATGGAGAACTGCATACAGGTTTTCTCATCAGCAAGCTGCTGAACGGGGCAAAACAAACCAAAACTGGAGGCAGGAACCAGAGAGAGCAGCCAAGTGTGAAACCCAGAGCAGGGAAACCTCTCTGCATGGTTCATGTAGGATTAAGCGCTGAGGAACTGCATTTGGGGAGGTTTTGACTTTTTTTTTTTTTTTAAAATTCCAGCTATTATGATAACAAGAGTGATTAGGATAATTAAAAATCTAAGCAGCACAAAACTGCTTCATCTTAAAAAAAAAAAAATAGTTTCCATTCCTCCTCCCATGTTATCCCTGACCTGAAACTGAATTAATGCTGCTTACAGCAAAACTTCCCCCTGCCAGGAATGCTTGCAATAAATTACATATGATTGGCCATATACAAAGGGATTGCTGTTAGGCGAGCGGGGAACGGCACTGCCAGGCTCTCTGAGGGCACTCATGATCCCAGTGCAAGACTGCAGCTGACATTTAATTTAAAAATCAAAGGTTGTTCAATGCAAAAAGTGAGCCCATGCGACCATAATAAGAAAAGCAGCGGGGGGCTCTGTGGGAAGGATGGAAATTTAAAAATCACTGTTTCTAATAAGCACATACAATATCTTAAACAGATAATTAAAGAGCTCTTATCACATTTATATGTAGATTGAACAAAATATGGCAAGATGCCTTGTCAAAACATTCTCCAAAGTGGTGAGTTGTGCATCACAAGATGGATGAAAGGCTTTGACAGAATTTCTGACCAATCACTGCAGATTTCCAGCCACCTTCCACACCTAAAGGACAGTGCTGACCTGTCGGGTCTGGCAAAATCACTACCTAAGCAAGTCTTTTGAGTGATCTTCCCCCATATTCCATAGGTGGAACAGGAATGGATGGGGATAAGCAAGTCCAAGAGAGACCTTGTGTCCACCTCTCAGTTCCATCCTAAACATCCAACACATCGCAGCTTTCTGCCCGACTTGGTGACATGAACTCAAAGCTTTGTTTCTCCAAAACACAAACCCAAGTGTGAAACATCTGCTGGAAAACCCCTCTTTGCCCCAAGAACCTCACTCAGGTACCTGGTCCTTGAGATGGGTCTCTGTGCAGTACTTCCATTGCTGAAACACCTCGGACAGTTTATCCAGGCCACCGTGGTGAAAATGGAAGATCTTGTACTGGCTCTCCCTGCTTGCAACCACCAGCTGCCCACAGGTGCATGCCTCATCACTGCAGGGAACAACAGAGAACAACCTGCATGGACTGCCCAGGACAAGGAGGGGCCACCAGGAACGGGGACCCTCAGGTGAGAGACAGTGCAAAGCAAATCACAATGTGCAGCACCAATTTGCCCCTTAAAACAGGGCACAGCTCTATAAGTTGGTGATCCTTATGGGTCCCTTCCAATTGAGATATTCTATGATTGTATGACATGGCCATAGTGACCATTTTCTCCAAGAAGCTCCACTTGTCCCTGGTAATAGCACTATTTTTATCCTTCCTTCACATGAAAGAATTAAAATTTGTCTTGCCTGCAGACAAACCTACAGGAAGTCTGCCCCAGAAACATTAAGGCAATACACAAAGTCAGCTCCTAGGGATGTGCAAACTTGCTCACATACAGCTTTGTCCAAAGAAACAAAGAGTGAGAGCAAAAAGAGGGAGTAAAGATGCTTTTGTAATAATTTGAAATAAATTTAGTAATAATTTGAAAGATAACTGAAGAGGCTGAGAGAAGCAAGACACCAGAGGAGCCTTGTGAGGGGAAGGCAAAGGAAAAGGTACCATAGGTAAAGATGTTTTTCACACCTCCAGGTTATTTGGAGCTTTTTTGGTAAGACAGTTAGGAACAACCTTTATCTTATTAGAAAAAAAATCCTGTTGGCCCTGTAACTGTAATTCAGAGTCTCTCCGTGGGAAGGCTGACACTCACATGAGACAACCATTCTGTAAAGGCTTCTAAGGAGGATTGCAGAAGCCATCTGTCCCCAGAGCCCTGAACCAGAATACATACAACTCACACACAACGATCTGGTACCTGAAGAAGAGACGAAGGGATCTCATTTGTCCCAGGTCCACTCTGAAGACACCACAGACCTGCTCGAGGGCAAATACCTTCTGCTGTTCATCCCACCTGGTGCTCTGTGTTTGCCCATTGTTTTCCTGGAACTGGGCACTGGTGTCGAGGCTGGAGGCAGAGCTGGTGGAGCAGGTCATGCGATTATCACACGTGTCCCTGCAGACAGAGCGTGGGGGCGAAAACCCCACGACACGTCAGCCCTGAGAGGCTGCAGGTACATGCAACAACCATGTTCAAAGCCTTTAGCCAGAGCTCTGAGATGGGGATTCAGTGCAGGTCCAAGGACTCAATAACTGACAGCCCATGTGAGAGATTAAATTATTTTTATTTAAATTCCCTACAATCCCCCCAAAAAATCCTGATTTTGGTCTGTTCCAAATCACACACAGAACTGGGCAGAGCCAAACCCATTCCTCAAAACACCTTTGAGAAGGTGAAATTGAGATGCTCAAGCAATGCCCTCAGTGTGCAGCTCAGCCACTCTGCACTGTGATGGGAACAGGAGGAGTGAGAGCATTCTGATGGCAGGCTGGACCTGGGACCTCATCTGGGAATTTCCCTTCATGACCAGTAAGATCCAAAGATGTTTTCCCCTGAACTCCAGTTTCTCATTATGCCTTTGCAGGTAGACCTGCCAAGCCTGGGTTTGTGTCTATAAACTCCAGACAAATGGTTTCCACTTGCAATCTTGAAACTTGGGGCAGTTAAGGATGGGAAATCACACCTGAGCTCGTCAACCCACCACAAGTGGAGTAAGTGAACGCAACCCTTTCCCAATCCACCTCAGATCTCTAGGTTTCAGTGCAAACTGAGCTTAGACCCTGAAAGCCCACATGTCCCCACCAGCCCTGATCACAAAAGAAAAATACCTCTGCTTTGGGAAAGAAGTGAATCTGAAACTGTGACCCCTCAGTTCGTCAAAAGGCCAATGCACGTGAACAATCTCTGCGCAGGCTCTGAAAGGGCTCTGCTGTGAAATCGGGGTTTGCCAGACAAGGCCAGGAGCAGGTACAAAGCAGCCCCCTGCAAGGCCACTTTATGCCATGTTTTCTAATCCGCTTATCCAACAATGTGGGCACTGAACGCTGGAAATCACACACTCAGCATGCATTCCACACCAGTGTGCCTTCCAAGCCTGGATCCAGGGCCTCTTCCACCAGGACCAGCCTCATGTGCAGCATCTCTCCATGGTTCAGGTCGTTGCATTCCAATGGACAGGGCTCTGGACACCCCAGTTAGCTGTGGGTTAAATTTTTAACCAAGGCCCTTTGAGACACCCCGTTCCAATGTAACCTCCAACACCTGCACTGGGAGCAAATCCCTGAGCCCCTTCCTGGTCCTGCAGCACTGTCTGATGAGACCAAGGCTGGTTGACTTCAGCTAAAGGAGTGGCTTTGCTGCTCTGGGCACAGAGTGCTGCTGCTCCAGCTTTGGGAGAGAAAGCAGCAAAGCAGAACTTACATTCAGGCCATTCAGAGGATGAGGATTTACAAGTGATGTGGCAATAGAGATCACACTACACACCCAAACTCACTCAGAGAAAATCCATAGCAGGTTTTCCAGGTTAGACACCAGGATACCTCCAACCTTATGCACAGCTATACACCATACCCTGCCTTGGGAATTTTTGCATGAAGATTATACTGTCCTTTGTGAAAAATCAAGCATTACTTTTGGATAAAGCATCAAAATGTAACACTTTCTAAAACATTCAGCATCTCATGTCAATGCAAATGTAACAGAAGTCTTGGTACAAGATGCTTGGGCTGGACTGCCTGCTAGGAGCAGCTGGTATTTATGGAGCAACACTTCATAACAGCCACAGCTGGTTACACAGGATTTTCCTGGAAGAGATGACTCAAAGTAACTCAAAGACTAAGCAGAAGCAACCCATTTTCTACAACTCTTGCAAAGACGAGCTGGTCAATATGGCAAGGGCTGGTGGGAGGATCCTTGCCCTGTGGGTCCTTGTCATGGAGACCAACGTGCTCATTCTTCAAGAGCATCATCTCAAATGAACAGCAGCAGAGAACTGCTGAGAAATGAGTTACTACTAGAGCTGGGTAGGCTTGCTTTGATCTCGGAAATTCCATAGCTCCTCAGTACAGAACACCTTTGCCTGCTGCAGTTCCTTCTGCTACATGACCCAAACCTGACTCAGATACACCAGCAGCACCCCGAGAGCCGAGGGGCTGCCGAGCCTGGGTGCAGTGCTGGCACTGCAGAGCCTGGGTACAGTGCTGGCACTGCTGTGTTTTCAGGAAATGCTTCTAAAGACAAATGTTTACCGTTCACATTCACTGGTGACAAGCTCGCACACGCATCCCACAGACATGGAACCAACTCCTGTAAGTGGATTTACCCTTTCCAGACAGGAAAAGGCACTAAAGTAAGCAGGGTGCCTCAACCCAGGGAAATTCCAACGTTTTCATTGATGTAGAGGGTGAAATCTGAAAGAGACACCTGTGCTCCCCCTGCCCTTCATAAGGGTCGATGAACACAAACATTCACACAGGACAGATGCAGAGATAAAACCCCCTCATTCACTGGAGATTACTGACTCAACAGGGAAATTCAGAAAAAACCCTCACTATGTTTAAAATTACTTTTTCTCCTGTATATATTGATCAAAAAAAATTTGAAACCACTTTAATCTGTTGGTCTACTTTTAAAAATAATTTTAACATTGAGATCATTCTGGATGTCAGTAACAACAAGCATTATGATCTCTGTAAATTTTGTGGATTTTGGGGAGTCCTCTTACAAGGCACTCAGGATATACAGATGCAGG
Organism: Xenops minutus; assembly: GCA_035221455.1. Taxonomy (NCBI): domain Eukaryota; kingdom Metazoa; phylum Chordata; class Aves; order Passeriformes; family Furnariidae; genus Xenops; species Xenops minutus. Next base: position 673,161 of record JAWWEE010000041.1, read on the forward strand.
GGAAGAATTTATTATTTGTCAGGCTGTTCTATCTGTTAGATGAGGAATTTATCCCAGAGCACCACGCAAAAGCAGAGGGCTGAAGCAATGCAAGTCAAATAGCCGGAGGAACATTCCAGAGAGACTTTGGGTTGAGGGATCCAGGAAAAACAGAGCGCCAGCTCATACACAGCACTGCTCAGCAAAACAACAAGTGCACTGGGCCACGGGAATAAAAGGGATAGGGAGAAAACCAAGGAGGATTAGCAAAACCAGAGGGAGGAAACCCACAGACATATTCATGTGTTCAGTTTGGGCTCTCATGACAAGAGAGACATTGAGGAGCTGGAGCGTGTCCAGGGAAGGGAATAGAGCTGGGGAAGGGTCTGGACTACAAGAAGTGGCTGAGGGAGCTGGGGGGGCTCAGCCTGGAGAAAAGGAGGCTCAGGGGGAACCTTCTTGCTCTCTGCAACTCTCTGACAGGAGGTGGAACCAGGTGGGGGTCGGGTTAGGGTTAGGTCCAGGGAACAAGGGACAGGATGAGAGGAAACAGCCTCAGTTGCACCAGCAGAGGCTCAGGTTGGGTATTGGGGAGAATTTGTATACTAAAAGGACTGTCCAGCCCTGGCACAACTGCCCAGGCACGAGGAGTGTCGGTATGGTTGGCTGCTGTTGTAGCCCCCAAGGAGCCAAGGCCTCCTCCCACCATGCAGGACCGAGGGGCTCAGACACTGTAAGTGAGAGTACAGATATGCAGCAATGGGACCCAACTTGCTGCTGGGTTAAAGCCTTGGAACACACCTACAGCACAAAGAGAGCTGAACCCAATTATTATTTCTGCTCCAGAGCGGGGGCAGAAACCTGCCCTGATTACCTGGGAAGCCGATTTCAGCAACAAAGAACTAATAACTCATTTTACGACATGATGTGACAAATGTAATTATAAGAGAGAAAGGGGCTGAAGGTTACAGCCATGATGTGGCAGTCACCCAAGCTGTCAGCATGCACCACCTGATTCCCAGAGAGCCTCCTGCAAGAGGCAAACCCTGCTCGTGGAGCTTGCTCTCCATCACCATTGTGCTAGCCTATGCCATCACTAATAACAGCTCTCCCACAGCCCCAGCATTCCTGGCTTGGGAAGCATCATTTACAGACAATGAGTATCATCATAATGTATGAGCATCCATGTAGTGGGAATTACATGCCCCTTTTCCTCCCCAGGGGTTAACATTTCTCTGTTTCTCTACTATTCCCCACAGGCACTGACCTTCTGGGCTCCTCTTCTTCCCAGCAAGGTGAAACAGCTCCTGGCAACATCAGCTGCTAAGTCAGACATCTTCAAACAAATAATCCGTCAATAAAAGTTCAAAGGTATCCTGAAATGCCTAAAAATTGAGTGCAGTGGCTGTATGGAGTGAGGTAATATCAGGCAGCTGGAACCCAAATCCATTGCTCTGGTAAAAAAATTGCCCTTGACAATATACATATATTACGAACTGCGAAAAGTGCTGACTTCAGGGACATAGAAGACAAGCAAAGGAAACCAGATTGGTAACTTAGTATTAAAAAAAAGGTGTTAAAATCTTTCTGCTCGCTCTGTGTAACATTGCAGAGCAGGGCTGGAAGGACACTCACCACAGAGCACCAACTTCCCATGGAGTGTGGCCACAGAGCCAGCCACAGACACTGAAACGCTGCCGTCACACCAGCTCCTCACCCTGATCAGCACAGACAAGTGACTAGGTTGAGAACTGTGTTAAATTCAGCCTTTGGCTGAAAATATTTGGAACTTGAAGTTTCTGTGCCTCAGAGAGTCCAAACACAATCAATTTCCACTGACCACCGCAACTAGGGAACAGGGAGTTGGATAGCCTGGATGAAAGCCTAGCCAGGAGTTCTGAAATTAGATGTCAAAATATCCTCATGTGGAAGCATTTCTATACATCTGCAAACACGTGGGAAACGAGTCTAACAATTCCTCCTATTTGTTGAGGAAACCTGGGAAAAACCACTCCGGCTGTTCCGGTACAAAGTACACGGATGTCAGCATGGACTTTCCAAAAGCTTGTTCCACAGGCTTTCCATTGATCTGTTTGCTTTCAAAACATAAATTTCCTCACGTTGAACTGCACTAAATGCTATTTAGTAGCTAATTAACTTTCTGTGCTGAAAACCTCCTGTAATTGCACTTCTTTCACCTTTTTGAGCCTGTGTCCCCTGGGAAACACGAGCTGTCCTACGGCATTTGTTCTGCTCATTTCTATCTCACAGGCACAAGTTCCTTCCCGACACTGGGCTGCCAATCACAGCTGCAGAGGTCACTGGAGACCAAATTAGGAGCACTCTGCCTCTGACAAACTTGCTTTGCTTAGCTTGTCGTAAAGGGAAAATAAACGGTTACGAAAAATAATTGCATCCTTTCATGCGGGGCACCAGCAGATCCAAGTGCTTCCCCAAGTCAGCACATTGTTGTTAGTCACTCTTCGGGTTCCTGTTATTAACAACACCCAAAGAACAAGCTGTTTACACCTGAAAAGTGTTGGAGTCCCTCCCTCACCTCGAGCGGGGCCAGAGCAGAGGGGTCTGTGGTCACCAGTTGTGAACACGTTGGCCACGGTGCCGGCCGGGGAGCACAGGGACCTTCACAGGCACCCTCTGACCTTGGGCTGTAAGAGCAAGTTCACGATCAGGGCCGGGGCTGGGAATTAACATCAGCTCTGCCAACACCAGCCTGACAAATAAACCACTGTAACACGACGAGGGACTCGTGGAAACCCGATTATGCAGCTTTGCCTTCTGACGGGCGTAATTGGTTTGTCCTTGAGAAATAAAGATCAAACTGATTTGTTCTGCTTTACGGGACTATTGCAATCCACAATTCCAGCACCCCGCCTGCCTTCCCAGAGCTTCACAACTACCTGGCAGAGGTAGAACACGGCTCATCCTCCCAAATGTTGGTGACAGCAGCCACTGTGTGCAGTGGAGCGGCTGGGGGGACCCTGGTGGTGCTGCCATCCCACCCCACGCTGCGAGGAGGGCAAAAATGTTCCCACACTGGTGGCTTTGTTGCTCCTAATTCATCCCTCCAAGCCCTCAAGCCTGAGGGGAAGCCAAGCGATTCCAGCCAGCAAGAGGGACATTAGAAAAACAGCCCCATGACCTCTGAAGGGTCCCCCCACCCCGTGCTGTGAGTTCAAGCAAAAGGAAAACAAAATAAACCCAGTATTCTTGAGTTAATTATTTTGATTGTAAATAGGAGAGGGAAAAAAATAATCAGAAGTTTGTAGTGAATTAATGGGTGTTTTAATCTCTTTTCCCCAAAGTCTGGAATGTGATACACATCTACCTCCAGCTAGAAGACAAATAATCTGCTTTCACAGCCGACACTTCCACACGGGTGTAGCTGCTCAGGTAAACCCCAATGAGGTTTTTGGGCTTTTCTCTGTGCCTTCTTGTTGCAGGGAGGGAGCAGGGGCAGAATGAGCAGTTTGATCCTGATGAATTAAATACACGCAGCTCCGAGCAGCCAAACACAACAAATCACTTAGAGCTGAGCGGACGCTGCTCAAGGATGCAAATGTTACCTTCGATTTAAGGGAGGAAAATATTCCAGAAGCCGAATGGTGGATTTTTACAATCCATGCAGAGAAGGGGAACCTCATGCCTGAGTTTCTGCTCATTAATAAATCAATCGAAATGCAACACTTTAAAAAAAAAATTCCTTAGATGGAAAAAGTGATTTCTCAGCAAAGCCTGAAAAAGAATGTTTGCTTTTCAGCCCATTCCAGCCTGCAGAAGGGGACCTTTCTTCCTAGTGTTTATTTAATTTTTAAAATCAATGGATTATTTAGCCTTTTTTGCTTTCAGTTCTGTCCATGCAAAAACAAAATTCACCCCTAATTATGCTAATTACAATCAAGCCTTCAAACCCCTGCTCCCTTGAAAGCCCTGCAGATTACCTTTGTTCTTATATTCCTGGCTCTAAGCAGTGAACGGGGAATTTCAGGGGGACGTTTTGGTGGCAAAGTGAACCAACTCCCCGGACTCTGCTGCTGCCCCAGCGTGAGCTGAGCCAGCACCACCCAGGGAGGATTTCACTGTTTCCACAAGACAATGCGGATTTCCCAAGGGAAGAGCTTGCTTCAAGTAGCAGAAAAGGGAGAGGAAAGAGGAGTGCTGCCTAAAAGCATGTTCCAGAGTTATTGTAAATGCCTAATGCTGGGATAATTGCGAGGCCCGAGCCAAGGAGACAGAGGCTGTGCAGATTTATTTGCATATACTGTGGTGCTTTGGAGGGGACATGCTCTTTATTTTGATCCAGTTAACGCAATTCTTCCCTCACAAAGCTGTGGATACCTGCCAGCACCATTTATCTCCGCTCTCCATTCAGATTTCTGGGCGTTGTGATTGTATAAATAAGTAACAGAAGAAATGCAAGAATATCCAGGGAAAAGGAGAGAGCAGCCCTGCTGAGAAGGACTTGGGGGTCCTGATGGGTGAGAGGCTGGACATGACCCATCCCAGACACCCCCCGTGCCTGGTCCCACAGCGGGGGCAGCAGGGCAGGGGGGGATTCTGCCCCTCTGTCCCCCAGGTGAGCCCCCACCTGCAGAGCTGCCCCAGCCCTGGGGAACAGCAGCACAGCAGGACATGGAGCTGCTGGGGAGTCCAGAGGAGGCACCAGGATGGTCAGAGGATGGAGCAGCTCTGCTGGGAGGAAAGGCTGGGAGAGCTGGGATTGTCCAGCCTGGAGAAGGGAAGCTTTGGGGGGACTTCTCTGTGGCCTTCCAGTGCCTGAAAGAGCTGACAAGAAACATGGAGAGACTCTTGACAAGGGCGTGGAGTGCCCGGACAAGGGGGAAAGGCTTCCCCATGCCAGGGGCAGGGTTAGATGGGATGTTGGGAATAAATTCTCCGCTGTGAGGGTGGGGCGGCCCCGGCCCAGGCTGCCCAGAGGAGTGCCCATGGCCGGGTCACACAGCTCGGGGGGACGGGTCGTGCCCGGGCAGGGGGTGGCACGGCCGGGGTGGGGACCGGGACTGGCACGGGGGGACACCGGGAGAGCCCCGCGACGCCGGGAACAGCGCGCCCCCTGGCGGTGATGGACAGGGACAGGGACAGGGACGGGGACAGGGATGGGGACAGGGACAGGGATGGGGACAGGGACAGGGACAGGGACAGGGACGGGGGCAGGGACAGGGACGGGGGCAGGGACAGGGACGGGGACGGGGACGGGGACGGGGACGGGGCCGGGGACGGGGACAGGGAGAGGGACAGGGACATGGACAGGGGCACGGAC
>JAWWEE010000041.1:678538-705699 GCA_035221455.1 Xenops minutus
CGATCGGGGCCGGGATCGGGGATCGGGATCGGGATCGGGGCCGGGGATCGGGATCGAGATCGGGATCGGGGCCGGGGATCGGGATCGGGATCGGGATCGGGGCCGGGGATCGGGATCGGGGATCGGGATCGGGATCGGGATCGGGATCGGGATCGGGGCCAGGATCAGGATAGGGATCGGGATCGGGATCACGGCCCCGGTACTGCCCGTCCGGGACCCACGGGCTCCACCACGGCCCGGCACCACAGGCCCGGCCCGTCCCCTGCAGCCCAGCACCGCCCGGTCCCCCCAGTCCCCCCAAGGTGACAGGGTCTCTGTGCTGGTTTTAGAACCAGGCCCTCCTGTTGATCCTTTGCCTGCGTCCCTCATGTCTCATGACGGCAAAAATAAGCAGACTTTTAGGGGTAAATAGAAGTAGATGGAAAAGCTGTTTGAGGTGATGGGTTTTATGTTTCGGGAAAAGTCTCCTGAGACTTTCTCGGACAGTGTGGAATGTGACAGTTGTCCTCCTGCACAGGGCGACGTGGAGCAGCCAGGAGGCAGAGGAGCCTCTGCCCTTCCCTCGGGAGCGAAGCTGCCCACCCGCACAGGGCCAGGTACCAACACAGCAGCACTCGAGACCATTTCTCAAGCACAGCTCCTGGTTTTCTCCCTTTCCGGTCATTGTTAATCCAACTGGAGGCACAATACTATGAAATCTCATCCTATTTCTTTTTCTTGTTTTTTTGGTGGGGTGGGGTCCAGGCAACATGGGAGACCCTATTTCTCCCCGTCCAGAGCCAACCTCTGAGCAGGTCCCTGAGCATCCGAGTGAGCATGGCAACCAAAGGTGGGAAAAGGAATTCCAGCAGCATGGATCCGAGGAACATGAAATAAGCAAAAAGAATGAGGAACCAGCAGAAGAAACAGAACTGGTCGTCTTGGATCCAGAACATGTGAGAAGTCCTCAAATCTTGTCGTTGTTCTTTGCAGACTTGGTGTTTTTTTTTGTCTAAAATGTGGAGGGGAGCTGGAAGCAGTTGCTCAGCTGTTTGCTGAACTGCACGTTTGAAAATCACTTTTGCCGAAGTATTGACTCCTGGCCGTGGCACTCCCTCAATACCAACCCAAGTTGCAGGTTCAGAAATGAGAAGGGTAGTGGGTAAACCTGGTGCTTTTCAGTGCCTCTGAAAGAGAAGTCCTTGCAGCAAGAGTGAGGGGGTGGGTTCTCAGATGTATCTCTTCTGACACGTTTCAAATAGTCTCACTAGTCACTTTTTGACACCAACAAATACCCATTCTGTAACTCCTCTCACTTGCTACAGCAAGTGTAGCTAAAATAAGAACTCAAGTGTCTATGGCAGAAATAAGATACTTTGTTTAATGGGGGGAGTAGCAGTGAGGCTTCTTCATAATTTATTTACACAAATATGTTAAAGTTCCTCAACGCCATCCTTCTTTACAGCCTCTAATGAGAAGATTCCAGGCTGCCCTGAAGAATTACATCACTAAGCAGATAGAACAAGTGAACCTCGACCTATGTGACCTGGTACACAGCCTCTCCTTTGCCTTCCCACAGCCCCTGCAGTTGAGCTGTTGTGGGACAGCTCATTAGCTCTTGTGTCTGCAGAGGGCAGCAACGAAGGACAGCAAAGTGCAGAGAGAAGAGCTCGGGGTGGTCCTTTATGAAGCCCAGCAGCAGCTGGCCCAGCTGCAGGTGGAACTGGAGAAGAGCCTCGAGCGCCATTCTTGGGCGGCTGCAGCGCGGCAGCAGCTGGAAGAGGAACTGGAGGGCCTCAGGGACACTCACAAGCAAAAGTTTCACAACACAGATGATGAACGCAAGAAAGGTGGCTGAGGCAGTCCTGGCAACGTTTGCTAATTCTGGGGCTGTGTGGAGAAATTGACTCGCATTTTAGTCAAGTACTGGATTGAAAAATACAGTAAAATTAGTCAGGAATAACGCGCTCACTGAAAGGTTTCACAGGTATTCCCGAAATTCTGTGTGCTGGGAATCAAGGAATTGCTTACCAAGATTTCTAGCTTTGCTTGTGGAGCTTTGCTCCAAAGCTGATGTAAGTTCTTACATAGGGGAAGACTGATTTAGCTGGTGTTTGAGAGTTTTTCCTTTGAGAACTTCTGTATTTCCTTTCCTTTTATCTCAGTTTAAGGTGTTTCCTACAAACAAACTTCTCTGTAACTTTTCCCTCCTGCCCTCCCAGTTTCTGCATTGCAGACCCAGGTTGAAAAACTGGCCTTGCAGCTCTTCTACATGCAGAACATGGACCAGGACATGCATCACAAGATTTTACTGATGAAACGGTCGGCAAAGAAAGCTGAGGTGGAGAAGTTTCAGGCTGAGGTGGAAAAGAAAAAGCAGGTACCAAGTAAAACTGTCTTTGAAAAAAAAAATACAGGTGACAGTTAGTGGTGGGTCTTGGAGGATATTCCTTGTCAGAAGAAAGGGTGGAGTGAGGGAATCATGGAATATTCATAGGGATATTTTCCCCAAATAGTAAAACCCCAAAAGAACCAGGGGCTTTTCTAAAAAGGAGAAGAACCCCTGCCTCCCCTCAGACAGCAGCACGTACTGCCCAGAGGGTTTGGCAAGCCAAACAGTAAATCACTCTTCAGTCAAGCAAAGGGGGTGTGAAGGCAGGAAAACATTTAGAAATACTTTGAAGAAATATCATATGTTCAGGTCTTGAGCATTATTCTGAGTCATAGCAAATTTCACAATGGAAAGTGAACTTTGGGAATGAGCGGAGCCAGTCGGTGCTGGAGCTCCCTCTGCTGCCTTCCAGAACACAGACTGGGTATTTCCAGTGCAGAATTCCATGCAGACTGTTGAAATATGATGGATTTAGGTGGTTCTTAACAAAGGATTTTCAAATATACATTAATAAGATTCCCAGCAGCTGGAGAAGTGGCACAGTGTAATCTGTGCTGACAGGAAGGAATGCTGCTTCAGAGCTGAATTATCAATTTACTGCTGCAACTGGAATAATAAACAATCAGCAAAGGTTTCATTCTCTTCCAAGTTATCCCTGCTGCAGTCTTGAGTCATTTGTGTATGAATGGAAAAGTTTCAGTAGGAATCAAATCTGATCCAGTTGCCAATTTAGTTCCTTTTCTAGCTGGTCTTATTCTTGTAGAATACAGTTGGTTAAGACTCAGAGTACATCACTCACCCTAAACTCTTTGATTCTGTAGGACCTTCTCCTAGACCAGTTAACAAGGAAAGCCTATGAGCTCCAAGAACAAATTGCTCTGTTTGAAGCTCAGTTTGTGGCACAGGCAGAAGACACGAAAGTGACCCGGCAGGCAGTCACTGAGGTAGGAGGGGGCTGTTCCTTTTTGGTTAATATTTCCCTCTTGCAGGTCTGGCCTGCCCTCACGTGGTGCGTACAGTATGGGCCAGAGTTGCATGTTTTGTTCCTGTTTGGAGGAATGAAGACATTTTTTTCTTTTCCTTTGTCATTAAGATTTGCTTGTAAATCACTTCCTCCTCCCCTTCTCAGCAGTTTTTTCTTGCAGACCTGTGCTCTCTGGTCTGCTGTGGCCATGAGCCAGGAGTTGAAACTGTTCCTGCTCAGCATATTATGAACAGAAAAAAAATAAATTGTATTGCAACATGAATTTTTTTCAACAGAGTGTAGATTCATGCTGTCTGCCAACTCTCTGTTCCTCAGGCCGCTCTGGAGGTTCAGGCTATTAACATGGAGAAAAAAAGGTTGATAAACTACTGGAACAGCAGCTTGGCTGGAATGAAGCAGAGGGATGAGGCCTATGTTGCTACTCAGGAGCTGCTGAGGTATGTTCTGAAACCAGGCTCTGGGGGCATCTGGGATAATTTGGGCAGGGGAGACCCTAGAAGGGGCACTGTATCTCCAGTCAGGTTCAGCACTGTGTGGACACAGTATCAGGCAGAACAAGCTTCCTGCTTTAAAGCACATAACAAAGTTAAAGGATAAGAGGCACAGTTTTTTGTTGCTTTTTTCCTTATTCAAAACACAGCTCTCTCTCAGAATGTCGGGGGGTTCTTAAAGCTGTTCAGAGTTTTTCTAGTCATATTTTATTCCTTTAAAAGATTTCCCCACCTTTGCAACACCTCTCACTCCAAGGAGCTGGATGTCAGGAAGGATTTATCTCTCACTGTCAGGGTTTTGTGAGGCCTTTAGAAATCTTCAGGAAAACTTCCCTGTTGCTGCCAAAGGAAGTGTTTATTTGATCTGGAGCCTTAAAGTTTGACTGATTCTCTGAGAACAAGCAATCTACTTTTATATGGTGACATCCTGGTAGGAATAGAGGGTGGGACAGTACTGAAAGAAGGAATCAGTTTCCCTACATACATTTTCTTTTACATCTTACTGCCTCTAACCTGACTCTGCACTGTCACAGCAACTGAGCCCTTACAAAGATCTTCTTTCTTAGACAGTTGTTGTTGCAATAACATATTTGAAAAGAGGAATTTGTAGGTGGCTGTTCAGCACCAACCACTGTGATGACTTTTCCACCCTCTTTGCCTCTGTAGCAACTACAGACATGACCTGAAGTCCCTAGAAGGGAACATCCACAGCTGTGGAAAGTCTATCAGGAAGGAGGAGGAGAGGAATGAGTTGCTTGTCACCATCCTGGGCCGGTTTCAGAACAATGCCAATGTGACAAGGAAGATGATTGACCAGTGCCTGCTGCAGCAGGAGGCCCTAAGGGTTGAAACTGGCACCTACACTCGTGTTCTCCATGAGACAGAGCAGGCCCTCATCAGGACCAAGATGGTAAGGAGAGTCCATGGAAGACAAATCCTTTGGAATATTTGAATCATACCCGTCCTCAAACAATTGTAGTGATCTTGTCTCTGTCTTCCAACCTTTTAGGACCAAGCTGCTCACCTGAATGAGTTGGTGTCTGTCAGGAAGGATATTGAGAAGAAAACTCAAGTCAAAGAGCAGATAGAGAATGAAATCATGGCAAAGCTTCAGGACCAGATGATATCCAGCAAAGCTGCAAAGCACTTCTCACAGCTGGCTGAGAAACTTCGGAGGCAAAAAGCTGACCTGGTATGGCATCTCCTCCCCTTGGGAGGGCAGGGGAAGGGAACCACCAGAGCAGTGGTTTTCCAGCAGGGTTTGTCAGTGACTTCGCTCAGGTTTCAGGTCTGCAGGTGAAGGGCTGCTGGGTTTGTCTCTCGTCTGGTTCTCCCTGGGATGTTACTGCAGGATTCTGGTGTATGTGAGGGAGCTTGGCCAGAAAGGCCTAACACAAAACATAGAGTTCTTTACTTAAAAAAAGCAGCAGAGTGATGAATCCTGGGAGTATTTACTATAAAGTATTAGCAGTTCTTATGTACTGGAGAAAGACAATGGATATGTGGTATTCCATACCCCACATAAACTTTCTTCTGTACTCCATCATGGAATGGGATGCAGGCAGCTCTTGATTCCAAGGAACAGTCCAACCTGACCCACAGCTCTTTAAGGCATAAGTTACTCTCTCTGAGAGTGTACAGCTGGTACAGGTAGAAAAACTAAAAGACTCGGCCCAGCATTTCTCACACTGAGCTGTGGGGTTGTTGTTAGTGAGGGATGTGTGTGCCAGCTGTGGGGGAGAAGGTCCAGTACAATGATGTCCTGCTGCTGCTAACCAGGTAACTAGAGACACTAGAACATGGGCTAATTGCAGAAGGGATGGGTGAGGTCTCTTAAAGGTTTTGGGGATTTTTAGGCTCCTTAATGCTTTCAACAGCTGCATGGCAGAGGTAAATATTGTATTACCTGTCAATTGATAGAGAAACAAAGGTACAGAGAGTGAAAGTAGGTTACAGCTTGTACTACAGACCTGAGAGTAGAATCTCAATCCCCATATTCCTGTGCTGGGATAAGTGGCACTGCAACTCAGTGGCTGTTGTGTGATGTGTTTTCTCTCTTGATATTCCCAGGAGCTGCATTTTTACAAGGTTGAGAACGATGTGGCCCAGATTATTCTGAATGCAACTAATACAAACTGCAGGCTCACCGTCCTCCAAAAGACACTCTCTGAGGTGGACAAGGAAATAAAAAATATCACTGATCTGATCAGCTGTCAGGAAAGGGAGATTGCAAAGTGCCAGATCCTGGCAGAGAAGAAGGAAGGGATCATCTGCCTGTACAACAAGAAGCTGGAGATGATGCTTGCTCAGCACGGGGTAGGTTCTTTTGTGTTTTGGTCCCAGTTTTGATTTAATACTTTGTGGTGACCACAGAAGTCCCTGATGAATGTAACTGTGTAAGTGTTGGGTATTTCAAACTTTTTGGCATCAGCATTGTGATTTTAAAGCTGCACTAGTTAATACAGGTGTTTATGTTTATCAGACAGTTCTTAAGGCACGTGGAGGGAATTGTGAAATGAGGGTGTGCCTGGCACAGATCCCTGCAGGGAGTTGTCTGCAACTGATGGAAATGTCAAATGCCATTAATACTTTGGGAGCAAATAAGATCTTGTTAGAAAATTTGCAAACACCAATGAGGGGAGAGTGGAGTATGTGGAGACCTTTCAGTTGTTTGATGGTTGGCCCTATTTAGATGATTTCCAGATCTGTCCCTGGCACTAAAAGTAAGACCTTTATGGGTACCCATGTGGAAATGAGTCCTATGGCACATCCTCTGCAGACTTTGAAATGTCCAGGTGCTGTAAACAAGCTTCAGCAGCTTCTGCCTGATTTATCACAAACTTTGCCCTCATACAGGGGCAAGAATTGGGACCACTGGAATTTGAAATCAACAAGCTGACCAAGGAGATAGAAACATGCAATTCTGAGGTGATGACACTGCAGAAGTACTGGCTCAATGAGCAGAAGGAGCTGGTCAAGTTAACACGGGAACGGGAGGAACAAATAAACTCCCTGGATGAAATAAAGAAACAGATCACCATAATGCAGCAGAGGAAAGTGCGCATGGAAAGTAAGTCATTCCCTGACTCTTCTTTAAAATGGCCAACCATGAATGGGGATTACAGATGGGACAAGCTGGACCTGCCCTGAAGAGTGCTCCTGGATATGTGTGAGCAGGAATGCCAACAGCCCTGGCACTGCACTGGGGCTGAGCCTGGTACTTCTGCTGTTTACACATCGTTATTCCTACAAGGATTTATCCTGCTGTCCTGACCTTTGGACCCTAAGTGACAATGTCACCTGTCACACTTCTTAAATAAAGTTTGCAAGTAGTGGGTAGGTAAATGTTCCCAGCAATGACAGCACTTTTGGCCAAAACCAATTCTTTTCCACAGGAGTCTCCTTCAAAACCTTATTTAGTTTTTGGGATTGTGGAAAAATGTTTTGTCTGGATATTTGGGACATGGCTCTGCCTGAGGCATTGCCAGCTCTGATAGGAGTTTGTCACACTTTACCTCTGTTCAACCCAGTGCTCAGGGGAATTCTAAGACTTTTTTCTGTTCACCTGTAGATGAAATTCAGCAGGAAATAAAAGAACAGAAGGACATCGAACGGCACATGAAGAACACGTCAAATGACTTAGTAAAGTTGAATGTGTTGATCAAGAAGAACAGCAGCAGCTTTGAGGAGCTGCAACATGCCAAAATCCTCACAGAGAATGAGTTTGTGCAGTCCCTCAAGGTACCAAGGCCTGACACCTCATTCCCAGGTCTCAACCTTCTGTGCAGATTGGAGCAAGAAGTGATCCTGGAAAACCTTCTCAGCCTGACAATGCTGTATTGTTTTGTGCTTCCTAAATCTAGGCAGCAGAAAAAGAATCCATGGAGATGCAGGAGAGATACAGTCAACTGACTGAGGAGAAGGAAAGGCTCCTGAACAGCATAGTGGAAGCAGAGTAGGTACCAGAGAGTGCCACAGTCTTGGGTGTCTGTGTCTGTGTTCCCATTCTCTTCCAATCACCAAACTGACCCAGCACCAGCAAATGTGTTTCTGTCCTTCCTGAAGAAGGGTAAAGGACTTCAATGAATGTTTGAATCACAGAAACTGAAAGGTGCTTTAGTTGACTTTGGAACCAGCAAGAGCTCAAGGATGTTGGCTTTTACAGTTCCAGCATGTGTGAGCTGGATGTTACCAGGATCCATATGGAAAGACTGCCAGTAATTTGAAATGAGTTTGCTGCACTGGGCAGTTAATTGGGTTCCAGCAGTCCCTGCCAGTCTGGGTACACTTGTTTTTAGAGTCATCACCCCATTTTCTGAGCTGGAAAGCTTCCTATCTGGTTTCACCCTGCTCTGTGCTGCCCTTTTCCATGACCCACGTGCAAATCCTTGGTTTCTGCCAGTTCTGTGTTCAGAATTATCTTGGGCATGTGCTGCTGCTGGTGATGCACAGACATTGTCCTCCCTGTGGGTTACAAAGGTGCTGCTTTTCCTTCCTTCTCTGAAGGCATCAGGTCTTGCTGTGGGAGAAGAAGATCCAGCTGGCAAAAGAGATGAAAGAATCATTGGGTTCTGGGTCAGAACAAAGTGAAATTCAAGCCATGAAAGCAGAGATTCGTAGGATGCAAGTAAGGCACTGGGAAAGAGGGCTGAGGACGGGAAGCCACACAATGTACTTAGCTTTGGGGTGGCTGAAACATGAGGCAGGAGATGAGAAACAGGCTGGAGAAGTGGCATCTCTAGTGCCCAGGGTGGGACTCAACTCCTGGCAGCTCAGCTGAACTGAACACATCCAGCGTCCCACACATCCTGCATTCCCTGTGTGTTCCCTGTGCCAGGCTCAGCAAAGTCTGGATACTCCCAAGAAATCTATTTAAATTGCAGTATATCTGCCACCTGATTCCGTGACCCTGATTTATAAGCAATGAAATGTTCATTACTAAATATTGCATCACCTTAATCACTGGTTAGGAAAGTGTTCCCTCTCCTGACAGAGCAGCTCTTCCCCTTCATTCTCGGGATGCTTCTGCTTTTCTGCTTCTGCTCTTGCTAATGAGATCCAGAGCAACATCTTGAATATTGCTGTAGACAAGTTGACAATCAAGCCCTCTGCCTTCCAGATCCACACATGGCAGACCAGGTTTGGATTTTGACCAAATTTGGCTTGCAGGCACTCGTGTCCCATGTATCTGGTTTATCTTGGTGGGATGTGCCACCCAGACGACTTCCCTTGGTGCCATTGGTAAACATTCCATATTTTGAGCCTGGTTTGTGTCTTGGAAAATGGCAGGTGCGCTATGGGCAGCTGCTGAAGCAGCAGGAGAAGTTGGTTCGGGATACGGAGGCCTCTGTTTCCCGCAGAGAGACGATAGCGATTCGTGGAGAGGCTCAGAACAAAGACAAGAAACACATCAAGAATGAGTCCCAGCAAAGGAAACAGGAGCTGAGGAAGAAGATCAGGGAAGCCCAGGAGGTGAGCAAGGCAAGCAGGGCTGCAGGAGCTCATGCAGCTGGTGTTGGCCTTGTGATTAGACACAGGGGTGTCTGTGCACAGGAAGGCTTTGCAGATTTATTTAAAAACTCCTAACTAAAGAACTGGAATCTGCCATTTCCTTCTCTTCCATTTGCTAGAACATTTTTAACTGCAACCAAGCCATCCTGGAGCTGAAGAACACCCAGGAGTCCCTCAGGGCCACCTTCTCAGAAAAGAAGCAGGAACTGTACAGGCTCCAGGCCAAGGCTGACAGCCTTGAGTTGGACTTGGAATGTCTCCAGAACGAGAAACGATGGGTGAGTGCATCCACTCCCTTGAGGCACATGAGCCAAACAGGGCCTGCTGCTTCCTCCTGCTGACAGCTCTGTCTCTGCACCATCCTGAACTGGGTGTGCTCAGTGTCAGATTTTAGCATCGTGTTCACTGGGCACGTTCTGGGGGCTCAAAGTGGCCCTGAGCTGATGCTGCAGTTATACTCAGGGTGAGGCTGCGTTCACCTGGAAACATCAGCCTGCAGGACATCATTTGTATCGTGAAAATACCTGGTAACAACCACCCTTTGTGAGTGCCAGGTGGGTACTCAGAGCCAGCTCAAGGTATTGAAGCCCTGACCTGGCCAGGCTTGCCTTGGATGTGTGGGAATTTCTCTGATTTATGGAATTCTGTGTTGTCTGTACCCCTACAACACTCAGGATGGAGGTGGTGTTTGGCTGCTGTGATGGGGAGTTCACAGCACTGTCCTTCCCTTGTCAAACACGATGGTCACAGCACCTGACATGAGTCACACTGATGCCATGGCTCTTCCCTAGGTGCGTATTTCCTGCTCTCACAGCCCTTTCACCTGTTGTTTTTCTCAGAACCTGTTGGAGCTTGTGGCCCACCAGGCGCACCAGAAGCATCTGCAGGCGCTGAAGGAAGGGAAGTACCGGGTCGTAAGTGACACGGACGAGGCCTGCAGGAGCCAGCAGGAGAAACTGCGGGCTCGGCTCCGGACCATTAACACCATCGTCCAGCGGGTCCGGGAGGAGCATCCCCGGCACGAAAGGGATCTCCAGTGGCTCAGCCAATGCTTGAGATCCAGGCTGAGGGCGGAGAAAGCCTGACAGGGAAAATACATACAACAATCTGTTTTTATTTTTCTACCGGCTGCAGGCTTGTAAATAAACAAATGCAGAAAAACAAACGATCGTGGGGTATGTTTATTTTGTAGCGCATAATGCTTATTTAACATGTTCCCTGGTGCTTTTTTTTTTAATGTTTCTGTTTACATTTCACTTTCTCTCCCCGGGCCGTCCCGGGTCCCGCCTCCCCGCTCCGCCCCGCGCTGGGGCCGCTGTCGGGCCGGCTGCTGCTGGGAGCGCCGGGGACCACCGGGAGCCGCCGGGGACACCGGGGACCACCGGGGGGCGATGGGTGCGGGTGCGGGTGCGGGGGTGGCGGCGGTCCTGCTGGCGCTGCTGGTCCCCGCCGCATCCCGGGCGGTCCCCGCCGCCTGCGAGATGTCCCCGGGCGGGCGCTTCTCCTGCGGCCCCGAGCGGCTGCTGGGGCGGGCGGGCTGCGAGGCGCGGGGATGCTGCTACAGCCCCTCGCCCGACCCCGGCCCGCCCTGGTGCTTCTTCCCCCGCGGCTACCGCAGCTACCGCGCCGAGAACCTCACGGCCACGGCCCGCGGCTTCACCGCCCGCCTGCGCCGCGTGGCCGCCGCCTTCGTGCCGGGGGCGCTGGACGAGCTGCGGCTGGACGTGGCGCTGGAGACCCCGGCCCGCCTGCGCTTCTCGGTGCGCCCCCGACCCCCGCCGGGCCCGCGGCCGCCGCGCCCCCGGGGCTGACCGCGCTCTCCGCCCCTCCGCAGCTGCGGGACCCGGCCCGCCGGCGATACGAGGTGCCGCTGTCGCTGTCCCCGCCGCTGTCCCCGCCGCTGTCCCCGCCGCTGTCCCCCCCGTCGGGCCCCGGCCGCGCCGCCCCCGCGCTCTACGGGCTGCGGGTCAGCCAGGACCCCTTCGGGCTCGTCGTGTGCCGCCAGCGCGGCGGGACCGTCCTGTGAGTGAGTGCCCTGCCCGTCCTGCTGCCCCGGCCGTCGGTCCGGGACGCGGGGCTGGGAGCACGGGTGCGGCGGGGGGCGCTGGGGACGGCAATGGGGCTCTGCTTCGACGGCCTCCGCAGCTCGGTGGCCGAGGAGGGAGCCAGGCACCCCAGAGCTCAGCCGAAACTCGTTTCTGTTCCCCATGGCGATGAACATCCGCGCCCCTCCGCGCCCCGGGCGCCCCCAGCCCTGTCCCCTCCTCCCCGCTGTTCGCAGGAGCCTCCCTTTCCCTCCGCAGGTTGGACACCACCGTCGCCCCGCTCTTCTTCGCGGACCAGTTCCTGCAGATCTCCACCTCCCTGCCCTCCCATTTCATTTATGGGCTGGGGGAGCACCTGACACCCCTGGTCCTCAACACATCATGGACCAGGGTCACCCTCTGGAACCGGGACATGGCACCTGCGGTACGGAGCAGGGCTAAGGGGAAGGGAAACGCTCCTCTGGGCTTTTGAGGGTGCCCCACAGCCTCTCACGTCTTGTGTGGGGCCGGGGAGAGATGTCTGAGCTGGCTCAGCTGTGGGACTGGCCTCAGCCCCAGGCAAGCCATGGGACTCTCGTCCCCAAGGCAGGCTTTGTCCCCCAGGGCTGTGCACTGTTCAGGAGCTGTTCCCACCCTGGCACTCCTGGGCTCCTGCTCAGGGCAGAGCTCCGCTGGCTCTGCAGTGTTTGGGGCCACAAGCCCTGGGTTTGCACCCCAAGCTGTGATGGTGTTCCTGGCTGGAGGCAAGGGCTGGGTTCTGGGATCCCTGGCAGAGCCTCACTGGCACCACACCATGCTCTGCTCCAGCCCCAGGTCAACCTCTACGGCTCCCACCCTTTCTACCTGGTGATGGAGGATGATGGCTCAGCCCACGGTGTCTTTCTGCTGAACAGCAACGCGATGGGTGAGTCCTGTGGAGGTGCCAGGCGTGGGCTTGGCCCCGTCCCCGTCCTCAGCCTCTTTCTGTGGCACTTGTGCTTCCCCAGATGTGCTTCTGCAGCCCAGCCCAGCCCTGACCTGGCGCACGACAGGCGGGATCCTGGACTTCTACATCTTCTTGGGCCCCGACCCCAAGAGTGTGGTGCGGCAGTACCTGGACGTTGTTGGTATGAGCGAGCTACGAGTGGGGGCATGGCTGCTCCTGGCATGGCTTTGCCAGGCTGGCTCTGCCAAGGCGGCTTTGCCGGGTTGCTGTGAGCAGTGTAGCAGAGCTGGTGTGGCCCCGTGGGGCTGTGGGGCAGTGCAATGCTGGGCCATCTCTGGCAGTACCCACCCTCTGGCTTCCAGGGTTCCCCTTCATGCCCCCGTACTGGGGCCTGGGCTTCCACCTCTGCCGCTGGGGCTACTCCTCCACCGACATCACCCGGCAGGTCGTGGCCAACATGACAGCAGCCCGCTTCCCCCTGGTGGGTCTGCACTGCTCCCCGGAGCCTCTGCTGATGGGGCCCCCATGGGGTGGGGGTCCTGTGGCACTCCGTGGGAGTCCCTGCTCCTCCCTAAGCACCCGTGTCAACATTCACAGGATGTGCAGTGGAATGACCTGGATTATGCAGATGCCAAGAGGGATTTCACCTTCAACAAGAAAAGCTTTAAGGACTACCCAGAGATGGTGCAGGACTTCCACCGCTGTGGGCTGAGGTACATCATGATCGTGGTGAGTGACACCCACACGGGTGGGCTGGCACTGGGGCTGCAGCTGCCCCAAGGGTGGTGATGGAGCTTCCTCTGAGGAAGGCAGGGCCGGCTGTTCCCTGCCCTTGCTGGTGAAGCCCCGGCTTTGTGCCATGCCAGGATGCTGGGATCAGCAGCTCAGGACCCCCCGGCACCTACAAGCCCTACGACGAGGGACTGAAGCGAGGGGTGTTCATCCGAAACGCCACGGGGCAGCCCCTGATCGGGAAGGTGCGTGTGGGGAGCAGCCCCGGTCCTTGTGGGAGGGAGGTCAAGTGGGGCCGTGGGAGCAGGACCCCCAGAGCAGGAGGGAAATGCTCAGGGGGTGGCTGTGATGGAAGGCAGGGTGGCACGTGGGGCTGGGGGGCTGTGCCCATGGCTGCCTCCCTCCCGCAGGTCTGGCCAGGCCCCACAGTCTTCCCAGACTTCACCAATCCAGAGACTCACGAGTGGTGGCATGACATGGTGAAGGACTTCCACGACCAAGTGCCCTTTGATGGCATGTGGCTTGTGAGTGGCCCTGGCAGAGCTGCTGGCTGTGGCTCCCTGGCTCCCATCCTGCACCTCTGCTGGGCTCCAGTGCGGCAGTGAGGGCATCCTGCCCTTTCCCTCCCCTCTCCTTCCCTCCCCAGGACATGAATGAGCCATCGAACTTTGTGGAGGGCTCTCAGGATGGCTGCCCCCAAAACAACCTGGAGCAGCCCCCCTATGTGCCAGGTACAGGAGGGGGTTCCAGCCCTGCCCGGGGCTGTGGGGAAAATGGGAGGATCCCAGAGGATGCTCCAGTCCTGGCTGAATGGGCTCCAGTCCTGGCTGAATGGGCTCTGAACTCACCCTTGCCACCGCCCATCCCATACAGGTGTGTTTGGGGGACGCCTGCAAGCCGGGACCATCTGTGCCTCCAGCCAGCAGTACCTGTCCTCCCACTACAACCTGCACAGCCTGTACGGGCTGACTGAGGCCATCGCCTCCCACAAGTAAGCCTGGGGCTCCTGTGGCAGCTCCTGCACATCCCACGGGAGGCCAGAGCTGGCAGAGAGAACCAGTGTGGGCACAGGGAAAGCACTGGTCGGATGGGGCAGGGTTTGGCGTGTAACCGTGTGCTGTGGGAGCCACTGAGCCCCTTGCCTGGCTGGGTGGAGCTGAGCAGAGCCTGCCCTGCCCTCAGTGCACTGCTGAGGGTCCGGGGCAAGCGCCCCTTCATCATCTCGCGCTCCACGTTTGCTGGGCACGGGCGCTACGCTGGGCACTGGACAGGGGATGTTGGCAGCACCTGGGAGCAGCTCTACTACTCCGTGCCAGGTGGGCTGTGGGGCACTGGCACCACATTCACCCCTGCTTCCCTCCTGCACTGCCCCTACAGCCGGGGGCTTCTCCGTGGGCTCCATAGCCCCAGTGCCGTGGAGCCTCAATGCCCTGTGTGCCCCCTGCACAGAGGTGCTGCTCTTCAACCTCTTCGGGGTGCCCCTGGTGGGTGCTGACATCTGCGGCTTCGCGGGCGACACATCCGAGGAGCTGTGTGTGCGCTGGACCCAGCTGGGCGCCTTCTACCCCTTCATGAGGAACCACAATGACCACGGCACCCGGGTGAGCTCTGGGACCCTCACCCTGCCGGCCAGGGGGCTCTGGGCTGAGCCTGCCTGGGAAGGTGGCTGCTGCAGCTGCAGAGCCGTGTGCCCTCAGTGCTGGGCTTGGGCTGGTAGAGTCCATCCTGCATCCCAGAAATGCACCCACTGTTCCTCCCGTGTGGTCTGAGCATCCCCCCTGGGCCTCTCCCCTGCAGCCACAGGAGCCGTACGCCTTCAGCCCGGCTGCCCAGGCTGCCATGAGGAGTGCCCTGCGCCTCCGCTACTCCCTCCTGCCCTTCCTCTACACCCTCTTCCACCGGGCTCACACTGCTGGGGAGACAGTGGCACGGCCCCTCTTCCTCGAGTGAGTGCCCCAGCCAGGGCTGGTGGGCACTGTGGGAGGTGGGAGCAGGGTCCCCATGGCACTGCCCTTCCCTCCCTCCCCAGGTTTCCTACGGACCCCAACACCTGGACTGTGGACCGCCAGCTGCTGTGGGGCGGGGGGCTGCTCGTCACCCCCGTGCTGGAGCCAGGAAGGACCAAAGTCAGCGGCTACTTCCCGGCGGGGACGTGGTACAGCCTGGCAGGGGTGGGTGCTCCTTGCTGTGCTGTGGGGCTGGGTGGGGGCTTTGCTGTGGGATCCCCTGTGCATTCTGGCATCCTGTTACTGGTATCCCCAGGGCTGTGTGTGGCTCCCACACCTCACCTTGCCTTCACTCGGGGCCATTCAAGGGCCGTGGGACAGGGGCCCCTCGGGCACACAGCACTCTGTGCCTGCCTTCCCTCTCTGTCACCATGTAGGACTCCACCATCCACAGCAAAGGGCAGTGGATCCTCCTGCCAGCACCCCTGGACACCATCAACGTGCACGTCCGTGCAGGGCACATCCTGCCCCTGCAGGTGAGTCCTCTGCTCCAAGGTGACACCACGGGGACCCTCCTGGCCAGCCTGGGATGGCGGCAGTGCTGTCCCTGCAGACTGGACAGTGCCGAAGGTGCCGTGGCTGCAGAGTCCAGCAGGGCTGGTGGACACGGCTCGGGCAGCACCCAAGCTGTGCCTGCTCCCACCCCCAGGAACCCGCGTTCAGCACTGCCCAGTCCCGCAGCAGGGGCATGGCCTTGGTCGTGGCACTGACCCCGGATGGCTTTGCCCGAGGAGATTTGTTCTGGGATGATGGAGAGAGCTGGGAGACCTTTGAGAGGGGGGACTACACTGAGATCCTCTTCCTGGCCACGCACGTGAGTGAGAGGGGGCTGCTGGTGGGGGCCACCCTGGCAGGGGGGTCCTGGTGGCCCTGGGGCACACACAGTCACAGGCAGCACTGTGCCCTGGTGCAGCCGAGCTGTGTGGTGCCAACAGTGCCAGACTGAGCGATGCTGGGGTGGAGGGGACTCATGGGGGTTGTACCCCTCAGGAGCCCCCCAGGAGTGGGAGAGGCTGCTCTGCTGGCACTGGCAGTGTTCTGCACAGGGATACTCTCTGGCCTCCTGGGCTCAGTGCCTGGCAGAGGGGCAGCACGTGGAGCAGGGCACACTAGGAGAAGCCCTGTGTCCATGTGGGGTGGCTGGGACCCAGGAGCACATGGTGACATCCCTGCTGTCCCCCAGGGTGCTGTGCTCAGCCAGCTCCTGCAGGCGAGTGCCCACCTCGATGGGGTCCTGCTGGAGGCTGTGACTGTGCTGGGTGTCACCAGCCCTCCCCAGCAAGTCCTGGCCAACGGTGCCATCGTGAGTGACTTCTCCTACCACAGTGACACCCAGGTGAGTGCTTGTCCCCACCCTGGGAGGGACAGGTGCCAGGCTGTGGCTCTGCATGAGGGCAGGACACCTCTCTTGGCTCTGGGCACCTCCTGGGCTCTCCTGTGCCAACCCTTCCTTCTCCCCCATCAGGTGCTGAAAGTACCTGTGTCACTGCCGATGTGGGAGCAGTTTGTGATTTCTTGGTCCTGAGCCACCACTGGTCACAGGGAGAGGCCACATCCCTTGTAAACCTGGAGCTGCCACTGCCCTTCCCACACAATGCAGCTCCCAGACTTTGGCTGCTGGGAGTCAATGGAGGTGTGTACACTGGACTGGCATGGAGAGCGGGAGCTTGCACAATCCGCAGGGACTGGGAAAGCCTCATCATCCTCAAATCAGGGAAAAAAAGGCCCAAGTGCCTCGTGAGACAGCAAACCTGTTACTGTAGAGGACTGGTAACCTGAAGGGGGACTGTGGGGAGTCTCCTGGCTATGGTTTTGGGGAGGGGGATCTGCAGGGGGGTGAGGGAGCAGTGCTGTGAATAAAGCTGCTGTTTGCTGGGAGCAGCCCCAGGCTGTGCCTGTGTCCCCTCTGCCA
This sequence comes from Xenops minutus, assembly GCA_035221455.1. NCBI lineage: Eukaryota > Metazoa > Chordata > Aves > Passeriformes > Furnariidae > Xenops > Xenops minutus. The sequence goes on from JAWWEE010000041.1 coordinate 695,517, forward strand.
CTGCCTGTCCTGAACTGTGGCTCAGCCCCCTGCCCCTCGCTGGGACACCCTGGCTCCCTCCCTGCTTGGGGGTCTCCACAGGACTGCCTGTGCCCCTTGCAGGCTTCACCTTATTTCCCAGAGTGTTGGGGGCCCCCTGGCTGTTCCCACAGCCCCGGCTGAGCCAGAGAGCCCCTTGGCCTGTTGTCCATGCTGGCTCCAAGCCAGGGGCTACTGCAGGGACATGCTCAGCTCCAGGTAGAAATGGAGCCCTGTTCTCCAGAAGCTTTACTGAGGGGCAGCTTGGTCCTATGGCTCCTCTAGCTGAGAGTAAAGGCACCAGGAGCCCTGAATGCTCTGGGGCCAGGTGGTGTGGGCAATACAGAAGGCAGAGCCTCATGATGTCACTCAGGGATTTGGGACCCATCCATCCACAATCCCATTCCAACCCCTCGTGCCCGACAGGAGCACAGGACTGTCCCACAGCAGCTGGGGTGGTGGCAGAGGTGATGCTCACAGCTCATTGTGCAGTGGCTGGCACTGGGGGCTCAGTTTCTCCTCCAGGACAGCATCGGGGGCACACACCCAGGGGTCCCCTGTGTCCCACTGCCACTTCAGGAGCTGTGCACGGAGCAGCTGGAAGATGTCAGCGTAGCGGGGGTCGGGGGCCAGGTTCTGGCTCTCGGTGGGGTCACGGCTGCAGTCGAAGAGCTCCCAGCGGTCTCGGTAGTAGTACTGGTGCAGGGTCTTGTTCCAGTGGGTTGGCTGCCCGGCCCTGGTGCGGTTGAGCAGATCTTGGAAAGTGGGCGAGACATAGAAGTCCTGGTCGATGGGAAAGGGCATCTTGTAGTTGAGGTTGTGGATGAGGCGGAACTGCCGGTGCTGGATGGCTCGCATGGGGTAGTACATGGTCACCTCGTGGTGGCTCTGGCTGCTGAAGGCAGTGGCCCAGGGCTGCTCTGACTCCAGTGCTGGCAGGAGAGACTTTCCAGTGAGCTGCACCTGCTTCCTGCCAAAGATGCTGTAAGCAGGGTAGGGGATGGAAAACCAGTCCAAAATGGTCGGCGTCAGATCTGGGGGGTAAGAGAAGGGTGAGAGGAGGGACTGGCACGGTAGGAGGAAACAACCCTGGAGAGGGGCAGAAAGGTCCCTGGGTTCTGCAGCCGTAAGGGCTGTGGCTGCTCCTGGCATGATCTGCAGAACTGAGCCCTGAGATGGTGTCCCACAGGGCGCCTTGTTCTGCCCTCCCTCCTCTCCCTTCCCAGGACTGCACCCAGGACAAGCCCCTGGGTTTTGGCGTTGGGAGGGTGGAGAGCAGCCCACCTCCCCTGGGCACAGCTCTGCTCCCTCTCACAGGCACGGGCTCTTACCCAGGAGGGTGGCAAAGGCCTGGCTGACCTGCCCCCAGCGCTGGGGGTGCTCTGGGGAGGAGATGAGCAGCGGCTCGGCGGTGCCCGAGTGGTAGAGGTTGGTCCTGCCGCTGGGGAAGGGGATGCCATTGTCAGAGGTGTAGATCACCAGCGTGCTGTTGTGGAAGCCGGCACGATGCAGCTCCTCCAGGACCAGCCCGATCCCTGGGGACAGGGGGGCAGAGCTGAGGGGGGGCAGGAGGGTTTGCAGAGCTCACCAGAGCCAGCCTGGCCCATGGCTCCTACCTTGGTCCATGCGCCCGATGGTTGTGTACTGGGCAGCCAGGTCTGCCCGGGCAGCCGCTGTGTCAGGAACAAAGGGGGGGACCTAAATGGAGAAGGGGAGAGTGGCACGTAGCCACCATGGGAAAGGAGGTCACAGGCACACCATGGTGGTTTTCGCCTGTAATGCTGCTGGCAGTGACAAGGTGGAGCCCAGCCCTGGCTCCATCAGAGCCTGCTGTCACATGCAGCCCCCACAGGGCTCCATACAGCTCCATATAGCCCTGTGCAGACCCACAGGTTCCTACCTGCACTTGCTCTGGGTCGTAAATCTGTGGCTTCCAGTCAGGGATCCAGCCCATCCCACTCTCTCCGTTGCCAAATTTCTCACAAAAGGCCCCATACTGGGGCTGGGAGTGCCCACAGCGGTGGGGGTCATGGAAGGCGACGTAGAGGAAGAAGGGCCTAGGGATGGAAAGGGTGAAGGTGATAGAGCAAAGGACTGCCCACACCCCCTGGGACCTTCCTGGACTGTGCTGGGATGAGCTGGGGTTGGCAGGAGGACTCCCACCTAATCTGGGCTTCTGGATATGGGGTGACCCAGAGACAAGGGGACCCTTCCTTTTTGTGACCAATGGGGACATGTTTTCAGTGGATCTGGTTTCCCTCCTCTCCTGTGCCCCTCACAGCTGGCCCTGGGATGTGGGGGCCATCTCACCTCCCATCCTGGCTCTGCAGGAACCGCCGGACGAGCGCTTTGATCCGGGTGATGTTTCTCCCAACCTGCAGGACTGAACTGTTCTCCTCTGTGTAGGCGAAGTCGAAGGGGTACACAGCCTCTGGCCCAACATGCTTCTTCCCAATTATCCCTGCAAGAACACAGACAGGTGGTGTGCCAGGAGCAGTGGGACTGGGGGGACGTAGTCGCTGCTGTCTCCTCCCTGGGGGGACAGGCAGAGGTCCAGGGGGTGCTCATGGGCAGTTGAGCCATCAAGCTCTCTTGCCCCTTGGGGTTTGGTGCACTGAGGGGGGTTTCCCTGCCCATGTCCCTTGCCTTTGTCTCCCTACCTGTCCGGACACCTGCTTGGATGAGCAGGTGGGGCAGACTCCGCACGCCGTCGAAGGAGTTGAAGTGGTGCACGTCCTGGTGCAGCCCGTACATCCCATTCTGGTGCTGCAGGTGAGGGGACACAGCACGGTTGGACAAAGGCTGCCAGCCCTGCCCCAAAACACATTCAGCCACGCACTCTGTGTGCGTGGGAAGCAGGTCCTGGGGGCTGGGAAGAGGATGGACCAGCAGGCATGGGGGGTCGCCCCATCCAGGGACTGTGCCATAGGAACGTGCCCGGCCGTGTGCTGCAGGCTGGCAGCCCCGGCGCACGCAGGTGCCCCTACCTGTGGTAAGCCGGTCAGGATGCTGGCCCGGCTCGGGGAGCAGCTGCTGACGGAGGTGAAGGCGTTCTGGAAGGTCACACCACGCCGGGCCAGCGCGTCCAGGTTGGGGGTCCGGATGGCCGAGTTGTTGTAGGCGCCGCTCTCGAAGCCCCCGTCATCGGCTGCGGCGGGAGCCGTGCGGGGTGAGCCCCGGTCAGGGGCACACCGGGGACACCGGCAGCATCCCCGGGATGGGGCCGCTGCTGCGGGGACCGTCCCAGCCAAGGGGATGCTCCGGGACCCCCGGACCGGCCCTCCCCGCCCCTCCGCGGGACGCCCCGAGCCCCGGGCAGGGCGCGACGGACCCGGCGACGGACCCAGTTCCAGACCCAGACCCGGACCCGGACCCGGACCCGGACTCGGACCCGGACCCGAACCCGGACCTGGCTACGGACCCGGACCCGGACTCGGACCCGGCTACGGACCCGAACACGAACCCGAACCCGAAGCCGGCTCCGGACCCAGCTGCGGGGCTCGGCCGGACCGGCTGCCGCACTCACCCAGGAGCAGCAGCACGTTGCGGGCCGGGGCTGGGGCCGCTCCGGTCCGGACAGCGCCGAGCAGCAGTGCTAGCGCCCAGAGCCGCATCGCAGGGGCACCGGCACCGACACCGACAGCGGCACCGGCACCGACACCGGCACCGACACCGGCACCGACACCGACACCGGCACCGACACCGACACCGGCAGCGGCACCGGCACCGACACCGACACCGACACCGACAGCAGCACCGACACCGACACCGACACCGACACCGGCAGCGGCAGCGGCAGCAGCACCGGCAGCGGGGCCCGGCCGCTCCTCCGGCCGCCCCGGCTCCTCCTCAGCCCGGTCACATGAGGCAGCCCCGGTTGCTCAGATCCGGCCCGGGCGGAGCCGTGTCCCGGCGGGCGGAGCGGGCTGGCACGGCCGCCCCGTCGGTGCCCGTCGGTGCCCCCGCGATGCCGGGGCGGCGCTGCCCGCGGGCGGCTCTGCCCGTGCTGCGCTGGCTGCCGCGGTACCGCCGGGGCTGGCTGCCGCCGGACCTGCTGGCCGGGCTGGCCGTGGCGCTGACCGCCGTGCCGCAGGCGCTCGCCTATGCCGAGCTGGCCGGGCTGCCGCTGCAGGTGGGTACCGGGGCCCGGGGCGGCCCGGCCGTGCGGCGGGCAGGGCAGGGCAGGGCTGGGCTGGGCCACCAAGGGCTGAATCTGTGCGGTCGCCCATTCCCCGGGCTGGAAGCTCCATGTGTGTTCCGAGTGCCCCGGAGTGACCCGAGCTCAGCCCGGCCCTCCCGGCCGGGGAGGTGCCTGGCCTCTCCCAGCTCCCAGCGTTGTGCCAGTGCCCCTTCTGCCCCCCTGCAGTATGGCCTCTATTCCTCCTTCATGGGCTGCTTCGTCTACTTCTTCCTGGGCACTGCCAAGGATGTGACGCTGGGTCCCACGGCCATCATGTCGCTGCTCGTCTCCTCGTACGCGTTCCACGAGCCTGTCTATGCTGTCCTGCTCGCCTTCCTCTCCGGCTGCATCCAGCTGGCCATGGGGCTCCTGCACCTCGGTGAGATGCTCTTGCCATGCACCACTGTAGTTTCGGGAAATTGCTGTACATCTTGTAGTTGTGCCCTGCTCCCCTCTGCTCTCCAGGACACTGGGGTTGTCCAGCTCATGCTTGTGACAGCTCTGTGTGCACATGAACACCCCGTGCTGCCCACCAGGGCCAGCAGCATGCTCACTGCTGCCCATCCCATGCAGGATTCCTTCTGGATTTCATTTCTTGCCCTGTCATTAAAGGGTTCACATCAGCTGCGTCCATCACCATTAGTTTCAACCAGATCAAGGTAGGCCTGGATGCCCCACCAGCTCTTTCCTAGTGCTGTGGAACTGGGATATCTAGCACCAGGCTGGGTGATGTGCTTGGTGCCAGAGCAGGGAGCCCCAAAGGGGTCATGGGACCGCCTGTCAGCAGTTCTGCTTGGGTCCCTGAGGGCTCTGCCCTGAACAGACCAAGTCGAACACACCCTCTGCCTGTGACCAGCTGGTGGCATCCAGGACACCAGTAAATGCAGGACATTTGATTTAGTCCCTTGCAGGAGGTGCTGGGTGTTTCTCTGGCACAGTGGGTTGGCAGCAATGGGAAGTATGGGATGTTTGCAGCCCCATGAGCCCCTCACTGGCCTCTTGGGGACCTGAGGCCATGCGGCTCTGCTGGGGCTGCCAAGCTTCCTTTGTGGTTAACCCAAATCAGAGCCTCTGCCGGCAGCTGACAGGCTGGTGTTGGCTAATGGCTGTGGTCGTGGGGGACGGCATGGCTCTGCTGCCTGGCAGCTCCAGCTGGGCTGGGCTGTCACCAGCCTTTGTCTTCCCGCACAGAACATCCTGGGGCTGCAGGGCATCCCGCGGCAGTTCTTCCTGCAGGTGTATGAGACACTGCGGAGGATCGGGGAGACCAGGTTGGCACTGTCCCTGCGCCTGCCCCGCTCCCTCCCCTGCAGCCGTGGGGCCTTGGGCTCTGGGGCTTTGCTCCACATCTCTTTGGTCACACCTTTGACTGACTTCTCTCCCTGCCCAGTGCTATGACACAGCGCCCCTTCCCCGGGGCTCTGGGGGGCTCTTCTGTGTCCCGGAGCATGTTTGGGCTGGCACTGATGTGCCTGTTGCAGGGCTGGGGATGCGGTGCTGGGGCTGGCATGCCTGGCTGTGCTGGCAGTGCTCCGGGCCATGAAGAGCCGCCTGCCTCGAGCTGCCTCTGTGGAGCCTCTGGCTGTCAGGATCAGCTACCTGATCGTCTGGATCTCTGCCACAGGTGTGTCAGCCATCCCCTGCCTGTCCCTCCTGGGGACTTGTCTCTTCGGGGCAGGGAAGAGACAGTCCCAAAATGGTAAAGCCCAGGTTGGCAGGAGCCAAGACCTGAAAAATGGGTCAGGGAGGACAAAGTCCTGAGGGTGGTGCTGCCACCATGCATGCCCCTTCCTAAGGCTTGGAAGTGCTTGGCAGCTTGGATACCCATCTCCAGCCATCCTTCCTGCTGCCCTGGGCTCCGGGCAGGTTTCCAGAATTGCTCTCTGCCCTGCAGCACGCAATGCCCTCGTCGTCCTGTTTGCTGGCCTGGTTGCTTACTCCTTCCAGGTGATGGGCTCCCAGCCCTTCACGCTCACCGGCAGCATCCCCCGGGGTCTCCCTGCCTTCCGACCACCACACTTCTCCATGGCAGCCCCCAATGGCACAGTCCCCTTCCAGAGCATGGTGGAGGTGGGTGCTGGCGTGGCTGGTGGAGCCCAAGCTCCCCACGGGCTGCTCTGCTCCCTCCTGCATGTGCTGGCTCCCTGCACAGTGGGATGAGGCTCTGTGGCAGGACCACTCCTGGCCCTCCCTCACTGGATCCTTCCCTTCCAGGACATGGGGGTCGGGCTGGCTGTGGTCCCACTCATGGGCCTGCTGGAGACCATCGCCATTGCCAGGGCTTTTGGTACGGCTGCACCAGGGCCCTGCCCTGTGCTCATGGGTGGGTTACACAGGGGCTCAGGGTGCTGGAGAGGGGTCTCTCCAGGGGCTTGGGGTGCTGGAGAAGATGCTCTTCCCACGAGGGCATGGAGAGGTACTGCTCTGGCTGTGCTGAGCCTGTTTCATCATGTGGGGTGGCAGGAGGGGTCCCGTGGGGAGCACAGCTGAAATTTGCCCAGGAGGTGAATGTTGTCTCAGGGTGCTCCTGTGCCCGAGGGGTGCCAGGACAGGGACCACACTGTCCCAGTGACTGCTGGCCCCATTCCATGTGCATGGCGGGTCGTGCCTGCAGGAATCTTGGGCCAATACCACTGTCTCCTTTCAGCCTCACAGAATGGTTACAGGATTGACCCCAACCAGGAGCTGCTGGCTCTGGGTAAGACACTGCTTTGGAGCAGGAATTCAGTCCTGCCATGTGTCCCACAGCTCCTGAGCTATAGGAGATCCCCATCTTGGCAGTTCTACCTCAACCTGGAGTTTTCCCTTTCTTATCCTGCATGCTGCCCCCACTCAAGCTGTTCTCAGGGCTTAGGAATTTCCAGAGCAGCCTGAGTCACGTTTGCATGGCTGGATGGGCTCTGATCTGGCCCTGGGTACTGGGGATGGAGGAGGTGATGAGAGGGGCACAGACCCCTCTCATGGCTCTGGTGGTGCCTCCCCAGCCTCTCTCCTTCCCTTCCACAGGCGTTGCCAACATCCTGGGTTCCTTTGTCTCATCATATCCCATCACGGGCAGCTTCGGCCGGTGGGTAGCAGGAGGGGGAGCAGACCCCAGCCCACAGGACAGCCACTGGGGCTGTGTGGTGAGGGGGCTCTGCAAGATCTTGGACAGAAGATTATGCAGACCCCAGCTGGGCTATGCATGTGTCCCATGGCCACCTTTCTCTCCCATCTCAGTGCTCTGCAGTCCCTTCTGTGGGCTGGGAGCCACTCGTGTTTCCTGCTTGTGTTTCTTCCTGGTGGATCAGTGCTTTTCCTGGGTGGGGTGTCTGGATGGTGGGGGCAGCCCCTGACCCCCCTGGCTCCTGCACAGCCTGGGAAGTGTTGCTTTGCATTTCAGGACAGCGGTGAATGCTCAGTCAGGGGTCTGCACCCCCGTGGGAGGGCTCGTCACAGGTAGAGCCCTGACCCTGCCGTGGACTGCTCTGCAGGTCCCCATGCCTGGGAGCCCTGGGCATCAGGGACCCCATGGCTCAGGAGCTCCCCACGTCCCGCAGGCACCGTGGTCCTGCTCTCGCTGGCCTACCTCACCTCGCTCTTCTCCTACATCCCCAGAGCGGCTCTGGCCGCCGTCATCATCTCAGCCGTGGTGCCCATGTTTGACGCTGGGATCTTCAGGACGCTCTGGCGGGTTAAGAGTGAGGGCACGACCTGGGGGTGGCTCATTCCCCAGTGCAGCCCAGCTAACCCTGCAGAGCAGGCGCTGTCACTGAGTGCCCCGTGGCGCCAGGACAAACCAAAGCCAAGCCTGGGTTGTCTCTCGCAGGGCTGGACCTTGTGCCCCTCTGCGTGACGTTCCTGCTCTGCTTCTGGGAGGTCCAGTATGGAATCGTGGCTGGGGTGCTGGTCTCAGGGATTCTGCTGCTCTACTCCATTGCCAGGCCCCCAATAAAGGTGGGCTTCACACCTCCCCTTGGATGTGGCACGGGCTGCTGGGCTCACTGGGGATCTGTGAGAGGGCTCCTAAGGGCAGGGAGGTGTTGGGTGCAGGATGCCTCTGTCCTGTTCCCATCCTCTCCCGTGTCCCCAGCCTGCTGTGGGTGCAGCACAGGGACCCCTTTCAAAGAGCGTGGGAAAAAGAGTATCCCAGGATTGGAGAGCAGGAGGGGGAGGCATCCCTGTCGCTGTCCCGCTGGGCTGTGGGCAGGAGGGGCTTTCCCAGAGGGATGGGGGCTGCTGCATGTCCCCCTCTATCCAGGAGGACAGTGAGTGACACGGGCTCTTGTCCCCCCCTGGAGAAGGTCACAGTCCTGAGTTCCCAGTGACTTGTCCCCCTCTACTGTGGTCTGTGCAGGTGTTGGAGGGGGACGTGCTCCTTGTGCAGCCAGGGAGCAGCCTGCACTTCCCAGCCATCGAGTGTCTCCGGGACACTGTGTGCAGCCGTGCTCTGACAGGTATGGTGATCCCTGGCCTGCTGGCTTGTCCTGGGGGCCTTTGTTTCCTAAAATCGAGGAAAAACTTTTCAAGACAATATTAGTCTGGGTAAAGTAGAGAATAATTCTTTGCTGAAAGCTTTAGAGTGTACAAAGTATATAGACAGGTGTGCCTAGTATAGAGGTCTTACAACATTATAACACTACTTAATTGCCATAACTAGTTATATCCAACTCAAGAATACCTTACCCCTGGTGCCACCCCCAGAACTGCCCTGTTGGAGCACCTCCAAGGGTCCTGGGTCTTCTGTCTTACTTTGACTACAATATGTCTTTTGTTTCTAGTCCATGTGTCCCAAACATGATGTTCTGGCTGCTATCTCAGCCTTGAGACAGAAATTCAGGCACATGGCACAAAGTTAGAAACTGTTAGCTGCCACTTCAAATGTGAGAAACTATGCAGCTATATAAAAATCTACAAATATATACAATCCTAAGGCATCATCTGGCTGCCACCTGGTCCACTTCTGATGTGGGTGGCAAGTGCTGCCCAGACCTGGAGGCTGTGGCCACAAATGGTGACAGCACAGCTTCCCTGTGCATGGCAGGGACCAGCCTGGCCAAGGCTGTTCCATCCCTGCCAGCCCTGGCTCTGGCTCTGGGGGCTGTGACCCCTGGGCTGGTCATTTCTGGACTCATCAGGGACATGACCTTATGTTCTTCCAGCAGCATCCCCACCGCGCTCCGTCATCGTGGACTGTTGCCACATCAGTAGTATTGATTACACAGTGGTGGTGGGGCTGGCAGAGCTGCTGCAGGAGCTGCACAAGCACGGCCTCTCAGTGGCCTTCTGTGGCCTGAAGGTGTGTGGGACCTCGGCCACCCCACCCCATGCCCTGTCATCCCATCTCACACCCTGCTGCCCCATCTCACACCCTGCTGCCTCTCCCCCAGAGCCTGGGAGGGTCTCTGCTGGTGGGCTCAGCCCAGCTGCCTTCTCCCATGGGCTGTGCTGGCCTCTCCTCTGGTCACACCTTTATCATCCCAGCACCTTCATCCCAGAAAGGTGGAGGCTGTGGGACGTGGGAGGTGGGAAGGGCTGGATCCTCTGCTCTGAGCTGGCTGGGGGCTCAGGTCTAGAGGGATGGGAAGTGGCCAGTGCTCCCCCAGCCCAAGTTTCTCTACCCTCAGGACCCTGTTCTCCAAGTCCTCCTGTCTGCAGACTTAGAAGGATTTCAGCATTTCCCCAGCCGGGAGGAGGCAGGTGAGGCTCTGGGCTGACCTGGATGCTGAGTGGGGCTCTGGAGGATGAATCTGGGGATCTGACCATTGTTGAGCTCCAAAGTGGCACTGGCAGGGGGCTGCAAGGGACCTGGCTCCTGGGAAGGGGAGCTGGTCACCCTGGCATCAGGGATTCGTGGTGAACTGTTGTGGTTTAACCCAGCAGCAGCTCAACATCACACAGCTCTTTGCTCCTCCCACAGAGGGATGGGGAATCAGAAAAAAGATAAAACTTGTAGGCTGAGATAAAGAGAATCTAATAGGCCACAAAAGGAAAGGAAAATGAAAA
>JAWWEE010000041.1:707216-754842 GCA_035221455.1 Xenops minutus
ACATGGGGGCAGACCGGGGAATTGGGACGCACCGGGACGCACCGGGACATGGGGGCACACAGGGGGATGGGGGCACACCGGGGGAACCAGACACACCGGGGGATTGGGACACACAGGGACACACCGGGGCATGGGGGCACATCGGGGGATCGGGGCACATGGGGGGATCGGGACACACCGGGGCACACCGGGGAGGGGGGGACGGGAACCGGGACACACCGGGGGAATGGGGCACACCGGGGGCACACCGGGGAGGGGGGGACGGGAACGGGGACCGGGACACACCGGGACACACCGGGGGATGGGGGCACACCGGGAGGCTGCAGCGCACTCCGGAGCCCGCAGCGCCGCCTTCCTCGGTCTCGCAGGTCCCCCCAGCCCAGGCCCGGTTCCCGGTGCCACCCCATCCCACCCCGTCCCGCCGGCACCGGCAGCGCCACTCACCGGGGGCCGCGCACGGGGCCGGCTCCGCCACCTGCAGCTCCCGCTCGGCCGCCCCGGGGCCGCCGCCTCCCGCCCCGACAAGTTTCGTTTTTCCGCCGAGCCGCCAACTTTCGTTTCTGGCACGTCACGGTCCCCGCCCGGCCCCGGCCCGACCCGGCCAATCCTTTCTCCGGCCACCCCCCCCGGGCGGCCCCCGACGGGGTCCCGCCCCGTCCGGCCCCCCCATCCCGCAGGGACCTGGGTGGGCAGCGCTGTCCGAGCACGGGGGGGTCTCTGGGTACCCGCGGGACACCCCCGGACGCCTCCCCGGTACCCCCTGGACACCCCCCGGTACCCCCTGGACACCCCCCGGTACCCTCGAGACACCCCCGGGACACCACCCGGTCACTCCCAGTATCCCCCGGATACCTCTCGGTATCCCCCGGTACCCCCAGACACCCCCAGGGACACCCCGGGACTCCCCTCAGTACCCCCGGACACCCCTGGTACCCCCCGGGAACCCACCCAGCATCCCCCGAGCACCGGCAAAGAGCCGCTGCCAGCTGGAGGGAGCGGGCGCTGCTCGTCGGGGCCGTCGGGGCAGCCCCGGTGGGAGCTCAGCCCCTTCTCTGCGTTTCCCGCAGCCCCCAGGCCCCGGCAGAGCCCCCTTTGTCCTGCTCTGGGCTGGTGGGGTACAGACACACCAGCCCCGGGGTCAGACGGACACGTCCCTGGGGCCACCATCGATCGGCCACCATGGATCGATCGCGGGTTCCCGGCGGCACAGGCAGCACTCGGCTGTCCAGCGGCTCCGCAGGGGCTGCGGCGGGGCTGGAGGCCGTAGGGGTAAGGGTGTTGGAGGGGAAACAGATCATGCTGGAACCAACAATCAAAAGTGGATCCAACAGTAAAAAGTGGGGATGCGGCTGTTCCCGCATCCCGGCTACGAGGACCGAGCTGAAGACGGGCTTCCAGCACACCTGACGTCCACTAGCGCTCACAGGGCTTCAAGCACACACACTGTTCCCGCACAATCAGCCCTTTTCACCCGCATACTCCTGTTTCCCCACGCCCAGCATCCCCGGGGTGCTGCAGGGGACTCACCGCCCAGCGCTGCTCCGCTGCAGGAATGAACGCCGACGGCAGGACCTGCCGGCCCTGGCAGGGTGTGTGTCTCCTGGGCACCTCTGCTGCCCTCGCAGAACCCGCAGCACAGCTCTGGCGGGAGGAACTGTGCCGGACTCTGCCTCTGGGCTGGGATTATCTGGGTAGCCCGAGCTCAGTTTCACTTTCTTTTCTTCAGTGTGCTCAGCAATGCCCAGAAGATAATTTCCCCTTCCCAAATGAAAGAAAAAGCTCTCCCCCAAGGAAGACAGAAATCATGCTGACTCGTTAGCAGTTCCTGATTTATTACACCCTCCGTGCAGGGAGCCCGAGGGCTGTTCAGGAAAATTCACCTCCCACCCTTGCCCAGCCTCGCCCGGTCGCTGCCCCCATTGCACAGCCCGGGGGGAGCTGGGGCGAGGGGCTGCACCCCAGGGGTGCCCGCGGGCAGTGCTGGGCACAACTGCACAAAGGAGGGATCGGGAAGGAGCACAGTCCTGGATGTTTCGCTGAGCCATCGCCTGCCCTCAGGCTGGAGGGCAGCGCCATCAGGCCCAAAACTCTTTGACGAGACCATCACTCATTGGTGTGGCCCAGGATATGAAAAATGTCCGGAATTAAAACAGTGGATTAAAAAGAGACAGCAGCCCTGTGAAGGAGGAATGGATTTGTCCCACTGATCCCTTCCAGGGAGTGCCTGTCCTTGGCCTGGGGATGTGGCAAGCTGCCAGAGCCCCTTGGGACCAGGGTCTCTGCTCACCCCAGTGCATGTGGGCTTGGGCTGGTGCTGCTCCGTCCTCCCTGGTGTGGGACATGGGGACAGTCCATCCCCAACCACCCAGGAGGCAGGGCAGGGGCAGGAGGCTCCCCTCGATGTCACTGGAGTGTCACAGGACATTCAGCGCCATCACAAATGGTGACTCCTCGGCTCACTGGATGAGCCCCGAGCTCTCTGTGGTGCTGGTGAAGGGATCAGCCCTGCTGGCCCACGGCTCTGCTCCTCCACACCGCTCTGGGCCAGCAAGGGGGAGAAGCAAGTTAATTGCAGGCTCGTGTCCTGCTTTCAGCTGGGACAGGGTTAGTTTTCTTCCCAGGAGCTGGTACAGAGCCGTGTTTGGATTCAGAATCCTGCTGATAACACCCTGGTGGCTCAGCTCCTGCTCAGCAGTGCTTACACTAAGCCAAGGACTTCTCAGCCTGTCACACTGCCTGGCCAGCAAGGGGCTGGGGGGCAGGAGAAGCTGGGAGGGGGCACAGGCAGGACAGCCAAGCCCAATGCCCAGAGGGATGTTCCAGACCACAGGGCATTGTGCTGAACAAAAACCTGGGGGGATTTGGCTGGGGGGGTGACAGCCACTGCTGAGGGACTGGCTGGGCATTGGTGAGCGGGTGCTGAGCAACCAGCCCATGTCTCACTTGTTTTGGATATTCCCTTGTCATTATTTTCATTTTCCTTTCCTTTTGTGGCCTATTAGATTCTCTTTATCTCAGCCTACAAGTTTTATCTTTTTTCTGATTCTCTCCCCCGTCCATGGGATTGAAGTAACCTGTCTAGTGGATGGTGTCCCTCCCCATGGCAGGGGGTAGAATGAGATGAGCTTTAAGGTCCCTTCCAACACATTCTGCAACCCCACTGTGGGGTGAGTCTCCAGTTTAACAATGAACTTTGCCTCCACTGCAGAGAGAAGAGAAGTGCAGCTCTCTCCAACCCCTGATGCAGGAGCAGAAGTGAAGGGAGAAGGTGCTGCCAGTCCTTCCACCCCTGAAACAAAGGAAGCGGAGAGAGAATTGGTGATGGATAATGCAAGAGCTCTGATCAACACCTCAGACACCACACTTGAATGCACTGCAGGTGGGACTCCTCCCTCTATTAAAACACAGGAGAAGGAAGAGGGATCGTCTTCGCTGGAGGATGTGACATCTCCAAGTGACAGTTCCCTGCCCACAGCTCAGTGTGGGGCTGGTGACTCTGCTGAGACATCACTGAAGAAGGTGAGGCTCTTGATGCTGAGGAGGAGCTGTGACTTGCTGCTCTCCTCTGTGAAGCGATGGGGCAGGGCTGCACCCCGCAGATCCCTCTGGCCACATCGGGGAGCTCTGCCCGGGTTCCTCCAGGAGGCCTGGCTGTGTTTGCTGACGTTGTGTTGCGCACGCGGGGCTGCTGTGCTGGGCCCTGCAGCTCTGCCAGCACTGCCTGTGCTGCTGGGGAAACAATTCACTGCAGGCTGCTCTGTGCTCCTGCTGAGCAAGGCTTGAATACTAAAATGCTTGAATACTAAAGCTGCTCTTGTCCCTCCTCTTCCTGATTGCTCTCCATTTACCCAGTGTTGCAGGAAGATATTGTCACTTGCTGCAGTGGAGGAAGTGACAAAGAATTTATCTTTGACAATGAAGAAACACACATTGTAGTTTGTTTCTGTTTGTTTGTTTTTTATTAAATAGAAAAGAAAGAAGAAGAAAGCAAACAAATGTCCTTCTACCTCCGGGGAACAGGACTCTCTGCCACCTCGAAGCACAGCACCAGCTCCAACCACAGAATTGACTGATACATGTGTTTTTCCACAAGAAATCCAACCCACTGGCAGTGAGGTAGCAAAATCAGGTGCTGATGTACTTGCTGATGCCAGTGGAGGCACACCTGAAGGTGACAGGGCATTGGCTCACCTGGAGAAGGAAGCTGGCAGCCAGGAAACAGGTGTGCTGACCCCACCCAAGCAGAGCAGCACAGACAACAGGGCTGCCTCAGCTCCCAGCTCTGCACCCCCAAGGGACAATCTGGGGGATGGAAGAACCACAAAGCATGGAGAGACTGTCAAGGCTAACATGGAGCAGGGCAGTCGTGCCCTTGGCCAGCTTCCAGAAGCCAGAGCAGATTCCCAAACCTCGGGCAGCAGTAAGGAACTGGCCTCAGCAGGGCAGGGGGCAAGCGTTGCCCCTGGGCTGTCTCCTGCCAAGGAGCCCAAAGGTAAAGCGGACACAAAGACCTCACCCGTGGTCCAGAGCCCACAGACTGGGCAGGATAAGCAGGACCCCAGGCAGAAAGGGAATTGTTCCACTGCCAAGGTGGGAGTCAGCTCTCCGGTGAGTATTCCACTGAGGTGGGCCAAGCTTCCCCTTATCACTGGGACTTGTTTGTGCTGCCAGTGAAGCTGCAGAGTATGAGGGCAGGGATATGAGGTGGAAATGGGGAGTGCTATGGGAATTCTTCTTGGAGTTCTGCTCTCCTGGGTGTTTGTTCCAGCCCAGCTCTCACTGAGGTGCCACTCAGTTGCCCCCAGGAGCTGGGAGGTGTCTCCTCTGCAGCCAGGTCTTAACCTGTGCTCCCCAGAGAGCTCTTGGATCTCCTTGGACAGGGGGTATTTGTGCTTTGCAGGTGTCTGTGCTCTGCTCATGCACAGGCCTGGTAAGCTGGAAGTTGCTGTGGCTTCTCTTTCACCTTCCTTATGCCCCATCCTATGGCGCCTGTGGCTCACTGGCCTGACTGCTTGGCCGTGTATTTGGGTTGGATTCCTCCTCCACTGTGCACTATTTTCCTTAACCAGCAGCCTCCCTGAGTGAGGGATCAGTGTTTCCACGAGGATGAAGCTGGTGGTGTGCTGGGAGTGCTGGGTATCCCCACCTAGCTGAGGAGATGTTGTACTTCGAGGGTCTCCTGTTTCATTGGGCATTATCTGTCTCCTTGTTGTAGAATGAAAACACAAAGCAGAAGAATAAGACCCCAAGTGAGGCAATGCCTAAAGTGAGTGAGAAGACCAGTCCTACCAAAGCAGCTGAGGCTGCCAGAAAAGGTGGTGCTGCAGCTGCAACAGACACTTCCAAGAACAAAAAGGAACAAAGCAATCAGAAACGTGTGGAAAAGATTAAAGAGAGGTGAGAACAGCCCTGCTGTTCCCCAGCATTTTTCACTAACAGGAGGTGCTGTGAGGAGCACTAGAGGATTCCAGATTGAGGTGGGGTACTGAGGTACTGCGATTAGGTCTGTGTGTACCTTGGATGTGTGGAGATAGAATTGCCTTAAAACTGAGGTGAAGTGCTCCTGCACAAGCCGGTGCTTAATGGGAGCTGCAGCACAGGTGACAAACGGGGTAACGAGGTACTTGAACCTGCGTGAGTATCTGATGAATGAAAAAGATTGCCCTCCTATTTCTTGCTCTTATGAGCAACATGTGCTTCACACACCCAACTTTTTAGATTAATGGTGTGAAGAGCTGTTTCTAATGTGAATGAGCTGGAAGAGGGAGAAAGCTTAGCCATTCTGGGTGACTCTGCTGGGCCACAGCATTCCCTGCTGCCTTTAGGAGCCTGTTTTCCTTTTTTGCTCTGGGCTTTGCACTAAGCCTGCTCTGGCATCAGTCTGAGCAAACTGCTGCCAGAAATTATGGGTCTTGCAGCCAGTCAGCTGGTGGTTCAAACCTGATTTGTGATTTATAATAATTTGTGCAATTAAAAAAAAAAAAGATAATTCTTTCTATTTTCCTTCTGACTTTCCTGCAGTTCTGTGAGTCGCAATGATGGTGTTACAGTGTATTTCCATGCAATATTATCCAAAGACTTCAGGCTAAACCCTGAGACCCAAAAAGTGTTCATCAGGGCTGAGGGCATTTCTCCCTATGAGAACTGGAAGGACAACATCTGTGAGATGAACTGCACAAGGTAAGTAACTCAAGGCATGCAGGCACAAGAGTGTTTTGGAGGACAGGATCAGTGTGATGGCTCAGTTAATGTGTGAGGCTGTGGCTTTGTGTCCATAGGTGGGTGTTGCTACAGAAGATTTCACAGTGGAGAAAACTGTTCTAAAACTTTCTTGAGAAAGAATAATCACCATTCTGATTAAGAATGGTGTAATACATAGAAAAGAAAGTCTGTAGATCAGCTGACATGTCCCATGCCTACCTTTGCTGTGTTTTATGTTTCCTAGGAGTTTGGGAGAGCATGGGTACCTCATTGAAGGCACTGTGACTCTCAAAAAAGAAATCCTGGATAAATGCATTCCTTACAAGTACTGGGTGACCTCTGGGAGTGGACAATATGAGTTCATTTACAAGACTCCAAAACTGAGTGACCATGTGAATCGCTGCTTATTGATAAAAAGCTCTTTGCTCAACAATGGAGGTGAGCTTGGACCTGCACGTTGGGATGATCTGTGGTCTTTCTGTGGGATGATCTCTGTCATATGGACCAGCATTCATATTAGATGACATTGCCTGCAGCTGGAAGCTTAATGGGCCAGTGGGGGTATTTTTGTGGGCGGCTGGAGGAGTGAAGGGATGTGATTCCAATGATGGTTTTCCTGTTGTGTTGCTGTCCTAGAGTGGCACCAGTATGACGACATTGTGTGTGCAAAGCCTTCTATGTTAAAAAACATTTATCACACAATTGCTGGCGATAAAAACAAAGAAGTTGTGCAAGGGAAGGAAATAGCTGCCAATGTTATGTTAGAAAACATCTTCAGCATTCTTGAAGCCTGGAGTCCTGAAAACCTGAGGAACTTCCGCCTGCAGCTGAAACAGTTTTATAACGTTACCACGGCCCAGCGGGTGCACGATGGCAGGGAAATGCAATGGACAGAGTTAAAATTTGGTGGGGAACAGGTAATCCCTTCTGTTTCACAGAGATTAGCAGACACATTCAGTTACTAAACCCAAACTTTAATTTTGCTACTGGCCTTGCTGGGTTAATTTTGCTTTTTCAGTCAACGTTCAGTTACAGAACCAGCAGGGGTCCTTCTGGGGTGACTGCCACCACCTGCCCTGGGGACTTCAGTAGCAGCTGTGCAGTTCTAGGTGTGGTTCTGAGATCCCATGTGGGTCAGTAGCAGAGCTGTGATGTGGTGACTTCATACTTGAGTGGGGTTTGTTTGGTTCTTAATTTCCTGAGCCTGACTCTGTCACCAACTTCTCTGCGCTCGTCTCTGACTCCAAACCTGCGTGGTTTTTGGGAGAAGCTCCTCCTGATCCTGTTCTAAGCAGTGATACCAACAGGGCTTCTGCAGTCTAAAATGTCTTACTTAACATAATTGGGAAATGCGGCAGAAATGCCATGTTGTCTTCTTGGGGCTTCAGAGCAGTGTCAGGGCTGCTCCTTTCTAACTGTGCAGGCTCCCTGCTCCTGGTGATGTGGGAGAGGCCACAAGCTGTCAGTGCTGCCCAGCTCAGCAGAGCTGGTGTTCCATGTCCCTGCTGGTTCTCAGAAGGATGATTTTGGTGTCACCAAGCACCACAGTACTGTGGACACCATGGGCATGGTTCCAGAGTAGCTTTTGGGGACTGTGGATAAGGACAGAAACCTGTCTCCCTTTGCTGACTCCCAACACAGCCTGAATCCATGGGGAAGCTGGAGGCTGCTCATGGGATGTGATGGTGACTGAAGGTGGTGTTGGGTGTACAACTTGCTCAGCTCATGGTTCCCTTCCCCAGCCCTGCTCTGGTCCCTTGGCACTCCCTGGCTCTCCTGGGTGTGGGGAAGGGGAACAGTAGCTGAGTGGTGGGAGCTGGAGAGGGGCACCAAACTGTCTCAGGTAGTGGGTCTACACCTGGTTCTCTGGGGGTGCTCAGTGCCACCCCAGATTGTCCAGGGCTGTCCCATGGCCTTGCTGTAGCAGGCAGAAGAAAATGGGTTCGGAAGAAAAAGACTAATGCTGTACTTGGTTTGTTTCTTCTCTTCTTTATCCCAGGTGAATGATTTGCTGATGAAATATATGAAGAAAATTGCTCTTCCTTTCCTTGCTCCAGAAGAATCGCTGGGGGTCATCAAAAGCAAGCTGGCTCTGGGGTTCACAATCCTCATGGTAGTTGAGGACTTTTTACTTCGAGCATCTAAAGATGACCTGGTTGACATGTGTAGGCTCTTGTGCTTCGATAAGGTATCACAACAAGCCGTACAGGATGAGATTGATCACGTCAAAAAGGCCTTTGAAGGAGTTGTCTTGTAAGTGCTCCACATATCCTCTAACTGACTGGGCTGGTTTTGCTGCAAGTGTAGCACCCTTTGATAAAACAGTCAGGAATCCAGCTCTCCTACCAGAGAATCAGAAAAATAGTTACATTTGAGGGTATTTTGGGAGGTCTCAGTTCCAACCTCCTGCTTGAAGCAGGGGTAACATCCAGGCAGTGGGGTTTGAAAAACTCCAGGGACAAAGATTACCCAACCTCTCTGGGACCCTCTCACACTCATATACCTTTCTTGTTATTTTTCCTTTTGTCCAAACAGATTTTTGTTATTGCAACTTGTCATTGTTGCCAGAGCCATAGATTGAATTAAAACGGTTGTGTTTTATCTATATATAATAGTCTTATTTGTTATCCTTTTATTTTGGTCCGTTTCTGGCTTCTTACCTGTTTGCTATTCCTACTTACAAACCCCAGTGACCAGGACCATACTGTATTTGCTCCTTAACTTCAAATACCACATTTGTATTCTCCTTGTCTCCTCTGGTGTGCATCAGTCCACATTTTTTGTTGATTTTTCCGTGGAGTGTGTGCTTATCAGACTGTAATCTGACTGTTTATCTGGCACTTGGTTTTCTAGTTCTTCACTTGCACAGATACTACATTTCCTTTTGGAGACCTTTGTAGTATTTCAGCCCAACCAAGATGGCCAAGAATTATCCCCAGAGTGCCTGGCTCTGTGTCACAGGGCTGGAGGGGATCACAAAGAAACTGTAGATAAGTGGGATTTCTTAGTGCTCAGGTAGGAGAGTCTGTGCAGAAAGATTAAGGAATGTTACAGCTCTTAAACCTTTATGTGTGAAGTCTCCAATGAAGGTAATGTGGAGCTAAAATAATGATCAGAGGTTAATTGAAGGTACATGGGGAGATTGAGCCCCCCCCACCCCAAGGATGTTCTCAAGGCCTGGATAAAGCTATTCTCTCACTGTGTTTTGGTTTTTTTTTTTTAGCTTGAAGGCTTACCTGACAAACTTCTGCCAGAAATGCATTGAAGATGAAGTAGACCAGTGGGTGTGGGTCCTTCCTGTTCTGCATTCCTTTGCTGTTCCTGTGCAGCAGGAGCACGTGTCAGTGGAGGAAGATTTCTGGGCAGGGCTGGAAGGGCTTTCGTTTACTGAAACAAGGAATAAGCAAGATCTGTGAGTTTTCCAGAATTCCTGGTGACAACCAGTGCCTTGGTGCTGTAGTTGGTGGTGATCACCTTACTTTAAATCTATTTTTTTTATTCCCCTTGTTTTTAAAAAGTATGAAACATAGCATGTTGATGCTGGATATTTGGGCACAGCCATAGTGGTTGCTCAGAGGTCATGGTGAGTAGCCCAGCTGGGCAGTGTGTGACCTCTCAAACCACCCTCAGTTTTGCCAGTTGTGAAGCAGGTGGGAGTTAAAGCAGCTTGTGATGTGTGTTGTGCTGAGTCTGAGCAAGACCTGGAGTTTATTTTAAATTGAGTGCTTCTGCTCAGTGGTTTGGCTCTGCCTCTGCCATTGCTGGGCCTCAGGGACTTCCACTGATCGTCAGCTGTCGTAAAAAGAGTATGGGACTGAGAATGAGACTCCTCTGTAGGCTCAACAAGGTCTTGGCCTTTTGTACCTTGGAAACTTGAAGATTTTGTTTTGTCTTCCCTCCAGAAAGAGCCTGCTGCAACTAATGCAAGAAAAGAAGTATTTGATGGAATTTGATACGATTCTGGTCAAGTCCTGGCTCTGTGTGCTGCCCCTGGGAAGCCTGCCTGAGTTCATAAAAGATTTCTCCAGTGATTTGTTAGTTACTCTTCAAGGTGTTTTGTACAGATTAGAGAACGTTGACCTTTCGTGGAGTAATGTTCAGGTTTGTATTCTGGCAGCTTTACCCAGCTCCAGGATAAAGACTCAAACTGGGCTATTGGGTGTCTTTTAGCAGAGCTGACCATCACTGAGGGGGCTGGGGTTGGTAGCAGGTCACAGGACAAAGAACTTCAACTTTAGCTAAAAGCAAAAGGAGTCTGAAGTCAGAGACTGCTAAGAGGAGACTTGAGGGTGTATCTGTAGCAAAAAGTGTTGTTGGCATTGATGAGAGAAGGGTGTGCTTAGCTGGATGTGCTCTGTGTCAGTGATGGCAAATGTTTTAGTCCTGAGCTCCTCAGACATGTACCTGAAACTGTTTTTTTGCAGAAGGGAGCTTGGGCAAAGGGGCTGCTGTTTCTTGGAGATTTTTCTGCTGTTGTGAAGGCACTTGTATTTGTGAGGATAGCAGGAACTGAGTGTTGCAACTATTAATAGGTTTTAAACCCCTAGATTGTAAGAAATGCAGGTTTGGTTTGTGTTGGCTCTGGCATCCAGTAAATAAGTTCTGCATTTCTATAGTATATCTATAAAAGCATTAGAGGAGACATGGAAGAACAGTGAATTCCCTCTCTCACAGCTTTCCCTCAGCTAATGAGAAACTAGTCTGTAAGAATTCTTCCACAGTTTAATATTTCTATCTTTCCATAGATAGAGGATCTTCTAAAGACAGTGCTGTGTGCCTTGGGTGAGCCACCAACCAGGTAACTGCATCTTTGTGAGAACACTGTCCTTCCATCTGCATGAGGGCTGGGGCCATGCTTGTGGCTTCAATGTGTGCCTTGAAATCTGTGTGAATAGAAGAATCCTGAATTTTTATCCCATTTTTTAAATCCATCTGAGGGAGGGGTGATTAGCTGCCACTGTTGAATTTGGTGGGTATTTTTTTCTTTGTTTTTCCTCTGAGCAGAAAATTACTTTCTCCTCTGTGTTCCTGCCTGCAGAGCTCTGGAAACTCACTCTTGGCAGTCGTGCTTGAGCTGCTGCATCAAGCTGCACAAGAGGCTGTGCAAGTCCATAAGGAATGGGAGGTGGTTCTCGATTCCTGCCACTGCTGCCATGCTGATTTCCAAGGTTGCCAAACTTCAGCCCACAGCAGTGAGTACCAAGGAACCACTCTTGGCTTGACATGAGCAAGATCTCCAGAAATATTATGAGTATGGTACAACAGACTGGGTTTAGATCAGATCCATTCCTAATGTGGAGAACTTGCCACTCTAACCGAGACTGGTATTTTCAAAAGGTGGTGAAATCACCTAATGATTTTGATTCTTGTTGAAGCTACAGTCAAATGCTCAGGTTGGCTGTCATAAGCTTTGTTTTGTGTCTGGTTTTTGTAAACATGTTTTGTCTTTACTTCCTGGGACAAGCATTCTAAAGCACAAGCTCTTTGTAAGCATTGCATTTTCTCAGCCTCCCTCTGTTCTTTATTCAAACAGTGGTGGGTCTATTGCTGGGCATTTTTGTGCTTTGGATACACTTGGGCCTTCTTTTCAGAAATACTGATTTAAATCAGTTGTATGTTGCTCTCCTGCTTGAACTGTTCCTTTTTTTTGTCTCCTCTGTGTGACAGATTCCAGGAGATGCTGTGCAGAAAAGCCCACTGGAAGAAATGTTCAGTGAAGCTCTGAGAGATGCTCGAACCTGGTTTAGAAGCACTTTAAAAGAGAAGTTACTGAAAGAGTACCTGGAGAGTGTGGCATTCTCTGTCTATTGGGAACTTTGGGTGTGTCATCTTCTTAATAATATGAATAAAAAGGTGTTTTACTGTAGCTTAACCATAAATTCTTGAGTCTAATGGCTCTTTGCTGGGAACTGGAGCTGTTGTGGCTGGGTAAGGAGTGAAATGGGTATGAGTAGTGTTTGCAACACTACTGGGCTGAGGAGCAAAGGGCTGGGGAATTGGTGCTGCTCAGCTCACCTAGGTTCTTTTTCTCAGCTGTTCCAAGAGGCATTTCTGGGGTGAGGACCTGTCCCTTGCTGGTGTTGACTCCTGTATGTCCCACTGGTTGTTCTTCAGGCAGGCAAAGCTCAGAGCAGCCCCTGATCTGCTGCTCCCAGCCCTTCTTGGGACAGTTTCCAGCAGCAAGGTGCAAGTGGTTCATCCACATGTCTCCTTTAGAAACTGAGGCATTTACACACTCTTTGGGCTTAAAAGCTGCCATTTGCAGCTCCTTTTCCTCTGGATGGAAACATCCAGGACTGCAGACTGACTGAGGAGTGTGGGGCCTCTCTTCCACATTAGTCTTTTAATTTCCTTCTCTGACTATTAAATCTCAGCACTCAATGGTTTGGGGTTTGTTTGCTTCTCCCCTGCAGGCCTGGAATAAGTTTGTGACTATCAGCTTTCCAGATGAACAGTTCACCAAGACATGGAAGACGACTTTACTTGCAGATCTGCAGAAAAGAATCCAGGAGGTAGGGGAGACTCCAGGCAGTCACAGCTGGTGGTTCAGAGGGAATAGACCATCTTCTGTTGTGCTTGGAGAAGCAGCATGTGGAAACATGGTGGCTTTGGTTGTAAAAGTTGCCATTGCTGTGGTAAACCATGTTAAGGAGGCTCAAAAATGGGCCGTGACAATGTACCAGGCTGTAATTTTGGTGCCAGTGGCCTGCCCAGCTGCAAGGCTGGAATGATGTCGTGGTGCTTCAAAGGAAATGGCACATCTTGAGCAATTGCCACCCCTATAGTTTTAAGAACGAGGGGGTGTAAAGTATGCACCTAAGACCTCAGAGAAACAAAGCTGGTGCTTCTCTTTTCGTTGTGCAGAAATGCTCTTGTTCAGGCTCCCAAATGCCCATTCACATGTGTAAGTGCCTTCTAAATTGACCTTGTGTATCTTCGCATCTCCTTTCTATAGCAGTTAAAAATTCTTTAAGCCATTCATTTTCATGGTGTAATCAGAAAATAAAGATTTCCTGCTGTGAGATTGACTTGGAGAGATGAATATTAAATAATCACACGCTTTAAATGAAAATAGTTAAATATTTTCCGAGGGGTTTTTTGTTTCATCGCTCTTCCAGGCCCTGAGAATTGGGTTGATGCTTGGCTCCTTTGCAAAACTTATGCTTTTCAACTTAGTTCCTTTTATTGTCTCATAGCAGCACTCCTTGTCAGAAGGAACACTTTGGAAACTAAGCTGATAAGAAATCTCCCTTCTACCCTCTAGGAGCCTCCAGTGAACCAAATCTTGGTGTACTGCTGTCAGAAACAGAAATTCACAGAGCTGGACTCTTCCATCGAGTTGTGCTTCCAGAACTGTGCCACAGAGGCTGTAACTGCAGCTTGCCAGGTAATGTATTTGCCCTGGATAGGGGAAGGAAAAGTAGGAAAGGAAAGGTAGGGAAGGTAGGAGAAAGAAAAGGCAGATTTCCCATTGCATGGAAATCCTGTTGCATAGAACAGGGATGTGCCTTGTGGTGGAAGGAGAGTTGGATGTTGCTTGAGTTGCTGTGGATTGTTTGTTAAACCAACAAAAAATACTGACAAGAAATCAGGAAATGAGTATCCACTGCTAAAGGGTCCATGGGAAACACTTGTGATGTATTTCCATCATGAATTCTGGTGTCAGTTGTGTCACATGGCTGTTTTGGAACATGCCTCAGCACTGGAGGTGGACCTCCTTGACATCAGTGCCCAGTGCTGAGATGCAGGCACAGTGTGATCCCAAACCCAGGTTCATGCCTGCCCTCTCCTGTGTGCCTTGGCAGACACAGAGCAATCTCCTGGAGAAGATATCTGCCTACAGCCTGGGCCGCTTCAGCCAGCTCGTGTCAACCATCATCGTGGAGTCGTGGCCCATCAGGACTGGGCAGTCTGAGGACAGTTTTGATAAGATTCTGCAGCACCTGCTTACGTGGCCTGATGTCAAACAAATCTTCAGCTTTAATGGTATGTCTGTAGTTAGACTTATAGGAGGCTCTGAGGAGCTGTTCTCTGCCTTGCTGCTGCCACAGTGCAGGGCAACAAACACAGGGAGAAACTGGCCTGCTCTTGTTTTATTCCTTATCTGAAAGTCTGAGGTGTTCAGCATGCTTTTGGAGAGAAAAGGCCAAGAAAGAGGGATCCACTATTCCTCCTGTGCTAATCCACTGCAGCTGCCTCAGTATTTGTAGACCAGAACTACTTCCTCTGAGAAGTTTTTACAAGTTATTGCCACACAAAAATGCCCAAGCGTTGGTCATGTGTATGGACCCAAGTGGCTTGTATTTGCACAGGGTTGGGGTTCTCCATGGAAGGTTTCCTAGTTGCTGTCCTGAGATCCTGGTTTTTCTTCTGAAAGTCATGAGAGGTTGAAGTGTGGAGTCCACAGTTTCTTGGGTAGGGATTCAGTAGGAAATTGAATGCCTCTGTACAATGATATGGAATAGCTGCTGATTCCACCTGGTTTTGGGATGCAGGGCTGATCTAGATCTGACATACATTGTTTCTGGAACAGGAAGAAACAGAAGCCTCGTAGAAAAACTCACGGATGAAGCCAAGAATATCATAGCCACAGCAGACTCTGTGTTTGAGAGTGTCATTAATGGAATCCAGAACGGCTGCATCCTTGTGAAACATCTGGAAGAGGTTCTCCAGCATGAGAAACAGTTCATCTGTATTTGGGAGACAAGTAAGAGACATGTTGAAAAGTGGCAGGGCTGGCTTAGAGCATCAGTGCAGTGATGGATGGCCTGCTCTGCTGATGCTGCAGGAGTTAGGAATGTTGATGAGGTGCTCCAGCAGTTTGCAGTGCTGCCCTTTGGCCTTTAAGTGGAGCTCCCAGCTCCAGTTTGAGTTGCCACTGTGTGATTTGTTACTCTGCAAATCCAAACCTGTCTCAGGGGTGCAGGGGGTGGGAAGTATCCGTTTTGTGACTGCAGATGGGTTTTCTTTCAGAGCACCAGCAACTGCCAGTTGAGGAAAAGGAACTACTCCAGGGAAGCCTGAAAAAACTGCTGCAGATGAGGCAAGAAGAGGTCACACTGCTCAGAAAAGATCAAAAAGCAATAGGAACCTTCCTGAGCATGTGCAGGAATGTGAAGGCATCTGTGAAAGGTAGAGTTATGAAAGTATGAGTGGCAACTCCAGAAAACAATTTTCTTTGAAAATCCCTTAGCTTTGTGAATAGGCTTGATTGTAAACCACAGTGAGGGTGAGGAGGGGTGGGGGAAGTAAACCCAGAGTGCTGGGGGTGCTTGTGCATCAAATGACACTTGCAGGGGCCCTAAAGCATTTTGTGGCTTGGGGGATTGGATGAAGTGAACTGGAGCCAGGCTGTACACCTGATCTCTGATCTGTCTTTTAAAGTGGATGTAGGTGAAGTGGAACTTCAACACTCTGAAGATCTTCACTTAAAAAAACTAAATAAAGTTGTGAATGTGGGAAAGAGTCCCCTGCAGACCTACTACAGCTTGAGTCCAGAGCTGAAAGAATTTGTCCAGAAAATGCACTCTTTTAAGGACAGCCTGATCTTCCAGCAGTTCTGGGAGGAAGCGGCACAGAAAGCAGGAGAGGAGTATGAATGTTCAGAAGAGGAGGAGGAGGAGGACACTGTGCCTGAATTGGACCTTGATGATGTTTTGAACAGTATGATCCGCCCTTGTTTTGCCAACTGTGAAGTGCTGTATGATGATCTCAGATTGGGAAGTCTCACACTTTCTGCAGTTGATAAAATTTTTCAGGAATTCACAAAACATCCTGAGGATCTCAGAACGGAGCTAAACACCCTCTGTAAGCTTCGACCTGGAGAAGCCACATCATGGCTTGACCAGCGAGTTCAGCAGATCCAGCAATATCATGAAATGCATTTAACTTTTGATGCTGCAAAGATCATTGCCAATGTCAAAGAGAACTTAAGTCTCTCTGGTGACTTCAGTACCCTGGAATACTTGTTGGATATAGTAAGTATCCCCTTCCTCAGACCTGTACTTTCAAGGTGTTGGCTAAATCTGAACCTTTCCACAAGCCTGTCCCAGCCTGTCAAAAGCCATTCCTTGTCCTAGAATATTTATTTGAGGTAAAATTCAGGTGTACAGAGAGCTTTTGTGTAGTCATTCCTGAAAAGAGATGATACTGAGGTGTGACTTTGCAGAGGGCTTTTCTTTCCCTGCTGCAGAGCCAGTGGCATTTCCCAGTTCCAGACTGAGGGTGTGTTTGCACTGCTTGCTTTCTAGACAGAAAAGCTTGAATCCTCCAAGACCCAAAAGCTGGATTCCATCAGCCCTGAACTTGTGCACGTCAAGACATGGCTGCAGGGGATCACTGCGACCCGCCGTGAATGTCTAAGGGAGCTGGCCCAGCAGAAGGAGTTTGTCTGCTGGGTCAGAGAAGCACTGAAAGGTGTGTGCTCCTCACCCAGTAATTAGCCAGAGAGTACTGGAAGGGATGGCAGCTTCTTTGGGGGCACTGCAGACTGGTGCAGCATATAGTGACCACCCTGCCCAGGAGCTGGGCTGGGCCAGAGGGGCTTTAATAGCTACTATGACTCAGACTGGCTGAGTTTCAGAAAATGGAACTGTGTGTCTGCTGGCTGACTTGTCTGACTTGACCCTGCATGGACACACCCCTCTCCTCCAGGCTCTTGTCCCATCCTGGCTGGGAATCTGCTGGTGGTGGCCTGTGAGGGGGGAGCAGGGCCAAGGGGGTCCAGAGGGCAGATGGATCACCTGGGGAAGCTGCTGGTGGGATGAGGGGAGGGCAGTTGCACAGGAGATGATGTTCAAAGCATCCTTTCTCTAGGGGGTGGTGATGTGGAATTGTGTTCAGGCTTCCTCATTTGTTGTTCACTCATGTGTTTATCTCATTTAAGATATAAATGAGCTGAAGGTGTTTGTAGACTTGGCATCCATCTCTGCTGGGGAGAATGACATGGATGTGGACCGTGTGGCCTGTTTCCATGACACTGTGCATGGCTACTCTTCCCTGCTCTATGAGCTTAGGCAAGAGTCAGGGTTTGAGGACTTCATGTGCTGCTTGCAGAAGCTGTGGAGAGCCCTGGAGAGTGATGAGAAGCTCCCCAATAAACTGGTGAGTTCTGGAGCAGGTCATCTCTGTGTTCTGCATTTCTGCCTTCCAAGAGTGGCTGGAAGTTTCACTGCATAGGGCAAATGGGAGCATCACAGCAGTACTTGTTATGGGAAGAAAAATATCTGTTGTTTCTGTGGCACAAAATTTCACTGCAGCAACTCTTAACTGGTATGGCACTGGTTTCTCAGCCCTGCTGAGCCTTTCCAGTGTGACATTGGGTAGCTTTGCTCCTGCAAGAGTGGTGGCATGAAAGAGGGGAGGCAGGTTGATGGGAACTTGTCCTTTGCAGCAGGGCATGTTTCCATAGCAGGAGGTGTTGGAGCACTGTGGGCTCTGTTCATACCCATGGGCTGGGTAAGGAACAGCTGTGCAGAAAGACCAGGCTGTGGCCAGTACCCATTCCCTTTGCTTCCCCATCCTGAAAGTCATGTACCAGCCGAAGCTGTTTGTCCTGAGCTGTTTGTCCTGAACAAATGTATGTCTTGTAATCCTCGAAATCCTGCCAAGTCAGAGCAGTGTCTCCTCTCCCCACAGTGTGCCTCAGCCCAGCACTTGGAGTGGCTGAAGACAGTGAAAGAGAGCCATGGCTCTGTGGAGCTGTCCTCGCTCTCCCTGGCAGCTGCTATCAACAGCAGAGGAGTCTATGTCCTGAGAGCACCAGCTGATGGCCAGAAGGTGAGGCAGCTTGGGTCCCCTCCCTTCCTGCTCCCAGAAACTGGCTGGAGCTTTTCTCCCACTGCACACACAGCTCCTTTCTGGGGGCTCTTGCTCCTGAGTGCTTTCCTCACTGGGCACAGCACTGCCTTGGGCAGAGCCTCAGGCACATCCACACTAATGACTTCTGCTCTGGCAGGTTTCCTTGGACAGTGTCCTGCGCTTCACCCTCCCGGGGAGCTCGGGGGAGGACGAGGCCACATGGAAATACTCCCTGGCAGAGCTCCGTGAGCTGCAGAACAAACTGATGCTCATGTCAGCGAAGGGAGAGCAAGGCCTGGAGGTGGAGAGGTTCTCTGAGGTCAGATTCCAGACTGGTGTTGGGGCTGGGGCTGGATTTTCCTTTGAGTATCAGCTCTTAAGGCTGTTCCTGACAGCTGAGTTGCTGGGGATGAGTGGTCACAGGCAGATTGGGTGTTCCTGCCTCTTTGGTTCCCTCTTAAGGTGAGACTAAACTGGAGGCCAGTCAGGGGACTGGTACCCTTATCCTCTGGGTGCACTGGGGATGCTCCTGGCTGAGACCAGCATCACTGTAGTTTTGTAGAAAGCTGGAGGTTCCTTTCTGGTTTCCTGGGGGGGTTCTGTACTGGTTTCATGAGGATACTGCTGTTACAAAGTCACAGAGATTCTGTGGTTGCTGTACAAGGCCTGACACACATCTAGACCAAAGTCTTTCTTTTAATTGAAAGTCTTTCCTCTGGTTTCATGGCTGGAATTTGTCTTGGTAAATTAGCTTAGTGTTTTTTCTCTCTCCTCTGTTGTCACACAGGTCTTTTCAAATGTCCAGAGACTTGCACAGGCCTTTATAGACCTTTATTCAGCTGGGAACATGCTTTTCCGCTTCTGGCTGGCCCATGTGTATTGTTCACCCAAAAGAGAATCCTGTGTCATTATAGACTTCTCCTTGGGCCCCATCCCAGTGCTGGAAGGGCAGGGGGATATGGCAGCTGTGCTCCTAGACCTCTGCAAGATGATGGAGAGCTTCCTGGAGAGTTGGAAAAGCTTCATGTATGAGAAACGGTTGAAGCATTTCTACCTGAACTACTACACTGCCGAGCAGCTGGTGTACCTGTGCACAGAGCTGGGGCAGGGCTCGCCCAGCCAGGCTGCCCTGATGATGCTTTCGTTCCTAAACCGCGACTGCGGCGAGCACGATGTGCTGGGAGCCCTCAGGAGCGAGGGGCCTCCCAGCTCAGGGGAAACTACTGCTGACTTCCAAGTGCTGCTGGGTGGGGAGAAGGACCTGACTGCCCAGCTGAAGTGCATCTGGGAGTGCTACATGAGCAACATGGGCTTCTTCCTCCCCAACTGCCTGGGTATTGATACGCTGGGTGTGTGGCTGGAGGACCTGGCCAGCTGTAGCAGGGAGTGTGTCACCCGTGAGTTTCCCCAGGACCTGCTGAGTGTTGGCCAGCCCAACCTCATCACCTGCCCTCGCTCTGAGGTGCTCACCTCTGCGCTGGCCATTTACATGAACAGTCCTGACCAGCCCCTTCCCTTGTTTGACGAAGTTCTGCTATGCACTCCTCAGACCACTGCTGAGCAGGTGGGGCTGTTCCTCAGGAGGTGCCTCATTCCCTGCAGCAGAGAGGAGAAGATTTACACCATGCTGTACGCAGATGAGCTGAGTTACGATGTCAGCTGCAGAGCAGAGGAGCTGTTCCAGCACCTGCAGCGCTACAACAGCTCCTATCGCCTCGTCATCCTGTGCAACTGTGAGCGGGAGCACAGCTACATCCCCTCTGCCTTCAGCCAGTACAAAGTGCACATGATACCCCAGAGGCCACAGGCTGAAATCCAGCAATACCTGCAGCACCACTACCGAGTGGCTCAGCCCTCAAGCTCGGCTGCTTCTGTGTTCAAGGACAATATGTGTGTTGGGATTGTGTCCTCCAAAAGAGCCGGCGTGGGTAAGTTGTCACATGCAAAGTGGGGTCTGCTGAGAATTGAAAAGCAGAGCAGGGTTCACCTTGCAAGGTTTTGTGTCCAAGTCCTAAGTACCTTAGTCAAAAATAGCAATTCAGACCCTACTCAGTACAGTGACATGAAAGCTGGAAGTCACCTCATATTGTCCTGAGATGGGCATCTCTAGAAATGGGTCACCTTGCTAACCTGACACCTGTCTCGTTCTGCTCACTTGTGTAATTAACATAAACATCACTAATGCTGGATGAGCTGAATCTGACCTCCTGAGGTTAACATATGCCTACAGGAAATGGCTTTAGTATGATGTATTCAATATTGTGGCTTTAATTCTTGTGGATTCTTTATAACAGGGAAATCTCTGTATGTGAAGAGGCTACATGAGAGGCTGCAAGAAGAGCAGCCTGACTGCACAGAACTTCTGAAAACCATTAGACTTATTGAACGAGAAGTGGATGAAGATAAAGTGCTAAAATCTCTCCTGCCTTTTCTGAAGAAAGAACACCAGACAAAGCCCATGATATTCCATTTTGATATCACCTCCTCAGTAAGTACACCCCTCCCACAGCTGCTTCATCCAAGAAGTCCTGCGTGGATTCTTGCAGGAGCTGTTTCTTTAAAGCTCTTGTTTCTTAGTAAGCCATTTCCTTAGGTTGTGTATTCTAATTATGGTGTAAGTAAAACAATTAACTCGTTACCATCAAGGTGGTTGGACTTAGAACAGGTTTCCTGGAGAAGCTGTAGAGTCTCCATCCTTGGAGGTACTAAAAACCAGGTTGGATGTGGTCCAGGGCAGCCTCTTCTGGCTGAACCTGCTTTGGGCAGAGAACCTTGCCACCCTCAACTGTTCTGTGATTCTGTGGAGCTGTGATGGGTAAATGAAGAGGAAATGCCTTTCTGTCTTTTCTTGTGATAGGTGCAATGTGGAATTCCAGAGTTTCTCTTCAAGCTGTTGGTTTTGCAGTACCTGACAGATAATAATGGCAATATGTGGTTACGACAGAAGTGTCATCTGTATATCATTGAAATCCTTGAGGTGTCCCCAGTGCCAAGGAAAGCAGCCAGACCTGTATGTACGCACAGCAATGCTCCATTTCTGGGAGTTTCTCAGTCATTTTGCTCATGTTTGTACATAGGGACTGTAACTGTAAACACAGCACAGGAATTCCCTCTTTGATTCGGGGTGGGCTGTATCTCTGTACAAAGTGGTGTCTCTGGAGTTGTACAATGTGAGATTAAAACCCAAAAGTAAATTAGGCCTGTTGCAATTTCCTTGGGTTGGTGATTTCTGAAGGCCTGTTAGTTCAAGCTTCACTGGCCCCACTGTAACATTTATAGGAAACAGAAAAATGGAAAATCTGATCTTCCTCATGCTAATTTGCATGTTTGAAAGTACTGGAATATTTATATGCAGCTAAAAGAACAGAGTGTAGAAGTGACAGGAATAAATAACTGTTTCTTGGGTTTAGTTTCTCTGAGAAGTGGCTGGAGGTGACTGGACTGGGGTTCCAGGGAGGAAAGCGTAGAAGGGAATAGGATTCACTGGTGCACTTTAGGTGGAAGAAGGGATGCAGAGGGGAAATGGTGTCCTGGTTGTGTAAGCTGGCTCCTGCTACTCAGGTCTGTGGTTTTAGGCAAAAAGACTCTTAAGAACAGATTAATTAAACTGAAGAATATCAGGGCTACAGCTCTGTGATGACTCTTTTCCTCTTCTCCAGATGTCAGCGAGCCAGAAGTATAATTTCTTAGATGTGTTCCCTAAGGTAACATGCAAGTCTCCCAAAGAAGTACTAGAAATGGAGACACTTGGAAAACAGTCTGGGGATGTTTTGGACCCAGGAATGGACAAGGAGGAATTTCGCAGTGAGGCTTTCCAGAGACCTTTCCAGTATCTGAAGAGGTTTGACCTGGGGTATGATCTGGATGTGTTCCGGTATGAAGCGCACTCGGAGGAAGGCAGCCCAGCAGAGTGTCTGCAGCTGTTCCTCTTGCACTGCGGGATCTTGGATCCCTCCTGGGCAGAGCTGCGGAACTTTGCCTGGTTTCTCAATATTCAGCTGAGAGACTGTGAAAGCTCTGTCTTTTGCAACCCTGACTTTGTCCAGGACACTTTGAGAGGTTTCAAAAACTTTGTTGTCAGCTTCATGATTTTAATGGCGAGGGATTTTGCAACGCCCTCCCTGAACATTTCTGATCAGAGTTCAGGAAGACAGTCCTCCCACCTGGAGAACATCGCGGAGGAAGACCTTCTTCCTTTCCGCATTCGGAAGAGGTGGGAGTCAGAGCCACATCCATATTTGTTTTTCAATGAAGATCGTGTGTCCATGACGTTCATTGGTTTCCACTTTCAACCCAATGGCCCTCAGGGTGTGGATGCCATAAACCCTCGGAATGGCAGCGTCATCAAGCGCAATATCATGACTGCACAGCTGTACCAGGGCTTGTTACTGCAGAGAGTTCCCTTCAATGTTCCATTCGATCAGCTGCCTCGGCACGAGAAGCTCGAGAGGCTTTGCATGGTGTTGGGGCTCCCCTGGGTGGTAGACCCTGATGAGACGTATGAGCTCACCACAGACAACGTACTGAAGATCTTGGCTATTGAGATGCGATTCCGGTGCAACATCCCAGTTGTCATCATGGGAGAGACAGGCTGTGGGAAAACCAGACTGGTGAAGTTCCTGTGCCAGTTACGCAGAAGCTTTGTACAGGTGGAGAACATGAAGCTCGTCAAAGTCCATGGAGGTACCACTGCAGAGATGATCTATGCCAGGATCAGAGAAGCAGAAGCCCTGGCTAAATCCAACAAGGAGCAGCATGGGTTGGACACTGTCCTGTTTTTCGATGAAGCCAACACAACAGAGGCTGTGAGCAGCATCAAGGAGGTTCTGTGTGACTGCACAGTGCAGGGGAAGCCTTTGGCCTCCAGCTCTGGCTTGCGGATCATAGCAGCCTGCAACCCATATCGTAAGCACACCCCCAAGATGATCCAACGCCTGGAATTAGCTGGACTGGGCTACCGTGTCAAAGCAGATGAGACCAGGGATAAGCTTGGCTCTATCCCACTGAGACAGCTCGTGTACAGAGTCCATGCACTCCCACCCAGCATGATCCCATTAGTGTGGGATTTCGGGCAGCTGAACAACCTGACTGAGAAGATGTACATCCAGCAGATCGTGCAGCGGGTCGCGGAGCAGGTCCCCATGGAGCGGGGTGAGGTGGAGGCAATCACAGAAGTGCTCTTTGCCTCCCAGCAGTACATGAGGCAGAGGGATGATGAGTGCAGCTTCGTCAGCCTGCGGGATGTGGAACGCTGCATGGAAGTGTTCAAGTGGTTTTACAAGCACAGTCAGCTGCTGCTGAGGGAGCTGGAAAAGTATCTGGCTGAGAAGAAAGCACAAAAGGGCAGTGTTGAGAGAAACAGCATTATCTGGTCCTTGGTGCTGGCAGTTGGGGTCTGCTATCACGCGTCCTTGGAAAGGAAGGAGGCATACAGGACTGCTATCAGCCAGGTCCTCCCAAAGCCTTTTGACACCCAGAAAAAGATCTTGGAAGAAATCTCCCTGATGCAGGACTTATTCCTGAGTGGTGTGCGACTCCGGGATACCATAGCAAGGAACTTGGCCTTGAAGGAAAATGTCTTTATGATGGTCATCTGTATTGAGCTGAAAATCCCTCTTTTTCTCGTTGGGAAACCTGGGAGTTCCAAATCCCTTGCAAAAACCATCGTGGCTGATGCTATGCAGGGCCAAGCAGCTCATTCTGATTTGTTCAAGGACCTGAAGCAGATCCATCTAGTGTCTTTTCAGTGCAGCCCTCTCTCCACTCCAGAGGGAATCATAGGCACTTTCAAGCACTGTGCTCGATTCCAGGAAGGGAAGAACTTGGATGAATATGTCTCGGTGGTGGTTTTGGATGAGATTGGGCTGGCAGAAGACTCTCCCAAAATGCCCTTGAAGACTTTGCATCCACTTTTGGAAGATGGCTGCATAGATGATGTCCCTCTTCCTCACAAAAAGGTTGGCTTCATTGGGATTTCCAACTGGGCTCTGGACCCTGCTAAGATGAATCGAGGCATCTTTGTGTCTCGTGGGGACCCCAGCAGAGAGGAGCTCATTGAGAGTGCAAAGGGGATTTGCTGCTCATCACGAGGGGCTCTGCAGAAGGTTGAGCCCTATTTCCATCACTTTGCAGATGCATATGAAAATATTTGCAAGGCCCAAGACAGGGAGTTCTTTGGTCTGCGTGACTACTATAGCCTCATAAAGATGTTTTTTGCCTTAGCTAAGAACTCCAAGAGTGAGCCGACACCTCAGGACATTGCTGAAGTGGTTCTTCGTAACTTTGGTGGCAAAGATGATGTCAATGCCTTGGAAATATTCACCTCAAAGTTACCAGAAAAAGGAGGGATACATACTCATGATATCAGTAGGATTGAGCTGGTCCGACAGAACATTTACAGCAATGCTGAGGATGGGGATTGCAGGTATCTGCTTGTGTTGACTGAGAACTATGCGGCTCTGCAGATCCTCCAGCAAGCTTTTTTCACTGCCCGACAGCAGCCAGAAATCATCTTTGGCTCCAGTTTCCCTAAAGACCAAGAATATACTCAGATATGCAGGAACATCAACCGTGTGAAGGTCTGCATGGAAACTGGCCAAATGGTTGTGCTCCTTAACTTGCAAAACCTCTATGAGAGCCTCTATGATGCCCTCAACCAGTACTACGTGTACCTTGCTGGCCAGAAGTACGTGGACCTGGGACTGGGCACCCACCGGGTGAAGTGCCGAGTGCACCCCAAGTTCCGCTTGATAGTCATTGAGGAGAAGGACGTGGTGCATAAACACTTTCCCATTCCCCTGATCAACCGGCTGGAAAAGCACTACCTGGATATCAGCACTGTCCTGGACAAGGGGCAAAGAGAAATAGTGCGAGAGCTGAAGAAGTGGGTGCAGGAGTTCACCGCAGTCAATATGGAAGAGCACTTCATGAGCCAGCAGCAGTACCAGCCCTCTGACGTGTTCGTGGGCTACCACCCCAACACCTGCGCCTCGGTGGTGCTGCAGACCACGCAGAGGCTGAAGGCAGCGTGTCCCCCCGGGGAGCTCCTGGCCCGTGTGAAGAAGGAGGCCCAGCTGGCCCTGCTGAACTGTGCCACCCCTGACGCTGTCATCCGCCTCTGCAACTCCGTGGGGGTGTTCATGGCAGATTCCCTGGCCAATACCTACTTCAGGCAGCAGCAGCACACGTCCTTTGCAGACTTTCTCCGTGCTCATGTCCATGCAGGGTCTGGATATCAAACAGCCTTTACAGAGGTGAGTGTCTGGTGGGGTCCTCACAGCCCCCTTTCCCGACCTGCCCTCAGGTTCTTATTTATCCTGCCAGGGCTGCAGGATATCCAGCAGGGGCCCGTGTTGACTCCTTGCATGTTGGCAGGGCAAATAACTGTTGGGTTTGGGGTGTGGTCCAGCTCTGCAGCACAGAGCACAGGTGAGTGAGTCTGTGCTGCCTTCCTGCTACATTCCTGCCCCTTTGTCTCCCAGGTCACCACCTTCTCACGACTGCTCACCAGTGCTGATGCTGCCTGCCTGGAGAGGGAGGTGCAGGGGAAAGCCCAAAGGCCCCAGATCCTGTTCCTGCAGCAGTTTGACACGGAATACTCCTTCCTGAAGGGCATCCGGTGAGTGTGGGCTTGTGTGATCCTGCTGGGAATAGGCTGTCAGCTGGGTGGAAGGTCTGTGGGCAGAACACTTGGAGTAACACATGGAAAAGGGAGGCAGGAGCCTGTGCTGTGCTGGCAGTGGGCTGGCTCAGGGCAAACCTTATCAGCTCCATCACACAGACATTGGGTTTGGGGTTTTAAATTCCCCTTCTGCCTGCAGCAACCAAAGCTAATGTGGAGAGACCGGTTCTTTAGTCTTTAATGTTTGGTTTTTACACTTAGTGACTTCTGTTAAATCCCTTTTCACTCTTCAGGGATTTCCTGGATGCCACTTCAGGAAATAAAGTCCTTATTATTCAGACAGACTTTGAAAATGGTTCTCAAGATGCCCAGCTCGTTGCCTCAGCCAAGTAAGTCAGGTGTGAAGTGGTTCAATCCTGCTTGGCCACTCCTCACCACCTTTGGTTATTAGTGGTGTTTGGGGATTTCAGACTCAGGAATGCGCAGTCCTTTATTCTGCAGCAGAATGAATCTGATGCACTAATTGCATTTCAAATAATAATTCGTAATCTCAGTCAAAATAAACTAAGATGGGTCAAATGAGCAGATAATACCCTTTAAAGTGTGAATTCTGGCCGTTGGCTGCAGCAGTCCTGAAGGGCTGAGGGTCAGGGGGATCATTTGAGACGCAGCTGGAGGTGGCAGCTCAGCACCATGGCCAGGAGGGAGTGAGAGTCGGATGTGCTTGTTCAGGGAGAGGAGACTTGTCCTTGCTCTGCCAGCAGCATTTCCTCTTTGTTGCAGATACACTGTTGTTAATGAAATCAACAAGGTGGACCTGGGAGAAGTCTCTGTCTTTGTTTACTTCATCATGAAGCTTTCCCGGCTGGAAGGAGGAACATCCTATGTGGGATTCCATGGAGGTGAGTGTGCCCATCTGTCCCTCCTCACTCTTCAGCTGCCTCTAGGCAGTCATTTCTCTTGTTCACTGTCCTTTTGAATGTTAAAAATCTGGACTCGGTGTGTCCTGTGGGCTGTCAGAGCTGCTTTCCTGTCCCACAGGGACTGGCCCTGGGAATCAGTACCTGGGAGTTCTGGGCTTCATGGTGAGAGCAGCTTGCCTTGCCCACTTGCCCACAGTCAGCTGGAGAGCAGCACACAAACACGAGGCTAGCTCCATGGGCATGTTGTGCTCTGGAAGGCTCTGGAACACGTGCTGATGTGTTCTGCTCTCAGCAGCAAGGTTCCTCTGGGTCTGGTGGCTTCTGAGAGCTTCAGAGCCCTGGTCCCGTGCAAACCCTGTCAGGCAGCTTGTTCTAAGTGAGTTCAGCTTTCCCTTCCTACAGCAAGAGGTGAGAGTAAGTGAGCTGTGAATGTAAACCCACAGGTGCTGGCAAGTAATTCTTGGGAAGCTCTTCTAGAGGAACAAGCTGCAGGCATGGAATGATTTCTTGCTGTTGCTCTCTGCTTTTAGGACTCTGGCAGTCGGTGCACATAGATGACCTCCGCAGATCCAAGGACATGGTCTCTGATATGACAGCCCTGCAGAACCTCACCATCAGCCAGGTGTTCTCTGAGGGCTCAGGTAAAGCCAAAGGTGAGCTGTGTGCTGGCTCTGCCAGCCAGTGGTGTTGATGGGCTGGTGGGGAAAAGGGGAGATGTGGTCCCAGACCCAGTGCTGGAGGAACTACCAGATGCTGGTACAGTGTAACTATGACTATCCCTGCTCAGCACCTGGTTTTTGGGGGAATCCCACCTAGCTTTTCTGTTTAGTCCATTGTTACAACTTTTGGTCATCAAGTAAATTAATTTGGTAGTTTTAGTTTTTTCTTTTGAC
The DNA here is from genome assembly GCA_035221455.1 of Xenops minutus. Taxonomy (NCBI): domain Eukaryota; kingdom Metazoa; phylum Chordata; class Aves; order Passeriformes; family Furnariidae; genus Xenops; species Xenops minutus. Next base: position 734,654 of record JAWWEE010000041.1, read on the forward strand.
AGAAACATAGCATTTGCACTGCTCAGCAGACTGAGTGCTCTGTCCCAGCACAAGAGACAGTAGATGCTGCGTTACAGAGACCACTGACAAGGGTCTTTCTTTCCCCTCAGTTTTTTTGTTGCTCTTTTTTCTCTCACTACACTACCTCGTAGGATTCTGGAAGAGCTTAAGGCATTAACTCAGTGTCATTTCTTCCTGTTCTTGCTTCATGAAGCCTGACAGCCCCAGCAGTTGTCTCTGTTTGAAAGGTGGATGCAGGTGCTAATGGATCTGACAGATGTTCTGCTGATCTGGAGTGCACTTGCTAAAATAAACCCTTCTCTGACTGATGCAGAAGTTTACTGCTTTCTAATAATTCTATGCCTTAGTTGCAGCTCTGCCTGTGAATGGAGGAGCACAGAAGAAAGAGGTGAAGGTTGGAACACCAGTGCCAGAAGCAGAGCACTCTGAGGTCAGTTCAGAATACTTTTGTTTGCTTCTCAGCTGTCAGTGTGGCTCTCTGCTGTCATCCATATGTGCAACAGAACTTTTTAATCCACATTCTCTTGAAATCCATCAGAAATATTTATATTGTGAATGTTCATGATCATACACAAATTCCTCCTCCCCACTGTCCAGTCAAAAATCAGCATCACTCAAGAAACAAGCCATTGTAAGGACCCTCTAAATCCTTAGTAATTTAATGCTTCTAATTTTAAAAAATCAGCTTTAAAGGCTTCTGTTGTCTTTCTCATCCTGAAGGTGGGATCTGTGTTTCTGACCCTGCCACTTCAGCTGGGTGTGCTTTGAGATGTGCATTGAAGCCATGCTGGAGCTGACTGAGGGCTTGGCTGTGTTGCAGCCACCTTCACACTGGCTCGTGTTCCCCTGACAGTCCCAGCTGAAGGATGCCCAGGGCAAGGGGCATATGGTTTTTGCCCTTCATGTGCTGAAACATTCCCCAGGGAGGGCACATTTTCCCTGGTTATGTTTATTATTTCCACTTTTTCCCCCTGAACTACTGAATCTTTTTTTCTGTAGGAATCTTATCTCAGTACAAATGCTGTGTCACAGGCCAGTTTGAAAGGGTCACAGAAATTGCATCATGTGCTTGATAGCAAAAGAACTTAGAATTGCAGTCTGAAATGAGAGGTGGAGAACGGGCCCTCTCCAGGGAGCACTGTAACCATTCTAAGAGGGAAGTGCTGGGGGCTGGAGTGGGAAGCTGAAGGGGAAGGATCTTATTTTCCTGCTGTTCCCGGGCAGGGTGAAATCCTGGACACCACTGTGCTCCTGAGGACCTGTGTGCAGAGTGCTGTGGGGATGCTGCGGGACCAGAACGAGGATCTGAGTCGAAGCAGAAAGCGGATTAAGATTCTCCTTGGCCTTCTCTCCAAGGAGGATGACTTAAAAGGTGTGTGCTGCATGCAGTGTCCCTGGGCATCTGGGGGACCACCAAAGCATGTCAGTCAGGTCTACACCCTCCTTGCCTACACCACAGCAAGGAGGGTCTCCCAAGTGTGTCTGTCTGTGCTCCAGTCTGTTGCTCTTATCATGGCTGTAGGTCTTTTCCTGGAGGTCAGGTGGTGGTTTTTTCTCTGGCTCTCAGGGTTGGGTTTTATCCCCCCAGTTGGCTAATTGTTGAAACAACTGTAAAATGCTGTGCTTGGTGGGATATATGGACTTGGATCCAATGCTAACAGAAGAGAAAATGCACGTTTCTTCTTGTTTTGTAGCGTCTTTCCTAAAGATAACAAAGGCTCGCCTCTCCAGCCTCTTGAAGAAGCAAGAAGAAAGTTCCCTTCACCCAAAAAACTGGGTGCTTCGTGAGGCTTCCAACCTCAGTGCTCTCCAGGAGGCAGGTACCTTCAGGTGAGGATAGCAGCAACCCTTGGAATGTGCAGGCTTCCAAGAAGAGTCTGCGAATGGCACCTGTGCAGCAGAGGCAGCAGTTTTGTGTAGTGTGAAAATTTGCAGTATCAGCCTCCAGGCTGTGCTGGAAACTCTCCAAAGGCAGTTTTAGCCTCTCCTGGCTCCTGAGGGGAGGTGACTCACAGCTGAATGGGCTGTATTGAGACAGGAATGCACAAGTGCTTTGAGTGGAATAGGGGGATTACAGGTAGGCCAGGGGTAGTGTAGGGGCCTTGTTGGTGGTACTTTTTCCCCTTAAAGTCAGAATTAGGACTTTCTCTCATGCAAATAAATGTCAGCAATTATTCAGGACAGTCATCTCCTGTTTTGCTGATGTTATTGCTCACCTTCCCCCTGGGCTTTTCTGTCTCTCTGTCCCAAAGGCATACCCTGTGGAAGCGAGTCCAGAAGGTGATCACTCCATTGCTGGCTCTCCTGATTGCTGTCATAGACAGAAATGGCAACCTGGAGCTGTTGGCCAGGCCGGCAGCAAAGTGGGTGACAAACCTGTGGATGTTCATCTTCAGTGATACCAAACTCCTGAGTGTGCCTTCCAGTGTGGGTAAGAACAGGTGAGCCCAGAGGGAGCAGCAGGAGGGCTTGGCTGGCAGCACTGGGACCAGCCCAGTGCTGGCTTTAATTCTACATGGCAGAGGGACACTGGCTGCTCCCTGTGCTGTGCCCAGGGCAGCTGGGCGCTGCTTGGAGACTGCACAAGTCACTCCCATGTCTTACCCAGCCCCTGCAGCCCACATGTCCTGCCAGTACAGCACTCTGGCCAGGCCATGATGACTGAGGAAGGGCTGATGCTCCACAGCTGGCAGGACGTGCTGTTACAGAGTCCTGCACTTCTCTCCTGTCATCCCCTTCTAGGGCTGACTTCTTGCTTTCTCCACCTTCTGCTTCTGTTGTCTGAATGTGCTTCCCAGGCAAAAGCCCAGTGTATTAATGACTTTTAAATCTCCCAGCTCTCAGCCAGAGATAATTCTGGTGCAGAACAACATGATGGTGTCTGCTGATGCTGGGAATGAGATGCCCTTCAGCTGGAGGATTAAAGAGTACCTGGATGAGATGTGGTTGGAAGCTCAATACATCCAAAACACTGAAGGTGAGAGCCTGGCTTTGAGCATCTCCATCCCCCTGCCCTGTGAGCTCTGGTTTGTCACTGCCGTGCCCCTCCAGGACACTGGAGTCACCTTCAGTCCCTCAGTGCTCCTATGAGCCATCAGAGATCTGTGCAGGCAGCTTTTCTTTGTGCTTCTCACTATTAATCTTTCTCACCTATCTGTGCCCTTGCATTCAAAATGCTGTGGAGATGCCAAGAGTTAATGGCAAGGTGAGATTCCAGAAATACGACACTGGTGCTGGGCTGACAAGGCCTGGCCTGAGTCCCTCATTAGTGCCCTGAATGAGGAGAGTGCTGGATGCATCAGTGATTAATTAGGTGTCAGTCTCTCTAGGATAGATGCTGTGTCAAAGCCAGCCTCTTCCCAATATCCAGCTTTTTTCTGCGTTCTCATTTTCCAGACCATGCTGAGAAGTTTGTGGATATCTTCCAGAAAACTGCCCTGGGAAAATTTATCTCTGCTCTGACTGAGGAAGACAGGCAGATGCTCTTCCAGTGCTACATCACAGACTTTATTGTCTTGACCATCAATGTGTCCTTCCAAGAGGGGCTGCAGGTCAGTGTGAACAAGAGCTGAAAACCCTTTGGATGGAGAGAAAAGCATGATGCTTGTGAATGTGTCCTTCTGAATCAGTCCTGCCTCTCAGAGAAAATCCCCCTCTGAGGCAGACCAAGAGCAAGGGAACCCCAGAGCAGGTGGTTTGACACTGAGTGGCTGCTGAGATTGCTCAGGTCTTACTCAGAAAGCAGCACCTGTATAAATCAATACATTTAAGACTGTCTTTGTAAGGAACTGATTCTCTTCTTTCAGATAATTTTGCCGGTATTTTCAGTGCAAAATGAATTATGAAAGCTCTCTTTTAATGCTGGTTTTAACTCTTTCCCACCCTTGCAGTGTCTGCGCTCTGCGTTCGTGTCCTGCGTAGCGGAGTGGGCGGCCGCGTCCCCCCGGGGAGAGGAGCCAAGGCCTTCCCTGCCCTGGGTCCACCTGGCATACAACCAGTTCAAGAGCCGCCTGCAGAACTTTGCCAGGATCCTGGCTGTGTACCCCCGTGTGGTTGACTACCTCATCAACCAGGAAGCATGTAGAATTGCATGCTCAGAGATGGTAAGGTTGCTACCAGGCATTTTGTGGTCCTCAGCCTTAGCAGGGAGCTGCGTCTTCACTGAAATCCTTTGCATTTCAGCAACAGCAGGGGGGGAAGCACAAGCTCAGGATCCTCAGAATTAGGAATGATCTGCTGTGTTGTCATTGCTACTAGCAGGTTTTACAATAGTTTGCCCCGCTTTTGCATTAGCAAATAGGATGTGCTAATGAGCTGAGCCACAAGTATGACAATTCCAGTGCTTAAGATAATCAAGCAGAATATTATTCAGTAGGACACGTGCTATAGCAAGCTACCTAAGTAATTCTGAAGTGCAGCTGTTGTGTCACACTTCACCCCTGTGTCCATGTCCAGGTTTTGGATGTGTTGGCTGCAATGGTGTGTGCTGAAGAGCTGGAGAACCAGGTGCAGACAGCTCTCCCAGAGGTCTGGCTGCAGAGGGTGAAGGATCTTCAGATGCCCATTGAATTTCTTTGTAAAGAGGTGGACGCCCAGCGGAGTGGGAGTCGGTGCCATCAGCTGCTGAGGGAACTCAGGTAGGTACCACAGCTCTGCTCACAGCCCTGTTCCTTTGCCTGGCTGGTAATCAGGGCATTGGTACAGCCCGAAACTGCTTGGTGCTGCTTTTCTCAGACTTTGCAAACCTGTCCAGATTCCTGCTGGGCTCCATTACATATCAAACAGCAAGAACCGTATTTTTTCCCCTCATCTCCTGTAGATTCTCCCTCTAAATCTGGCAGTATCATCCAGTGCATTCCATCTGGGTTCAGGGGTTATTTAAAACTCTCCTCAGGTTCCTGTTAACCTGCAGTGTCTCCCGACTTTGTCCCCTGTGCATAAAAGCTGTGAGAGATGGGGAATTTCACTGCAACTTGTCTTTTAGAAGAAAGCCCAGAGAGCTACCCCGGTTTCTCACAGAGCTTGTTTGGTTTATCTGACATGAAAAAAACATAGTTAATTGTGATTAGTATTTTCTAAATTGCTTTCTTGATATAGAAGTTAGAGGTGTGAGAAGGTGTGTGCAGTAGTGCTGGTCCTGCTGCAGTGCTGGTGTCTATTCTGTCCTTCACAAAAATACCTTTGGATAACAAAGGGGCAAAGGAAGAACGTCATGAGAAGTGCAGGATTGCTGTAGTAGGAAGCATGAAAAGCAGTGAGATGGTTGACTGACCTGATTGCACTGCCATTTGTGCTCTCAGCTCATAATGATCTGTTTGAAATCTTCCTTCCCACAGAGTCTGCTGGAACCGGGTGTCTGCCATGGCTCTGTTTGTGGAACACGTGTTGTTTGGCATCAACACTGTGATGCCAGAATTTGAGAGTTTAGTGAAAAAATACACTTTGCTTCTTGCCGAGGTAAGCAAAGCTGTGATTTCACCTCTTCCCTCTTTGCTTCTGCTGATCATGGGAATTTTTGTCTCGAGTATTAGAGCTGAGTCACTGAGATTTGTCCTTTCCCTCTGCAGTGTTTTCAGCACGATTCAGACATGAAGACTCATCCAACTTTTCTTGCAGTGATGTCAATGCTGTGCCACTGTAAGGATGAGGTCAGCAGCAGGCTCTGCAGGTACTGACACTGGGACAAGCCGCAGGGTCCAGAAGGGACATGGCCCATGTTGTCAGTACATTTCTGGGGCTAAGGCAGCACTTCATGTGATGCAGTGAAAGCCAAATGAAGAGCAATAACCCTCTTTGAATCTGCACCCTGAGCTGAGCAGTGAGCCAGCTGGTCTGTCATTATCTCCTCTTGGTCTACTTACAGATGAACATCTTATTAAAGGCTTTTGGTAAGACAAGACAGAAGCAGTTGTGTTCATTGTTTGTTTCTGGATTACAGATATGGTCTGGAGCCGTGTCCCATCTGCCTGCAAGAGCCAAAGGATCCCGTCTGCCTGCCTTGCAACCATGTGTTCTGCCACAAGTGTGTCATCACGTGGCTGGTGCCAGCACACATGCACTGTCCACGCTGCAGAGCTGCTGTGGAGGATGTGGAGTTAACTGTCTCCAAGGAGATGAGGTATTCCACCTGTTCCAAGGTGGGAGCCTTGCGGTGGGGCAGGTTGGACTGAGGAAATTCTCAACTCTGAGGTTGTCACCATGAGCAGAATGGGGGAAGGAACTCTGTTCCTCTCCCTCTGGAACCAAAGAGGTCGTGTCCATTCTGTTGGTTCTTTCAAAAGAAGGAGGAACCTGCTTTGGCCCCTGTAAGGAAACTGTAAAGTACATAATCATAGAATGGTTTGAGTTGGAAGGGGCCTTAAAGATCATCTAGTTGGAAAGCTGGAAAAGTATTTCACCTTGGTGACTTTTGCCTTTATCTGAGTGGTTCTTCCATTTTTTAAGTGGTTCTGTATTTGAACATTGTCTCAATGCTTTTTACCCTTCCCCAGAGATGCCATAGCAAGGAATGCGCTGTTCCGGCAGAGGTGCAATAATTTCTTCATAGATATTGTCACTACCATGTGCTTCAAGGACAACGAACCCCCTGACAGAGAGGTGATCAAGAGGCTCCTTGATCTGCTGTTTGTCCACAGAAGCCTCCTGAAAGATTCAGGTGAGCTCCCTTCACCCTGATGCTCAGCCTCATGGAGCTGTCTCTTACCACCTTCTCTCACCTGCCAAACCTGTCTCTTCTTTATCTCCACAGATCACCCTGCTGTCTACACAAAATTCCTGTCCCCATTTAACGATGAAGTGGATGAAACTCCCATAATCCGCTCAGTGATGCTGAAGCTGCTCCTGAAGTACAGGTGAGCAGTCTGACAGCTGAGGGGTCTGATAGCAGGGGATAGTTCAGCTATGGTCATGACCTCATCAAACCAATCTGATCATTGCGCTCACTTCCATGCTGTTCATTGAATTTGAATCCTTACAGGTGAAATTCATTCCAGGTCTTTGCATTAGCCATGCAGCTTGGCTGACTTGCATGGAGCTTGTGGTGGAGTATCTGAGCAGTCTGTGGCAAGGTTTGCCTGGCTACTCCTGACCTGACTGTATGCTGAAGGGGATGGCTGGGTAGCTGGAAGGTAGCTGACTAATTGCTATGGTCTAGGTCAGCAAAGCAATACTCCTCATCCACAGAGGTTTAATCAGGATGGATCAGTCTGCTCCACAGACCTCCCCATTCCCACAGGTCTCCCAGCCTCCCTTTGCAGGCAGGGCACAAAAGCCACTTCTCGGGTGTGATCACCTCCTAAATCAGATGCCTAAAACAGGTCGATGCCTTCTGCCCTGGAATTGCTCATTGTTGCTGAGGATCAAAGCCTGGCTCAGGCTGTGAAGCCAGATGGCATCTGCAAAATGACACAATGGCTTTTCCATCTTCCAGCTGGATCTAAAGTGACCCCACATATCTCACAGACATCACTGTTAGTTCTCTTGGGGTTTAGAACATGAGCAGTAGCTATCAGCATGGCAGCTGTGTAAGGGGGTGTTTCTCTCTCCTGTAGCTTCAATGAAGTGAAAGATGATGTGCAGCGCTACCTGTCCCAGGTGGAGCACAATGAGCTCCTAGAGAAAAATGACAAAAAAGAGCTCTACTTACTTTTTGTCAACTGCCTGGAGGTAAGAGTGCTGGGAGGGTAAGAGCTGGGCCATGAAACTGTTGCAGGAATAAAAAAAAGTCAAGAATAGAAATTCTACTGCTATTTTAGTCAAGATTCTTGTGTACATAACTAGTTGTCTGACTAGAAAGCCTAAAAGGAAGCTGATATCAAATCACCTGGTCAGAACCTGCTCTCAGGGACCAGCCTTGCTTTTTGAGGAAGGGCTTGTGTGTCTTTGCAGTGTTACATGAATTCTTTCCCTTGGATACCTCAGACAACTGCCTGAGTGTTAAGTGTTAAGGGACAAGCCCCAGCACAAGAGTGCAGCAAACAGGGCCTTTCTTGTTGCAGTAGCCTGCTGCTGGACTGCCTTTTTGTGTCCACAGACACTTCATTTTGTGCTCTTTGGATTGTTCTCTTTCCTCCCCTTGCATAACTTTCACTGCTTTGGACAACTTGAAACAAACCTAACAGCAGGATAGAGGTTTCATTTCTTATAGAAGGGTGTCTTTATAGGTAAAATCAATATCTGTGTTCTTCCTGAGGTACAGTTAGACAGGTAAAGCTTGGCATCTTGGAACATGGGATGTGTGTGGCTCCTCAGTCTGCTCATGGCTCTTGCTTGGCTCCATGCTTAAGGAATGTGGGACAGCTGGGACACACTGTAAAAATGGTGTTTGGTGATGTTGCAGAGGCTTAGGATAAGCACTGGAGAGATCATAGGGAGGAGCTAATGGCAGTGGGGTGGAGGGTGCAGGGACATAAGTTTGCTGTGCTTGCTGCAGTGTGGATACACTGGGGATAGAAAGTGCTGATGGCTGATTGAAGTGTCTCTGCTGCTCATGCCATATCCTGGCCCTTCTTTAGGATTCCATGTGTGAAAAGTCTGAGGGCAGCCTTGGATATGAGCAGATAAACAATATGCTTGGAAGCAGAGGCTTTCCAGAGAATTATCTCCCACGGAGCCCCAGAGAAGCTCCTCAGGAATCATCTGTGGAATACCTGCAGGCAGTGGCCAAGGTTCGCCTGTACCTCAGCAAGGCTGCAGAGCTGATCTTCGACTTGCAGCAGCACACACGTAAGTCTAATCATTGTGCTAGAAAATGGGAATGCTGTACACAGAGCAAAGGCACCAGGGCAGGTGGGCTGGATGCAGGCAGTGCACCTGTGCTCTGCTGGAACCACTTTTGTTGTGTGGCCAAGAACAAGAGCATCAACTCTCTCTTCCCTTGAGGGTGTCAGTCAGTCAGTGTTTGCCCCCTGGACCATGCATTAGAAGTGCTCTATAACTAGGAACAAGGCTGTGCTGGTGACTCCAAAGGTGTCATTACATGGCAGTTACACCTTTGGAAGGAGATTTGTTTTATCCTCCAGATTCTAACAATGAGTTTTATTTAGAGCCTGCTCAATTGAGCTTTAAAGCATAAATGCTGTTTCAGACACATGACTGCTGTAAGGCTTATTGGTTTATATGAATGAGAGCTCTGTGCAGTTAAAAGGGATTAAGGGTTTATATCAAAGAGTTTATATCTTCTCTGTCAAAGAAATGAATCATTGTCTGAAATCTCTCTGAGGAAATGCTCCAGACAACACTTGAGGAAGGCAGGGCTCTGAAGTCCTCCTGTGTAGTTACTCAGTACTAGTAAAGGGGTTTGGTGGTACAGCTGGTGCAGACAGAAGTTTTACAAGGTGGGATGTCTTTACCTTTTTCCTTTCTTTTCCCTCCAGAGCAAGACCAGGCACAGGAGAAGCAGCGTTACCTGGGGAATGTGAGGGCGTTCTGCAGCCTCAGCAAGAATGACTGGCATCGTGTGTTCCTGATCCGGAGAATTGCCAGTCAGTATGGGATGGAGTTTGCTGAGAAGCTTGTCACAGAGCCACAGTTCAAGTGGGTGTTCCCAGTGGAAATTCTGCGACAGGTAAAGAAGAGGTGTCTCCTGGAGATGGTTCTGGTCTCCTCCTCATCTTCACTTTGTGCTGCTTTGGAGTGTTTCTACTGTTGTGTGGCTCTTGGGGACCCATCACGGCAGGAGTAGTTGTGAAGGTGACTTGTCCCTGCTCTCTGCTGAATGGAGTCCCTCCTGGCTGTGTGGAGCCTTTTGGGTGGCTGTGCCTGCTGCTGGCTCTCTGGGAAGACTGAAATGCCCCAGTGCTTGGGAGAGAGAGGAGATTCTGCCTTCATCAACAGGTGGCTGTTGTCCACAGTGCTCTCCATGGGCTGTTCTTTCACAGGTCCAGAACAGCCAGTCCAACCACATCGACCGGTACCTGGCGTGTGGTGAGAGTTACCGAGCCCTGCGCGACGCTGTGGGACAAGCCATGATAGAGGGCACGGCTGAGGGGCTCCTCAAGGCTGAGCAGGTACAGCCCACTCCCCTCCAGAACCCTGCTGGGGTTTGGATGGCCACTTCCATCTCCGTGTCCCTGTGGGCAGTGTCTGTTCTCGTGGAAGTGCCGGGGGGGGGACTCTGCTCGAAGGTTACTGTGCCTTGTGCTGCCGACACGTTTTCTTTCCCTTCTCACTTGCATGTCCAGTCATGGTAGCTGGGACAGCTCTGTTCTGTTCCCTGCCATATCTCCTGTTCTTCTCCAGGCCTCCAGCAGCTCCCCAGCTGTGGAATCTGTCCACCTGCTCCTGGCCATTTTCCAGGAGGTCACTGTCCTGTATGGCATCAGGGACACAAGCCTTCATCCTCAGCAGCAGGTAAGACACTCCCCTTTGGAAGCTTGTGACAAACTTGCTTTGTGGAAAAGGATAAAGGAAATCTGAGTCAGTGATGGAAGAGCTTTTGTTCCTCTGTCCCAGACACAGCAATGTCCCGAGCTGAGCAGTTTGGGAGTGTTTTCAAAGTGGGGTAGCCCAGCATGGGGAGCAGCTGACAGTCCTCTTCCCTATGGTGGGCAGTATCATGCTGGTTTATTTCTTTTAAATATGTTCTTTCAGCAAACAGACATGATGACTCAGTTCATCCAGAACTCCCAGCTCCTGAGTTCTCCAGAGCTGCAGCACTTTGCAGATGCCCTTGTGAAGAATACCCTGCCAGCCCTGACTGTGGATCCCTGGAGCTCCAGCCAGCACAGAGCCCTGATTGAGATGGCTGTTCACAGCGCTGCTGTGCTGCTCTGCGGGCAGAGCCCCATCCTGCAGCCCCTCAGGAACCTGGCCTTCCAGCCACACACCATGGAGGTAAAGAGGTGGAACTCAGATGCAAGTCAGCATATTTCTAGTTCTTTCCTGGATTTGCTGGATCCTCTATAATCTAATATTTCTTAACACCAAATGCACCAAGTCACTGTTTTAGCTGTGAAATACTGATGCATGATTATTTCAGTGCTGTTGGGGTTAATTAGCACAACAACAAGCTCTGGCCTGGTACTTTTTCAAGGTACCTCTACATCCTGAGCAGAATCAAGCAAATGCTTTTGCTGGTATTTGAGTGAGCAAGGCTGAAAGCAGCTGGCACTATGCAGACCTGCCTGCTCCTGAGTCAGGGTGGAGGGAGCTGCTGCTCCACTACTGGCTACCTAAAGTGTAAGGAAATGGCTGGTACACACCAGGGTGCATCAGGAATCCAGTTCAGGATGTCTGGAGAATGCACGTGCAAGTCTTAACAATACAGGCAGTTCTAAGAGTGGAGTTTCAAAGGCAGAATTTGAAAATCTGTCTGCGTCATCTGTCTGACCTGTGCTTTCAGATGTCTCTTGCTTCCCATTGTGAGTAAAGAACCAGTGAGCGACTGCTGCAGGAAAGAACTGATTTATAGATCCATTTGTCACCTTTTTTCCTTTTTCCTCCTCAGTACTCGTTTCTGCCTACGATGCCAGAGGATATCATGGCTCAGGCGAGGACCTGGGAAGGGGTGGCCACTCTGCGCTGGTACAGTAAGTGCTCCTGGCAGGCTGTGGAAGGGATTGAAGGGGAATCCTTGGGTTTGGCTTTCCAAATGTAAGGACAAACACTCTTCAGCATGAGATATCCTTTGTAAATCAGGATTTATAATGAAGGTTTGTATGCATCAAATGTCAATTCAGTCTTTAGTCTGCAGCTGTTTGCAGAGTTTGAGGGGGCACAAGTCCTGTCCTGTCACTTCTGGCAACATTAATGTGGTGTGAGAGAAAAGCACTCTGCTACCTTCCTGGCCAGCTTTCAGACTCTGCTCCCTGCCCCTGCAGGAGCACCTTACTGCAGCCTGGGAGTCAGGGGGTGGGAGCATTCCTGAACCAGCCCCTTTGGCATTTGGCAGCAGAATTTTTCAGGTTTTCATTCCTTGTTTTTCAAGGAGAAGCAGCACTGAAAAATTCCTTGGGTTCCTATGTAGGCCTGTCATTCTTTTGAGGTTTATGACAGTCAGATTTTTTGATTAGATCTTGAAGCATATTTCTTGCTCCAAGATGATGGTGTCTGTGAAAGGAAATAACAGGGGCTTTATAAATCTGTCTTATAATACTGTCCTGTTTGTTTCTCTCTTGACAGCATGTCCCAATGGCCACCCCTGCACTGTGGGAGAGGTAAGAATTTGGGACTGATGGCTTTTTTAAGCAGACTGTTTTCAACAATAAACTGGTTTGTTTGCTCTGTTGTGTAGAGTTTCATTTCTAAACTCAATCTTATTAATCATTTTGTCATTGTAATCTAAATCTTATAAGCTGTGCTATGGTTATTCTACCATAAATGTAGGAAACATGAGACAGAGGTCCTGTGCCCAGTATGTAGCAGGGTTTGAATTAACGCATTACAGTCTGGATTTTTGTTTCATTCCATCTTTCTGCTGAAGAGGTTCTACTCTGGAATTTAGTGTTCTCCTTTTGCTTTTTCCTAGTGTGGTCTCCCCATGGAAAGGAGCCGCTGTCCTGACTGCCTTCTCCCCATTGGAGGGGTCCATCACAAACCAGTGCAGGGCTTTCAGGAATTACGGTAGGTTCATTCACCTTTTCAGTGATAAATGATGTAGGACGTGCCTGTCATGCCTTCAAGGCCAAAGGTACTGAGCACTTCATGCTGCTTTGTGGAATGTGTTAGGAAGGGATGTCCAAGTAAGAGTAATCAGCCAGCAAAACCAGTATCTGTGTGCTAAACTTACTGGAAGACTTCACTCCCCTGTAGCACTTTTAATTGCAGCTTTTATGACATTCAAAGACCTTATGGGTCAAAAAGACATCACTGGGTAACAGATGTTTGTGTGGTTTTTTGTCAAGGCAAAAGGATACTATATATACACTATATATATATTTCCTACAGGATCTATGAAGACAGAACTCAAACTGGCCACATTCTTGGAGTTGTTCAGCACAGAAGAACACTGGGAGTGTCTGATCGGGGCATGTCCCCTGTTGTTTTTGTCCTGATCCGCTTGCTCACTCACCTGTCGATGCTGCTGGGAGCCACTAAAGACTCTCGGGTATCTTCCAGAAATAGTCTCAAGGGGGCCACATAAAATGTAGTGAAACCTTTGTGTGCTGCTAGTCCTTTTCATCATATTGCCAAGTAACCAGGGCGGTCTGTCCAAGTGCAAGACCCATATTCACTTTGCCCCCTTGCAAAGGGATGTTTTTGGTTCCTTCATGCACTTCCATGGAGCTTATACACCCATCTCTGCCTTTACTGGCTCCAGTGGCAGGAATCCCACAGGGGTGGAGGTGTCTGGCAGGACTGAGCTCTGTGTGCCTTGTGCTTCCCTGGGCATTATTGGCTGTGCTCAACTCTTGACTTTTGTTGGTCTTTAGTCACTGGGAAAGATTATCAAGCCACGGGTGCGCGACGCGGGGATGTTCCTGCAGGAGCATGTTCAGGAGGACTTGGAACAGCTGACAAAAATTCTGGGGAAGAGTGTGGATGAGACTATCAACACCGTTCATCTTGTGCTCAGCAGCCTCCTCCAGGACCCCCATCAGCACCCAGGCCAGTGTAAGAAAATCCACCTGTCATATCACACCTGAAGCTGTGTTTGAAGGGTCCCAGTGATGCAGCCTCTTTGCTGAGAAACCACTTCCAACAGCAGTAGCTCAGCTGATGAGGAAGGTCCAGAATTTGAAGCTTGTTTCTTACCATAGGGAGTGAAGAATTTTTGTCTGTTTGCTTCTTGCAGTTGAGTACGTGGGGTTTGCAAGATTTGGTGCAGTCAATAATTCTGAAAATGAATTATTGACTAAATAACATCATGACAGATTGGCAGAGCCTCCAGCTCCTGAGCAGGGGTGCTGCTCCCAGCACAGCAGCTTGTGCTGTGTGCAATCTGTATTCTGTCCTGCCCTCTAAATGACTCCCAAGATGTTCTTTGGTAGAAGAGGGCTGGCAGAGCGTGTTTCATGGGAGAGTCTGGGGTGCAAGATGACACAAGTCACTGTGTCAGGGAGGGATTTATATGTAAGGCCATATTTTGAGTGTGTGACAGCACCAATCAGTATTCCAAGTTTCAGTCTGTTATTGATCACGGTCTGACCTTGAACAAGCTGTTTAACCTTTCTGGGGTTATGAATGACTTACATAAATGTCCCCATCATTCACATGAATGATCGGGAGCTCCTGGAAACCTGGATCACTGTGTGCTGCTTTGGGTGTCACTCTACAGATACTCATTTAGCTTCTAGGACCTCTGCAACTGCTCTTGCTCCTCATGCTGACCTGCAAGCATGTCCCATTGGGAATGTCACTTAGAGAATCTGTGCTTTCTTTTCACTGAAGTATTGCAGCTGTAAGAGATTAAATATTCCTGTTGCAGGGCCAGTGTCGTTTGATAATTTTCTCTCCACCAAGGAGAAGAGAAACAAATGGGAAGAAATTGTTGCACACACGATTATTATTCCTGAATTGAAGGTGAGAAATTTTGTGGACAAACTGTTAGTAACTGAGCAGTTCAAAATCCATTTATTTGGAAATCGGATATGCTGTAATACCCGTGCCACACTTTTCACCCAGCTTTTACTAAAGCCAACCCATTCATGACATAGCTGCAGGTTAAGGATCAGCCAACTTTATTCAACCTGTGGAAGTGAGAGTCTGAGATTCGAGTTGTGCTGGGATGATTTTGTATAGCTGGAAAAGCAGAAATGGCTTAGCTCAGTTGAAGGCATTTTTCCAATAATTTTTTTTTAATGCAGGATTTGGATAAAAAACTTATGAAGTTAAATCGACAGATACAAGAGGATGAGAGAATTTCTTCCAATCCTGTAGTGAAAATAGTATATGGTGACCCAGCGGTGTTCCTGTCTGAGCTGCCAAAGGACAGTCACATACATCACTCCAAGATGTGGAGCTGCAGGAAGAGGATTTCACTGGAGAACCTGGGCCACATTGTCCAGCAAAAGAATGCCAAGGACACTGTCCCTCTCCTTTGGAAGTTCCTGCAGAAGGTGGGTGTAACACAGGGATGAGAGCCTGGCAGGCTGAGAGAGCACAGAGCCAAGGACTGGGTGGTGTGGGAAGGGACTGGTTTGTCCAAGCACAGCCTTACCCATAGGCTCCTTTTCCTCTTCCAGGAACCTGAACTGAGGCTGGTGAAATTCCTGCCAGAGATTCTGGCTCTGCAGAGGGACTTGGTGAGGCGATTCCAGAACACTGCTGAGATCAAACGCTGCTCCATCAGGGAATTCCTCAGAGAACCCCTCTCAGGTGAGAAGACTGTCAAAACTGTGATTAATGAAATAAAAAGTGCTGGATTGTCCAGCTGAAACTGAAGATGAAAACTTCTCTTCAGCTTGCAATCTTAAGAGGTCATATGAAATGAAAAAATATGAACAAACAGAGCAAATGACTCAGTTTCATGCCATTAGAAAAGTGTTTAATGTCTGTTCAGTCTCTCTTGAGCAGTTTGAGCATTCCTGTATTACGGAGTTTCACGGTGATGCCAGGAGAAGATGTTTCATGGATTTGTCTTTCTGTTTTTCCTCAGATGTGATGAGGGACCTGTTGCAGAGGAGAGTGAATGTATTTCTGTCTGTCTGGAACAAGCTGAGAAGCTCTCTGGACACCAGTGGTGAGCACAGTCTTTCCTAGTGCTGCTCCTCTTGCACAGTTCAGCTTCTTCCTGTCAGTGATACTGAGACATATCCTCAAAACTGAGCCTGGCCATTAAATTTTAAGATCATCTAGGTACAAGTGGAAGAATGTTTCCCTCTTGTAGTATTCTCACCTGAACTTGTGCCCTTCAGTGCTGATGCCTAATGCAGAGAGCTCAGCTTTTCTCAGGCTCTATACCTTCTCCTGCCCCTGGTCAGCTCAGGAGACGCTTTCTCAGTCTGGGCTCCCTCTGGGCCACGTCAAACAGTCTTCTCTTTATTTCAGGGGAAATTAAGCTCCCTAAAGGCTACTGTGATTCTGACCTGACCCTGGACAGCAAGCTTGAGGTCCTTCTGCCCCGGCGGCAGGGGCTGGGACTCTGCTCCACTGCCCTGGCCAGTTACCTCATCAGTCTGCACAATGACTTTGTCCACTCAGTGAACAAACACATTAAGAAAGAGGACAGGTGTGTTGCTATTCCGTTTTTTGGGCTCTTTTGTTTCCTGTTCCCACGCATGCAGCTTTCCCTGCTTCAGAAAGGTTTCTCACTCTGAATGGAGGCTGTTTGCTCTCCTGCAGGTACTTGATCAGCCCATCGGAAGTGGCTGACCTGCATTTGATCAGTTACGAGGTTGAGAGAGACCTGATTCCTGTGATCCTGTCCAACTGCCAGTACAGCATGGAAAAGGGAGGGGAGACATTGCAGGACTTTGATCTGGAGAAGATCCAGCAGCAAGTCATCAGCAAGTTGCTGCAGGGGAAACCACTCATCACGCTGACAGTAGGATGGGGCAGGGGCTGTGCTGCCTGGCTGGTTTGGGAGCCCTGCAGTGGGTGCTGCTGCCAGGCATGCACTGTGCAGGATGAGCAGTATTTCCAGAGCTTTACATCCATGGGTTTCTTTCTTTTCTCTGACAGGGAATCCCTACCCTTGTGTACAGACATGATCGGAACTATGAGCAGCTGTTTAATGATGTCAGGAATAAGCTGGAGCAGGTGGGTTTCTGCACTGGAGGAAGTAGGGCAAACATGAGCTCCCTGACTTCCCAAGAACTCTCAGATTTTCTGTCCCTTGCCTTGTCCATCTGGAGGTTTGCCCACTGATCTCTCAGCATGCCTTGAATATGTAGTCTGGACTTCTGTTGTCAGTCAGGATTTACAAAGGAAACGGAGACAGTTCAACATTTCAGTTTCTTAAATCTGGGGCTCTGTCATCTTTCATGACTTTAGCAAGCTGAGAAGCAATAAGCAATGGCTCTAATATTATCTCTGACTTTTTTTTCAGAGTGCTCTGCCCAGTTCTGTGATGAACATGATCAGTGGGGAGCTACAGTCCTACAGTGACATCTGTGACGCTCTGTCCCTCACTGAAGTCACCCTGGGGTTCCTGGCCATGGCTGGTGAGAACGCTGAGATGCTGCTGACTGATTACATTGAACAAGTTCTGCAGATGGGGGATCAGACAAACCCTCACATACTGCAGGTGAGTCCTGAGGGCAAAGCTCTGATTCGTACAGGCTAAAATCTGCACTGGTTTATGCTAAAACCAGCCAGTGTGACCTTCAAGCCCAGCAAAACTTTAGCTTAAAAGGGTGATTGAATTCCCTCCCCACTGTATTCAACAGTGAGAGGGAAGCAATTTTCACTCCCCCTGCAACCACTTTTGCAAGGTGGGAGCACCTGTCAGCTTGTGATGCTCAGCAGGTTCATGCAACCCTCCAGAAAGGTCGGGTGCAGAAGGTCAGGCTCCTCTGCAGATCCAGGCTCTGTCAACACAGGAAGGAGAAGAATCAATAGAGTGTCAGCAGAATTATTGCAATGCTAAAACTGAGCAAAGGAAGAACTTCATATCTCAGTCAGATCCTGGCAACACTGGCCTGGTGCTGAGAGGTGCTGGAACCATCCTTTCACCTCTCTATACTGGTGATGGGGAAGTTTTTATCTCCTAGTGGTGTATGGAGAGACACCCTTCACTGGGGGGGCAAAGGCACTGTGTTGTGACCAGTACCTGTGACAGAGCCCTGTCACTTTGCCACTGCTTTTCTCAGTACCAAGCAGATGGATTATTGAAGGCAAAATGGTGAAAGGGCAGGGAGAGAGGCCTATTGCAGACAGGCTATAACCACTTAAAGGGCTGGATGAACTCCCTGCTGAGCTCCCTCTGCAGCTGTGACCTGTCTGGGCAGGGCAGGCTGGGGACAGGCTCCCAAAGACATCCCTTACATCCATGTATCTGTTTTTGTTGCAGGCCCTCAGACGATGCCACCTCAAACACAACATAGCCCTGTGGCAGCTCCTCTCCACCCGCAAGTCGGAGCAGCTGCTGCGCCTCGGAAGGGTAGGGCACCCCCAGAGCCTCTGTGTGCTCAGCTCCACCTCTGCTCCCAAGGAAGCTGCTCAAATGTGACTTCACTTGTCTTTTTTCCCTTGCTGCATTTTTAGGATCCTTTTGGAGATGTCAGTTCAGAGTACAAAGCTGAGCTCAGACCAGAAATTGCCAAGCTCCTCCACACCTTCCTCATCCACTCGAGGCTGGAAACCTTTCTGCAGGAGCTCCATGAAATGATTGTCTTGAAGCTGAGACGGGTCCAAGCTGTGGATGAGTTCAGACCCACGTGGAGGTGAGTAACATAGCCCAAGTCCACTACAGTTATTAACTGAACCTTCTCTGCCTCTGAGAATGCACATGATGGGAACAGTTCCCTTGGCAAGTGGCTGTCCTGTGGGGACACAGCACAACCAGCAATGTTACAAACAGCCAGCTTGGCCCTGAGACATGCTGCCTGTTCCTGGCATCTGTGACTTCCTTTTCCATGAGCTATTTTGGGAGCACTGCTGGAGTGCACCAGGAGCTATGCTCGTGAGCACAAGCTCATGCAGGCACTTGGATAGAATTATTATAGAACCACAGACTTATTAAGACTGGAAAAGACCTCCAAGATCATCAAGCCCAACCATCAAGAATGAGCCCACTCAGCTCTCCTCAGGCACACCTCAGCCCCAACAGCTCAGTTTTGCCCTGCAGCCTCCCCTTGCTGGGTCCTGCAGCCTCTCTGTAAATCCAGCTGGCTGTTTAACCTTTCTCACTACAAATACTGTATGTATTTAGTATTCTGGGTGGTGGGAATACACCAATATTATGTGGACCTTGTGGTGTGCTGTACACCAGCTATTAATGCTACTTCTGCTCTGTTTTCCAGCCTGAAGGAATCGCTCCTGCCTTACCTTGATGCCAAAGACTCTGAATTAGCTATGGAGCTACAAGAGACATTCCCAGATGAGATTCTTCTCTCTCATGCAATTGCTACCTGGAAAGCAGCTGCCCTCTTCAAAAGAGAGCGCAGGGAAAGCTAGGAACAGGGCACTGCCAGGAATGCCAGTGCCATGACACATGGGGGTGGTGATTCTGGAATGGTGGGGGGTTTGTTTGGGGTTTGTTAACTGTTTTTTGGGTTTGGGGTGGTTGTTTTTACTAACTTCAGTACCAAACACATGATGTGGAGCTGCTTCCATGCAGCAGGAGGATGAAAGAGGAGGAACAGCTGTGTGTGAACCATGGACAACCCCAGAGCCACCTGAGGAAGATGAAGGATTGTTTTTTTTCTACAAACCACTGTGCCCTGGTGCTGGGAAAGGGAATTATTTTTTCAATCTGCATTTCTCCTGACACCGGGTTGTGTCAGGGTGCAGAACTGGCTCCTGCTCCCAGCTCTCCCTTCTTGCTGCCAGCGCCTCCTCCCTCTGCACCACGGCCCAGAAGTGACCCTGGGGAGGAGAAATGGACTGTGAGGAAGTGGCTCCTTCACTGCCTTAACCCACGGCTGGCCCCCCTGCCCCAGTAAAGCTTGTTTTGTTCCCTGATCGCTCTGTCCCGTCTTGTCCAGCCCGCGGGGACTGACCCAAGGGATCAGCAGGTCCCACACAGGGCACAGGGGCTGGTTCTGCCCCTCAGGTGAGGCCACCCCTGTCCCCAGCCCTGGGAACAGCAGCACAGCAGGACAGGGAGCTGCTGGGGAGTGCAGAGCAGGCGCCAGGATGGGCAGAGCATGGAGCAGCTCTGCGGGGAGGGAAGGCTGGCATTGTCCAGCCTGGGGAGGGGAAGCTTGGGGGGACCTCGCTGTGGCCTGCAATGGAGAGAGGCTCTTGACAAGGGCCTGGAGCGGCAGGAGAGGGGCGGTGAGTGCAGGGATCGGGGGGGTGTTGGGATGGAATCCTTCCCTGGCTCGGGGTGGGCAGGGGAGCTTTGGCTGCCCCGGGATCCCGGGGGTGTCCCAGGCCGGGCTGGAGCCCCCTGAGCCTGTCCCTGCCCGGGGCCGGGGGGGAATGGGTGAGGTTTGTGGTGGTGAGGGTTTAACAAGGGGGGTCTCGGCCCCTTCCCGAGCGGGGCGGAACGAACGGGCCGGGCCCCGGGAGCGGGGGAAGGGGACGGGGACGGACCGGCATGGCCGGGGAGGGCCCGGGGGCAGGGGATGGGGACGGACCGGCATGGCCGGGGAGGGACCGGCAGGGCCGGGGAGGGCCCGGGG
>JAWWEE010000041.1:764615-788527 GCA_035221455.1 Xenops minutus
GTGTGGGGTCCATGTGGGGCAGTGGGGGATTGGGGCTGTATGTGTGTGTGGGGTCCGTAGGGGGCTGTGTGTGTGGGGGGGGCTGTGTGTGTGTGGGGGGGTCCATGGGGGGCTGTGGGGGATTGGGGCTGTATGTGTGTGTGGGGTCCGTAGGGGGCTGGGTTTGTGTGTAGGGCTGTTCGTGTGTGTGGGGTCCATGGAGGGGTGTGTATGTGGGGCTCTGGGGGGTGTGTGTGTGTGGGGTCCATGGGGGGTCCATGTGGGGCTGTGTGTGTGTGTGGGGTCGGTGGGAGGGTCCTGCCCCCGTCCCCACAGCCCCCAGGTAAGCGCTGCCCTCCCCACACTCCCCACAGGGAGCAGGCCCGGCTGAAGGCTGCAGTGGTGCCCTGGGACACCGAGCCGTGGCAGGAGGACCCGGCCTTCGCCGGGCTGCAGAGGGTGGGAGGTGTGGATTTATCCTACGCCAAGGGAGACGACACCAGCGCCTGCGCCTCCCTGGTCGTGCTCAGCTACCCGGCCCTCGAGGTGAGCTGAGGGGTAAGGTCCCTTCACACCCAGACCATTCATGGTTCTGTGGTTCTGGGTTTGTTCAGTAAATCCTCCAGTCGTGTGCTCACAAAAAAGGATAAACAGAACAAAAATGCGTGTAAGGATTTAGGTGTAAGTTTAGGAGGATGTGATGTGAACAGCTCCTCATCAGAGAGGTTTGTAGGGTGGCTGGGAACTTGCAAGGTGGCCAGAGACAAGTTTAGTGTCTGTTCAGGGGAGCTGGTGCCTCCCACACCATGGGGAGACACAGCCCTGGGTCAGGCACAGGAGATTCCGACTGCTTTGGGAGTGTGTTGGGAATACACAGTGTCAGCCACTTCCCAGAAGGAGCAACAAAGGGCTGATGTCCCCCAGAGCCTGTGGACAGAGGGGAGTGTTGTGTGTGAGTTTCTGCTGGGAATCAGCTGGTAATATGGGATGGGACATAGAAACACTTCCAAAGCCACCATGGATACCATGTCCCACAGCCCTTTTGTTTGAACTAGTTAAGTTTTTTGGTATCTTCACCAGCTTTTAAAACTATGTAAAATTAGCTTTATTTCTTTGCTTGTTAGAGCCTTTATAGTTACAGTTTGATAGCGGCTTCTGGGCTTTTTATGAACTGAATTTCATCTCCTGCTGTGATTCCTGCAGATCACTTTTTTGCCCTGCCTTACAGGTTTGTTTTAGCTTGTCCCTGCCCAGAGCCAGACCCCTTTGGTGCTGCCCTGGCAGGGTGAGGTTCCTCGGTAACTGCCCTGGTTGTGTTTAAAGGACTCGCTCCCAGGCAGGGTAGGGCGTGTCCAGCCTCTCCTGCCCTTGGTCCCTTCCCTGTGACAGTCTGACACAGCCCTGAGCCCTTGGCTCTGTGCAAGAAATCCACCAGCAGCGTGTTTTAAAAGGGATTAGAGGAGGGGAATGAGCGAGAGGAGGAGCCTCTGGAACTCGCCGGCTCCGCCCCCGATGTCTCTGTCTCTGCCTGCTCCAGGTGCTGTACGAGGATTACCGCATGGTGGCTGTCAATACCCCGTACGTGGCCGGATTCTTGGCCTTCCGAGAGGTCCCTTTCCTGGTGGAAGCTGTTCAGAGACTTCAGAAGGAGGAGCCTAAGCTCAGCCCTCAGGTGTGCTGTGTTTCCTTGTCCCAAGCTGTCATGTGGGCACAGTCCTGCTGAAAGGTGTTCTCCCTCTGGAGGCTGTGCTGGATGCTCTCCATGGGCAGTGTCAGAGGTGTGTTGGAGCATCCCTTGCCCTTTCCTTAGGGAGCAGGGATGTGGAGCCAAGAGCAACCAGGCCTCTTGTGGCAGTGGAAGCCCTGTTGTGTGTGCAGGGCACTGCCAGCACTGAGGACTCACACTGCTGGTTTGGAATCAGGCACGGGCAGCACTGCAGAAAGAGCCTTACAGGAAGAATTAAAGAGCTGAGAGAGACTTCTTCCTCCCAGAGCCAACATCACTGATTGCTCCTCAGAGTGCTCAAGAAATAACATTTCTGCTTTGGCTTTTTCAGGTGCTTCTGGTAGATGGGAATGGACTGCTCCATCCCAGAGGTAGGTCGTTCCTGGTTAGTCCTGCTCTCCTGGTCCCTGTGCTGCTGGTTGGGATTCCAGTTCCCTCATATCCTGCAGTTACAGTGGCTTGTTGTTGGCAGGATTTGGTGTGGCCTGTCACCTTGGAGTCCTGACAGATCTGCCATGCATTGGAGTGGCCAAGAACCTCCTGCAGGTGGATGGCTTGGTCAAGGATGAGCTGCACAGGGAGCAGGTTAGGCCAGGCTTGGAATTTATTTCTGCTCTTTAATATCCCAAGAGAATTGGCACAGCCACATACAAATATGTGCTAACAACCTGACCTGGTGTGTGTTTATCCCTAGATTCGTTCCCTGCAGAGCTTGGGAGATACATTCCCGCTGACAGGCACTTCAGGGAGAGTTCTGGGCATGGTAAGCTGGCAGAGGTTCCCTGGGCTCTTGGCCTTGAGGATGTTTTTTTAATGGTGGCACTGTCTCAGTGATCCCAGTTCAGGAAGGCAGGTGTGAACAGGGGACCAGTAACACTTCCAGCCCCTTCCTGAGAGCTCAGACATTCACAGAGAGTTGCCAGTTCAGGTGTTGGGTACAGTCACATCCATGGCTGTGGACCTGAGGTCTTCTGGCACCCCTATGTGTGAACCCCAGTCAGAGAGAGGTGCCAGTTCCCTGGCAGTTCACCAGAATGCAATATGGGAGCATCTGACTCGGAGGAGAACAGGAACAGGCAGATGTAAGAGACTTCCTGCATGTGGTGTCAGCCTGCACTGGCATGTGTCCCTGCATTTTAGAGCGGTGTGAGGCTTTTGGGGAAGGGGTCCAGAGGGACAAACAATCCCTGTGAGGAGACGCTGGGATGGAGAAGGGGTTCAGGAGGGCTGGGAACTGCAATCACAGAGCCACCATCCCACCTTTCTGAGGGCGAC
Source organism: Xenops minutus (assembly GCA_035221455.1). Lineage (NCBI taxonomy): Eukaryota > Metazoa > Chordata > Aves > Passeriformes > Furnariidae > Xenops > Xenops minutus. Next base: position 767,596 of record JAWWEE010000041.1, read on the forward strand.
TGCCTGGCTCATAGTTCACCTACCACTGTGTGTCTTCAAATGAGCCTGTTGAGTGCTTGATCTCTTGTTTCCAAATGCCCAGGTGCTGCGGAGCTGCAACAGCTCTAAGCCCCTTTACATCTCTGTGGGACACAGGGTGAGCCTGGACACAGCCGTGCGCCTCGTCAAGTCCTGCTGCAGGTTCCGCATCCCGGAGCCCATCCGGCAGGTACGGCCCAGGGGCTCAGGGGGAAGGCAGGTCTGCAGCAGGGAAGCACAGTGGAGGGGCTGTGTTTGCCAAGCTCGTGGTGTGTTTCGGAGCCTCAGTTTGCCACTCTCTGCTGCTGACACCCTTCTGCTGGGCTGCTCTCACAGCCCATGGTGGTGTTTCCATGTCTGTGCTGCTTCTCCTGACGCAGTGCCCGGCAGCACTGCCAGCCGTGACTGCAGACCCAACCTGACTGATTCCCTGGTTCCTCTCTGCAGGCAGCTCCTGTGATGCTGATGTTAATCCACAGGAGTTGGGAATGCAGCTTTCATGGGCACTTGGAGCCCAGCACAGCCCGCAGTGCTCCTCCTCTGGGCTTTTCCCTGCTGCTGCACTCCGCATGGAGCCGTGGGCCCAGCCAGCAGGTGACAGCACTGGATCACTGTCACTGAGCCACAGCTGCCACCAGGGCTCAGCCTTGGCTGATTAAATTGTAGCAGAGCTTCAGGAAAGGCTCTGGAGGAGCATAAAGACTCCAGGACTTCTGGCCTGGTAAATGCTTCTCTTCTGGGGTCACTCTGCTGTTGGTTGTTCCACAGCCCAGATCCAGGAGTGCCCAGGGAGCCGGGCCTGCTCAAGTATCCCTGTTCCTGATGCTGCCCTGGGACAGCCCCCTGGCACCACTGCTGGGCCATGCTGGTTGAGTGTTGGGGGTCTGCCAGCTGTGCAGCCCCCCCAGAACAGCACTGGGGTGACCCTACTGAGGGCTCTGCACTAGAGCTGCTCACAGGCACTGCAGTGTTCTCTGAAAACTGAGTCTTTACTTATAAACCAGACAAAAATCTTACATCTTGAAGCAAAACAAGCCTTGAGGTGTCCGCACCAGAGCCAGAGTTTCTAATCTCATACCCAGTACCTGCCAGACAGGAGGAGGCTGATGGAGCTCCTTATGTAATCTCCTCCAGCCAGGGACAGATGCCTCTGCAGAGCTCCGAGCCAGCTCTGCAGCTCAGCATGTTCAAAGAGAAGGGAAAAGCATTCCCTTTGGAAACAAAAAGGTGTCTTGGAGCTTTTCATCACCCTCATTTTGCTTCCAGCTATCTCCAGGATTTGCTAATGTTCAGAGAATCTTTCAGCTTTCTGTGACCTTTTCCTTAGAGTGCTGGAATTAATTATTGTCACTTTCCCTACAGAGACATTAAAATTCCAAAGGGAATATGTTTACTGTAGAAGGATGGCAGGAGAGGAGGGCACTTAAACCTTTCCATGGGACTTGTCCCTGCTGCAGTTCCTCTGTGTGGTGACTGTCAGAGATCTTGGCACAGGGAAGCCTCAGCTCGTGAACACCTGAAGCTGAGTTAGAAAGTATAAGGTTGTGGAGAATCCTGCCATGGGTTGCTGTCTTGGCCTTTGTGCCATGGTGGGTCCCCAGAACAAGCTTGCAGACCTGATGGGTGACATGCTCATGGCTTTCCCAGTGTCGTGAAAGACCTGTGGATCATCAGCTCCTGGTTAGTAAGTTTTGGCAGCCCTGGAAGTAAAATGCTCTGTGAGAACTCAGCTGCCCACGCCTGCTGAGGCTCTGCTTCTGGTTTGTGTGAGAGCAGCATGTGCAGTGCTGTGGGAACTCAGACCTGCTTTCCCAGAGGCAGGGCTGGGCAGTCCCTGCAGGGAATGTGATGCTCCCTGGGAATGCAGCACTATCCAGGCAGGGATCAGAACTGCTCGATTTGCATTGAGCCCTCAGTGTGGTCGTGCGGCCAAGGAACTGACTGGTACAGTGGTCTCTCAGAGATCACTGAGTGAGCAAAGTGATCTCTCAGAGGAAGCAGAGGGAGTTCATTGTCACCTACAATCAGTATTTACATCCCACTTAGTCCTTATTCCACGTGCCAGTGCCATCTGGGAGCACTGTGCTTGCATGGGGTGATCTCTGCCCAGCCAGCTTGGTGAGGTTCTGCATGGGGCTGGTCATTGAGAGCTTCCAGGTAGGAATTGGGGTAGGCAGGAGCTGTCATCCCAGAATAAGCACAGCACTCAATCTGAGTGGCCCTGGAACAATACCAAACCCTGCTGAGAGAACTGCTCTTGCCTCCTCCTGGCAAAGGTCAGAACCCCTCTCCAGTGCTCACCCACGCTCCAGGCCTGGAGTCCCAGGATCCCTGTGCATAGCATGGAGACACAAGCTGTCCATGCTGTCCTCCAGCTGACAGGGATTGCACTGTCTCTGCTCTCACTGCTTCAGGTCCCTAGCTGACTGCTCACCAGCCACCTACTCACTTGGTGACTCTTCAGCTCCCGCTGGCCTTGTGCCCAGCTGGTTCCTGCTGGCTCAGGAGGGGGCTGATGGGACAGCCTGGTGTTGCTCCAGCCCACCAGAAAGGACAGACAGAGGCCTGCAGGTCACTTTCTGTGAAATATTGAACACTTGCCCTCAGGAGAAGTGAGAAATAAGCCATCAGCCCTCTCTTGTGACACTGGATGTCAGTCTCTGGTATCCTGAGACTCCACCTCTCTTCAGGTGTGCCCCCTGCAATCTTGCTGTGTGCACAGGGATCACCACTGCCCCTCAGAAAACAGGCAAAGCAATAACTCCAAAGCCAACACTATCGCCTCTGAAAATAGCCCAAATCTGTGAGGATTATTACGGGACAGTGATCCATCTTATTGATTAGCCCCGTGGTTAATCGCCGGGATAAGCTGACTCCAGCACTGCGCTAGGAGTGAGCACTGGCTGGGAACTGCCACCTAATCAAGCATTAGCTGATGTTCTCAGCAGAACGTGGCTAGGGTTCTTCTTCCCTAGGAAAACAGTTTGTAGCTGTGCCTTCTGCTCTTTGGTGTCCCTGTGGGGACTATCGAGCAGCCTCTTTCCCTGGTTATAAAATACATCACGTAATCGCTTATCCTGAAGAGTGATCAAAGTTATTTGTCAGTTCAGTTATGAAACTGTCCAATTATAGAGAGAAGGGAAAAAAAATCTCCCAAACAAACCACCCCTTATGTAACTCTCATTCTCAACTGGCAGGATGGCTTTGCAGTTGTGGAGCAGGTACTAGCAGCAGGCATAACCTCCAGTGATGGCTCTGGTGAGGGGTGTGGAGGCTGCTTGGGGTGCAGGAGAGGCTCCCCAGGGGCAGCACAGTGGTGAGAGCAGCAAACGCTTCAAGGACAGCCACCAGGGATGTGTTAACCCACTTTCTGAACATCATCACTGTATGCTGTGAAGCTTTTCTAGCTGGGAAGGTCACATCCCGCTTTTTAAGTGGGGAGAGGCACTCTGCCTTTGAGGTGGGGCACAGCAGCTGCTCTGAACTGTCACAGTGTGTTTGGGAAAGAGGTTTATGAAAAAGAGAAAAACTTTGAGGAACTGTAAAATTCAACTGCTGGTTCTCAAAGTTGTCCAAGAGCCTGGGACGTGCTTGTGGTGGCATTGGAGAGTCTTCTACTGGTGTGGTACAGCACTGGAGAGCTGAGCAGTAACACCTCAGAGGGGACAAGAATACCCAGTAAATGTCCAGCAACACTTTCTTACAGCTTTTGGTGCTCTCCTTGCCCCAGGCTGTCCTGCCTTGCTGGAACACAGCCATCTAGTGTCCCTGGTTGTGATGTGGTGACAGCAGGGTGGATGAGGCACCAACCAGCCTGCTCAGACCGTTCCCATTCATTTTTCTCTTTAATTCCAGGCTGACATCAGATCAAGGGAATATATTCGGAAGCAGCTGTGTGCACCACTGGAGGTCAAACCTGCCAGGCCAGAGAGGTAGGTGTGTGGGCAGCCCAAGCAGGTGCCTCTCCAAAGGGGATCTGCACATGGAATGAGCTGCAGTAATGACATTAAAGGGCCAGGAGGGATAACAAGGTGAGCTCAAGTAACATCAGGACATGTGCTGCCTTCAGAAAGGGTGATTTCTGGTCAATGTGGCCATGCTGTTTCACACGTTTCCCTCACAGTGCCGTGTCCTGAGCTGGGGAAGGTCAGTGGGGATTTGGTCTTTTCTTGGCACTGCTGATAAGCAAAGCACTAACGCCTACAGGTGTGACATGAGGGTGGACAGAAATACCTGCAGGGAGCTGGTTTCAGGCTCCTGGATCTCAGGGGAGGGTCATGTTCTGCTGCTCTTATGTAACATGGGCCGGTGGGTGCTCAGTTTACTGGTGCAAATCCATGGCAAGTCCTCTGAGGTGCAGGAGCTCCTTGTGTTGTGGCTGTGCTGCCCCTTCAGTGAGGTTCACAGTAGTGTTGGGTTCCCTCAGACCCACACCAGGACTAGGTTGGACAGATGCTGGATGGCCCTGGCCCAGGAGCTGTTCAGGGCTGAACCAGGTGTGTCAGGGCTCCAAGGGACCTGAGGGACTAGAAGGAGTGAACCTGGTTGGTGGTGGCAGTGGGGGATTAACACAGCTCCCACAGATGCCTTAGGACACCTGTGTGGTGCAACTCACTGTGCTCTGCTCACCTCCTTGATCCTTCAAGTCATGTACCCAGGAGCAGAAGGAGGGGCTCTCCCTGTTCCTGTGGTGGCAGTTCACAGCATGGCCAGGTCTTGGGGCAGCTCTGTGAGTGCCAAGCTGAGTGTCCCTGGTTTGTGTCAAAGTTCCTCTCTAACCCCTGCCTGCCAGGGCAGTGCTGGAGCTCACTCCAACTGGTTTGGGGGTTGTGTACCATAATCCTCAAACTTACTGCATTTATGACCCTGTATCTCACACCCTGTGTCTGAGCCCCATCTTCACCAAGTTCTTGTTGGTTTCTACTTTTTTTCTGTCTGTGACCCTTCCTTGTTCTTTTCCCAGCACACAGGAGGCTGAACTGGAGGATTAGTCTGATGCCAGAAGAACCTGCAGGGCTCCTCTTCACCAGATCCTCTCCCTCAGGGCTGACTTCTATCGAGTGCAGGAGCCCTGTGCCACACCAGGAGGGAGAGCAGTGCCAGGCCATGTCCCTCAGGGTACTGCCAGTCCCTGTGTGTGTCCTGGTGGACTGGCAGAGCACTTCTGCTCAGGGATAATCCTTACAGCATGTTTCTCAGGGTTTGTTTTTGTTAAAATCTTCTACCTGTTTGGTGTTGTGGCAGCTGCCATGGGGCCCTGGTGATGACAAGGGTGACAGGGTCTATGCCAGAGCCCCTCCCCATGTCGCCTAGCTCTTCCTCAAGGAAGGATCATCTCAGAGGAAAGAATTTCCCATCAAGGTAGGGAGGGAAGGAGGGAGGGAGGGAGGGAAGGTCCTTCCTGATACACAGATCAGTCAGGGTGGCCAGGTCCCAGTCTGGAGTTTTTGTCCTGTATGTGGACTGGGAGCACTGGTGCTAGGCTGGAAGAAGCTCCCTGTGCCTGTACCTTGGCCCAGCACCAGCTCAGCTGTTTGTGGAGCTTTGTTGGAGCATCAGAGCCCAGAGGAAAGAGCTTCTGTCTGCAGGCCTGAAGCTGCTCGTCCTGATGTTGGAGTCCAGGCTGAGTTTGGCAGGTGGTTCCTGACTGTTTCTGAAGAGCAGCAGGAGCAGAATATGCTCAGTGGGAGTTCTTGACATGCTGTGTAAGATTCCAGCCTGAAGAGGAAGAAAGACACTTTCCTGCAACTGGAGAGGGGTCGTGCCAAGGCTGCCTTAACCTCAGTTTTGCATAAATTTGTTCTACAACTTTTGTTCTTTTCTCAATCTGGAGCTGCTTTGGGTGGGGAGGACAAAATCCTGTCTGCTGCGTCGGGATCTGGGCTGGTTCCTCCTGCAGTTCCTCCTGAAACCTGGGCAGCAAGAGGGAGAAAGCGAAAACTGGCAGCCCCAGGCCTGTCTGGGGAGCTTTGGGGACACATCCGTGGGAGTGGTGAAGGGAGGGACAGGTACTGATAGGGCACTTCCCAAAAAAACTCACTGATGTGTTTTGAAAGCCAGAGCTGCAGCAGCTGCAGCTTCCAGCCCCGTGAAGGAGCCGCCGTCTCCTGGGAAGCCTCAGAGCTGTTTCACAGCAGTCTGTATGTGGGTGGACAGAGACTGGGAAGGGAAAACCGTCGCAGTGGAAGCTGCTCCTTTGATCCCAGGGATGGGGGGGAGGCTGGGGGGTGCTGGTCCACTGTTCCTGCAGGCCACTCTGTCTGGCTTTGCAAGGCAGGACTGGCTGTGCACAGCTCTGGTCTGCTGGGCTGGGAACCCCCACATCCCCAACCACCTGTTGGGGCCGCCAACCTGTGAGTTCTTACTGGGATGAACTGGGCTGGGTCCCATTCTGGCTCTTCCCAGAGCCTGCAGCACCACTGTCAGCAGGGATCAGTTCATCCATTCCTCATTCCAACCACACACAAAACAGCAACTTCACTAACCATGGGAACAGTCCTAAAGCCTGTCACAAATTTAGGCACAAGTGACAGCTGTGGGCAGGGACAGCTGTTGCCCTCATCTTACAGGCAGAACACCAGGCACATCCATCTGGGTTTGCTGGTTACCTTGGCCCAGGCTTTGGCCTGTGCTGGGGACCACAGCGCCAGTTCAGGCTTGTCCCAAATTGTGGGTCACAGCACTGGCACTGCAGAGTTGTCCCAGCTGTGATGAAGCCCCTTATTTGGCTCAGCTGTGCTGGAGGAGGGTCTGTGGGAATTGGGGCAGCTCTGGGATGGCTCTGCTGGAAAAGGGTTCCCTCAGCACCTGGGACTGTGGCTTCTTCTGACCTGGTTGTGCAGCTGAGTGGGTGAGCGTCTGTGATTTTTAATATTTCCTGATCTATTGGTGATTTTTTTTTAGTGTTTTGGTTGGTATTTGACCGTGAGAGAGTTGGGGAGTGCTGGTTGGGGGAGGTTTTGCAGCCAAAACTGTGATTTGGGTGGGAGCTCAAGGAATTGAGTCTCATTTGTCAGTAGGAACGAGGCTGTGGCTGTTTAGGGTCTGTTACTGGGGGTTTCCTCTTCCCACTGGGAACTGGCTGTTTTGATACCTGTGGGGTCCATGTGCTCACCTTGTGAGTGATCCAGGGCTGGGGCTGCTGCTGTCCTTGGCTGCCTCTGCCCAGTGAGGAGTGAGGAAAGAAGATCAAGATAAAAACAGGCACAAAAACCCCCAATCACATGGCTCTGCATCACTGCCCTGCCTTCCCTCTGCGTGAGGCTCTGAACTCTTCTTGTTCCAAGTACAGGTAAACTCAGATGACTCTGGATTAAAGTCACCTGGATAGGGTTTAGGTGGGGGCTGGTGCTGCTGGACCTGGCAGCCCCCTGTGCAGCCCTGTTGGAGCTGGGGGCTCTCATCCCCTGGATTTGAGGTTTGCTGTGCCATGGGATCCTCTCCCAGCTTCCCAAACCCAGGGTGGTTAAAGGCCAGGTATAATCTCTGTGTTTGGTGTCTGCTTGTGGCTCTTTGGACACAATAAGGGATTAACTTGGTCTTTATCTAATTGGCTTATAACCCTGGGAAGGGAAAATCGGTTTGTAATGCATGAAACCTCTTAATAGAAACTCAGAGACTGGAGCTTGAGTGTCCTTCAAAGTAAACTTGTCCAGGTCTTGTCCATTTTAACTCTGTTTGCTGGAAATTGGCAGCTCTGGGTGGTGTTGGGAACCAGAGGAAAATAAATATTACTGACTGGTTGTAAAGCCTTTTGTTATCACCAAGAGGGCTTTTTGTCATTTCTGTCTGTGACTATTCAGGAGTCTCTGAAGGTGTCTCAGGGCTTGGTCACCCCTGGGTGCTGCTGGGAGCAATGCTGAGACCAGGGATGTGGCAGTGATGGCTCTGGAGTGACTAACTGGGTCAGAATTCTTCACTGTTGTTTAACTACAAGTAATGAAGGACTGGTTAAAACCTGGTAATTGGATGGGAAGTAGTAGAATGGGGTGAAACCAAAGGGAAAGAATTTGGATGTCCCCAGGGCTTGTGTCCTGATCCTGGTGTTGGTGCCACCTTCCAGACAGGAGCCTCCCACCTGCCTCCTGGGAGCCCTTTGTTGTGCCAGTCCGATGATGGATGCTTGGTTGTGCTACAGGTTATCTGAATCTACAGATCGTCTGTCTGATTTTTGAGGACACCTAGAGATGAAGGAGGAGGATCCCCACATGTGCACTGTGTATCTGGGGTCCCTGGAGAAGGGAGAGAAGATGTTTTCGGATGAAAATCTGTTTGTTTGCTGAGTTTGGAGGGAGTGTGGCTGAGCAGCTCAGTCCCAGGTGTCTGGGGCTGGGTGGGATGGATTCCCACCTCCGTGTCTGGAGCTTGTGGCAGTGTAGGTGCTGCCTGTGCAGTGTGTTCTGCACCGATGGAGCTCTGGTGACTCAGGGTTTGTATTTTGGGACACATGCTGAGGACGGGGGAAGTGTTTTTACTGGGATTCCCCCCTCCCTTCCCCCAATTCTCATTCCTCTCCCTTTTTTCTTGCTTGGGTGGATTTAGGAGGGGCTGTTTCCCTCATGAGTGCCCAAACCCCGGTCCAGCTGCAGACTGGCAGTGCTGAGCCCTGGTCTGGGTGTGCCCAGGCACCTGAGCCCCCCTCCCTTCCCACCTTCCTGGTGTTTGTGGGGCTGGATGGGGCAGCTGTGTCCCCTCGGCTCCCAGGGGGAGGCAGTTCCCCCTCTCTGAGCCTCCATCTCTGGCTGCAAACAGGCGTTTTTAATGTTGGTTCCCTCTATGGCAGCTGAGCCTTTTCAGGCTGTCCAGAGGTCTCCTGGCTGTGATGGTTGGTGCTCAGGGACAGTGTCCAGGGGGGCTGGGGGACCACCATGGCTCCCTTGCAAGTTGTTTTTTTGTCCTTTTTTTGGATTTTCCTGTCCTTTTGTCCTATAAATAGTTCCCCACCCAACTGCCCTTCTCGTTGTTGATCTTGGTTGATCATCTCTGATCCAGCTGCAGACGCCTCTTGCTGGAGCCATCCAGCCCCCTGGCTTTATTTTAAGGCCCCATTAATTAAAAGCAAATGAGTGGAATTTCTCTTGACAACCAAATTAATAGCAAATGAGATAATTATGAACTGTGTCATTAGGGTGATGGAGCAGCTCATACAGGGCTCAGCCTGAAGAAAGGTGGCAGATCTGCGAGGCGTGTGGATATCTCCTATTTGGGGGGACAGGGCTGGGGCTGTGTCCCCTCCTGAGGGGCACCTGGGGATGGGGCAGCCAGGGGTGGAGGGAAGGCAGGGGTGTGGGAGCTCTTGGGCAGGCCAGTAAAGAGCCAGTTTTTTGCACCACCTTCTCCTGTGTCCCCAGGGTCACCGTGTCCCCCTGCACAGAGGGCACCTGGCTGGGAGGGCTGGGGGCTTTGGGGCAGAGGTGAAGCCTTGCCCAGGCAGAGCGACCCGGGGAGCTGCCCTGGGCTCGAGACCACCAGGTGACCCCCACGAGTGAGCAGCAGGGCTGGGGGGTGTGAGGAGGCGCCCCCTCCACCGCTTGGGCTACCAGGTAGATTTATTGGTGGCCAAGGAGCCCTTGATGTGAGCAGAGGTGACCGTGAGCTCCTGCTGGGCTGCAGGGGGAGGGCAGGGGGCAGAGCAGCAGGTGATGGGGGGTGGCTGCTCTCGAGAGGTGCAGCCCCCAGCCCTGCATCCACACAGGTGCTCTGTGGGTCCCCACTCGTGCTGGCCCTTCCAGGGGGACACACTGGGAGCACCTTGTCCCTATCCTGGGAACACCTTGTCCCCAGCCTGGCAGCCTGATCAGCTTTAGAAACACAAATCAAGGCCACGAAGCCAGCCTGTGATTAATTCCTGGTTTAGTTCCCACCTCCGGGGCTCTGTGCAGGATGTTTCCTTAGGAACGTGCTTTTCCCTGCTTTTCTTGGACTTGCAGCTCGGCATGTTGTGCCTCTGCCCGCAAACCCCAGCCGGTCCCACCCGGGGAGCTCCAGCAGCGATGGATGGACTGGTTTGGGATGTTGGAGCTCGGGCTGGGGGGCTCTGGAGCCTTTTCTCTGGGCTGGGAGCAGCTCCTGCTTGTCCCCTGAGGAGGAGGCGGAGGAGCTGAGCTGCCTGCGGGCAAGAGAGGTGGTGCCAGGAGCGGCTTCTGCTCCTGTGCCATCGCTTGGAAGAGAAATATCCGGTGTCTTCCCGAGGAGCGCCGTTGCCTGCTAATAAAATATCGAGCACAGTCGTGGGAGAGCGTTCAGAGTCTGTGGTAAAGCTGGAGGCTTTGTAACTTGCTGGAATGATGACGGGCAGCACCGTGATTAAAGAGCTGTGATTAACACACAAACCTTGTTTGTAATGAGTGGGATTGGGAGGGTTTGGGAAATCCAACTGGCATATAATGAGGTTACTCCAACAAATTGCTCGGATATCAATTACTCTGCTAGGTAAATGTCACCTGCTTCCTCTTTGTTCGCAGTAAACTGGGATCCAATTAATTTGATGTGGTTATTGCTCCTTAGTGACATCGCCGTGGCCCCAGGGCAGGCGCTGGGCAGAGCCAGGCTCTCCCCCACCCCGGGGCACAGCCGGGCCAGGGCAATCCCAGTGCCTCGAGGACATATCCCAGCTTCTCCTGGTGCTCCCACCGAGCAGAGTCCCCCTCCACAGCCCCAGGGTCAGGCAGGTCTGTGCAGTCCCTGCCTCCGGCTGCAGGTGGAGGATAAATCCCATTTTGCCGGCAATAGCCTCGCCGCTGCTGCCGTTCTCCATCCTCCTGCCCGGGGTCTGCCAAGCTGCGCTTGGAGCGCCGGGAGGGAGGGATGGAGTGCCGGGAGGGAGGGAGGGAGTGAAGGAGTCGAGGGGGCAGGAGCTGAACCCCAGAATCGCAGGAGCATTTGGGAAGGAGGGCAGAGCCACAGTGTGCGGGACGGTGCCCCTGCTGCAGCCCTCGGGAAGGGCTCTGGGGGTCGGGGGTGCGGGTGGGGCTGAGGAAGGGTCGAGCTGCAGCATCGGGGCCGGGGCTGGGGGCACTTGGGGTGCCGGGGGATCCCCGGGATCCACCCAAGCCCTGCCGGGGGCTGCGGCTCCTTCTCCCAGCCCCGGAGGCTTCCACAGAGCTCATGAATATTGATGACAGCAACATATGGGATCCAGGGAGGGAGCGGAAAGCGTTGCCAATTGCGGAGCACAACCCATCCCAAATCCAGCAGCGGTGTATGGAGCCCCTGCCCGGTCCCTGGGCATGGGGTGGCTTTGGAGGGGCCAGAGACGAAAGGCTGGGGCTGGGCGCTGTCATTCTGGGCGTTCGAGGTCCTGCTCACCTTTCCAGAGGGAATAAATCAGCACAGCTTTGTCCTCGTGGGGGTTTTCCCACCCCATCAAGTGTTGGGGGTGAGTTCTGGGAGGTGTGTGGGTATTTGGGGGCTGCTGCCCTTCCCCAGCTTCCCCAAGCACTGACTCAACAGCATGATGGAGCGCTCCATCCTTTCCCATCCCTTCTGGCCGGAGGGGATTTGTGTGGTGATCCAGACCTTTCCATCCCTCCTTCCCTCCCTGCCAGGCGGGCCGGGGCCGGCCGCTGTTGTGGGGCTGCCCTGTGGCATCTCCCACTTGCACCAGAGCCTCGGCAGGATGAGAAATGTTCAAATCTGCTGCAGGCTATCGATGACCTGATTTCCAGCAGCGCTCTGGAGCTTGGCATCTGTTGCTGGCAGGAGGGGAATTGGGGGCGTGGGGTCCCCCCAAACGTGGTGCCCCAGTACCCCCAGCCCTGGAAGGTGTGGGGCAGCTGGGGGTGCCAGGGCAGCACAAGGTGGGCTCTGACCTCGCTTTTACCCCCCCCGCCCTTCTGTGCCCCCTCCTGTGCCCACCCTGCTCCACAACTGCTAATTAATCAGCATAATTAGCTAGATGCTGCATCTATTTTTAATCAGCTTTGGAAGATAGAGTCTTCCTTCTGCTCCGTGCTCACCCACAGGCTCTCCCGGGGCGGAGCGGAGCTTAGTCGGGGATGCTCCGGTGGGAAATAAGTTGTTATTCCCCTCTGTGCCCCTGGGATGGGGGTGGGATCCCTCATGGGATCCCCAGCCGGAGGATCATCCCCCCAGAACTCCTTGGTGGAGTCTGAGATCCCCGCCTTTGCATAATCCATCAGGGATGAATGGGAAGGATGGGGAAGCAGCTGTCAAGGTGGCGTTCGGCAGCAGCTGGGAAAATCGCAGGAGGAGGAGCCAGGGAAAAGGCTGCGAAAATATTCTGAGAAGGCAAAAAGGGGGGGTCAGGCCCGTGTTGCCGGCAGCTCCGTGCCCCGGCGGGGCTGCGATGGGATCTCCCTGCTGCTGAGGGATGCCTGCAGTCAACGCTGCCTTGGGAAGCAGCACCTTGGAGAGGGCTGCAGGGTCTGGGAAGCAGAATTTGCTCTGAAGTCGCTGGCTCTGCGTGGTCGTGGCCAGGTCTAGTTGGGTTCCCCGCGGGGAGGAAGGGCTCAAGGAAGCCCCTGCCCTGGCTGTGCTGGGCAGATGGCCGGGCAGTGCCACAGGGCCAGTGGAGAGGATGCTCTGCCAGCGAAGGCTCCTGAGTGGCATTTGAGGGAGGGACAGTCACAGCCGTGACCAGACACACCGCCTGTGACCAGAACGGTGTGCTGGCCTGGACTCTGTGCCCGGGGTGGTGTCCAGCTGCCTCCAGCCGGTGACCTGCAGCTCTGGGGCCATGCTCGCCCCCTGCCTCTCACACAGGGGTCTGACACTCCCTCCCTAAGCCAGGACATCCCCCAGCCCTGCCTGGTGCCCCAGGGGCAGTGTTTGGCCGCCCATGTCCCTGTGCCCTGGAGCCGTGTCCCTGAGGAGCCTGGGGTGGTCCTTGGCAGCCCCCGCAGAGCCAGGACCCTCTCGGTGGTGCCCAGCTGAGCCCCTGGGCCCTGACTCGCTGCTCAGCGTGTTCACATGAGGTTGCAGCTGCTGCCTGAGCCCCCAGCAGCGTCATCCTTCGTGATGCTGCTGCTCCGAGCCCCTCCCGGGCTCCGTGCTGGGGAGGAGTGGGATGTCTCTCCTGTACGCACCCCCATCCCCTCCAATGCTTGTGGAACGAAGGGAGGGATTTCTGTGGCTGTGTGCCGGCATTCCTGCAGTTTCCCCGACAAAGCCCTGCCCAGGCAGGGAACTGAGCCCTCCCGGCTGCTCTGGGGAGGCTCTTCCAGCCGCCCACCGCTCCCCGCTCCGCTCCTCATCCATATGCAAGCCGGCTCTCCCGGAGCCGTGTGCTCCCCGCACGCCGCCGCGGGCCGGGCACACGGCGTGACACACTCCCTGCTAATTAATCCTGCGGCATTTACCGAGGGCCCCGCACGCCCCGGGCGCTGCGCGCTGAGGATGCTCCGGGACCGCCGCTCCCGGTGCCGGAGGTGGCTCCGCTTGCGGGCGGCCCCCGGCGCTCCCGGGCGGGCAGCAACGTGGGAAAGGCCACCTCAGGACACGCTGCCTCAGGTTTTCAGGGGAAAAAAATATATAAAGCACTATAAAGCTATAAAGCTTTCACTATAAAGCACGGCAGCTTTCATTTTTCATCTTCCCAGCGCCTCCTCTCACCTCTCAGGGGAGCTGCCCTGAGCCGGGGGGAGCAGAGGATGGCACCGGGGTGCAAAGGAGCCCTTTCCCTCCCCTGTGAGTCCCCCGGCTCAGAGCTGTAAATCCCAGCTGTGTCCTGCCCTTAAGGACTCTCCCTCGCCCCCGCCGGTATTTCTGAGCCATCTCCCGGCCGTGGGGCCTGTCCTCACGCAGCCCAAGAGCTCCATCTGCTCTGCTGCTCGGAAAGCTCCTGGATTTAGCGCGCTAGGCTGGGAAGGCGCTCCCTGATCCCTGTTCTCGCAGGGAACACGGGGCTGGCTGTCACCGCCGAGAGCTGCTGCCACCAAACAGCTTCCAGCCCTAAACAGCAGTTTCTGGTGCAGGGTGAGGTGTCAGGATAGTGGGTCTGATTGACTGGCCAGGGCTGCTCCTCAGCTCTCCCAGGATCCTCCCTCCTGCCCACAGGAGCTGGCATTGCTGCAGCAGCCACAGCCTGGGACATGCGGGTCGTGTCTCTGGAGCTGCTGTGCTGTGCGGGGCTGCGATGGGAGGGATGGACAGGGCTGGCCCTGGGGCTGCTCAGCCTGTCTTCTCCTGTCCCAAAAGAGCTGAATGCATAAGGGGTTCAATACCCACAGGGTTCTGGGGGGCTGAGAGGCAGATCAAGGGTCCCCAGTAGCCTTGAGGAACACTGGAGGTGATTAGCTGGGAGGTTTGTTATCCCCTTGATACAGAAGTCTTGGTTGCTCCGGCTCCACCACCCTCAGCCACCACCCACATCCCACCCACAGCCTCCCCCTGCTCTGCCCCAGCTGTGCCGCTGCCTTGGGCCACAGGACAGCCCCACTTCCACCACAGGAGTGTTTGCCAGATACTCCACAAAACCCAAAAAAGCCTCTTAGTGTAATTTTTTTATGACAGTTCGGATTGTAGAACAGCACAAGCCTCCGGCTGAGGGTATCATTCCCTCTCCTGCAGCAGTGGGTGGGCACTGGAGTCTCACCTGGGCACTGGGATGGCTGAGGGTGGCTGTGAAAGCAGCAGCACCTCAAAGCCAGGGCCCTGCTGCGGGCTGAGCATGAGGCAGGAGCTGCCACCCGTTCCCTGGGTATAAATAGCATCCCCTTGCAGGATGTAGGCTGTTCCCAGTGACACGAAACCCAACAGCCTGTCCTTGGAGCAGCTGGTTTTTGGGGGCGGGGGGGTGACAGTGTCTGTGCTGCCAGAGAGGGCTGGGCTGCTCCGAGGGCTGGGGAGGGGGAGTGTGGGGGGCTGGCGGGAGCTCTGCAGTGCTGCTGCCTTGGTAAGGCTGGCAAGATGCTGCTCTGAATCCCCTCTGCACCTGGGGGGGATCTGGGCAGTTGGGGAGTGGGGAACTCTTGGTTGCACTGTTCTCCTCATGCCCCCTTCAGTGCCCACTGGCATCGTGCCCCTGTGCCTGTGTTGCTGCCCACCCTGTCCCCATCCTGCCCCCTCATCATGGCCTGAGCTCCCTGGCAGCCACCTGCCCCTCTGTAACCACCCATGGGGGTGATGGGCCAGTGGCACATCACACAGCCTGTTCCCGTGGGCTCAGTGAACTACCCGGGAACATTTCTGGTGTGTCACCTTTCCTCTTGCCCCCAAAGGATTCCTGACACCAGCTGCCTCCTCCTGAGGGTGCCCAGCACTTGACATTCTGCTCGTGTCTGGCTGGTGGTGTGAGGAGACATCCCAAGTCCCCTTGTTGTTTGTATTCCAATGGTTATAGCTTGAGGCATCCTTAAGAGGACCTGGCACAGCCACAGGAGCAAATGCTCCAGAGGAAAAGAGGCCTTCTGAGGATGGCAGTGTCTGGGTGAAGGGCAGGGACCCCAGGGTGGCTGTTGGAGGTGTGGGAGGTGACAGGTGACAGGGACACTGTTAGCAAAGGCTGCAGTGGCTTGAGATGTTGCTCGGGAAGATGCAGCACAAGTGGCCACAGGACCCTCACCATGGCCATCACCGTGGCCATCACCAGTCTGGTGAGGACTTGCTAGCTACAAGTGTGGCAGCAGTGAGGGCTCTGCTCGGTTACACCAGCTGAATCCCTCGGGGCTGCCAGCACGTCCTTGCTCTTATGGAGGAAGGGAGAACAGTGTTGGTGTCCTGTGTCCTGCCCTGTGGCCAAGGATGGACTGGACCCACACGGCTCCTGTTCCCAGCTGCTGTGGGATAGGGGAGTTACAGGGGGGCTCTGTGTGTGTGGATTGTTTTCGGCTTGATTAAAGGAGTAAATAATGATTTTCCTAATTTTATCTTTGATTCTATAAGCAATTTATCTGGCACAGCTGCTCTGCAGCGGGTGTGGGACACATGGCAATCTGAAGCACTCAGGAGCAGCCTCGGGCACACTGCGCTGCCCTGTCCCATGGCTGTGGCACACAGGTGGCCTCCAGCCACATCACACACACGCCCAGGTTCACCCTGGCAGTGCTGCCTTCCAGGAATTGCATCCAGAGCCCAGCCTGGCTCCCGAGGGACGAGCGATCGCCCCAAGGCAGGCGCTGCGGGCGGGGAGGGAGCGGAGGTGGCCGGTCCCGGGGGATGTCACAGTGCCCACACCCGGAGCACTCACCACGGAGCCCTGGGGCTGTCACTGTCCCCCGTGCCAGCCTGGCAGGACCCGGAGGGCGCTGAGCTTCCAGCCTGTGTCTTGGGGAAGAAAAATACATCAATTTGTGTGATGTGTTACATAAACCAGGGAAAGACATGGTCTATGGGTATGGGAGGACAGAGCATGGCAGGGACGCTCAGGGGGTGCCTGAGCCAGTTCCAAGGGGAACTGGGCAGAAATTGTGCTTTAGACAGACAAAACCTTCCTCTGGATAAAGACCAGCCCCTGAGCACTGGCTGCTCAGGGAACAGATACACGTGAGAGAACCTGGTGTCTTTCTTCACTCTTTATTGTGTAAAAATAAAGTCAACAATTCATGTAATCCCAGCAATAAAATGGAAAAAGCATGAGAATCCGTAGAAACAGTGCATTGTCAGAACTGCCGATGCGGGCCGGATGCGCGGGGTATCAGAACCCGTTCAAATCCCAAAGGAGACAGAGCCAGAATAGGAAAAATGTACAGCTTTGGTTAGCAAAATAATGACAAATTAAGATACATTAATCTCTCCCCTACTGTACACTATGTACACTGTGTTGACATCACACCCTTTCATGGTTTTTTGGCAAATCCAACGCACCTGGGGCTGGAGGTGAAACCTGTGCCATGGTCTCGTTGTTCTCAGCAGGTTGTGCTTGTCACGTCGCCGATGTGAACAGGGGCTTGGGAGGAACTGAAATTAACTCACGGTGGTTTGGGGTTTTTCTTGTAAAAAGAGCACAGTTGAAGATCCGCTGCCCCGAGCCCCGGCCGTGCAGGGCTGTCGCTCTGGGGTGTCGCTGCCTGTGCCAGGTCCCCAGACGGGCGGTGGCCGGGCTGGCTCTGTGCTCCCAGCCGGGTGGCCGTGACCTCCCCGGCTCCGCACGGACCCCTCCGCTCCGCACGTCTCTTTGCCGCATCTTTGGAGTTGGTCGGGAGGCTCTGGAGCCCTGTGTGAATTCTCTGCCTCATCCTCCACTGCCGCCCAGGGCAGCCCTGGGTGGGCAGGGAGGGGGCTGGGGGGTGATTTCTGCAATCTGTAGTACAAACCAGGAGTTTAGAAAAGGAAACCATACAAAATGCATCTGTTATCTCAAAATACGCTTCTTTATCTCTTTTTATCCCGCAGAATCTCAAAGCACGTTTTTTTCTCAGGGAGCACTGATAATTCTATATTTTTTTTATCTTCATAAAAATACCCTTTTTTTTTTTTTTAATTGGTAATAAACTTCCCTTTACAGTAAGAGAAACAAGAGAGTGTATTATCAAAAGCAGAAAGGCTTCAGACCTGTCAGTGGGAGCCGGACTCGAGGGGACGGTAAAGGCTATTTGTCACCAGCTACGGCGCGCAGGAGGCCTTGGGGGGCTGCAGGCCGGGGGTACCTGAGTGCGGCAGGTCGGGGAGCGGGGCCAGTGGGGGGCCCGCCGGGGGTCCCGCCCCGGTGCCCGCCGCAGCCCGGGGCTATGGCTGTGGTGCTCGGCAGCAGCGCCGGCCGGGGAGGGGGCACCGGGGCTCATCTGGGAACGGGGGGGGTGTCTCCTTACCCCGGGGGTGGGGACGGAGGGGTCGCCCCCTCCATGGAGCCCCAGCCGCTGTTACAGCCCCGGCTCGGGGCACAGCTGGAGGGGATGCTGCAGCCGTCCCCCGGCTCCGGGGGCACCGCCCGCCCGGGGCGTGCGGGCTGGAGAAAGGGGAGCCCTGGGGGGCTCCGTCCGGGCCCGCAGCCTTTTAAGGCGCCAGTGCCCGGGGAAAGCGTCGGCGAAGCGGGGGCCGGGCTGGGGGCGGCGGGGGGCGCCGGGCCAAGGCACGCAGGCATTGAAGGACGTTGGCAAGACAGAAACCGGAGGGCCGTGGGGCTGCCGGGGCATCCCCGCGCCCGGGACGGGACGGGGGGCTTCGTTCTCAGTTGGTTTTGCGCAAAAAAAGGAGGAGGGGGAAAAAACCAAAAATAAATAAAAGAACCCGCTGAGGAGGTTTCTCTCGCTTGTCCGTGGCTCTAGTTGAGCTGGCGACAGGCCTCGAAAGTCCACTTGGTGGCCCCGCCGTAGATGTCGATGTTGGCCTCGGCCCAGGCGATGACATTCCCCGCGAGCGCCTTGGAGCTGCAGGTGGCCAGCCCGTACACCTCGCCGGGGCTCAGCTTGCGGTCCCACACGTTGAAGTGGGCCAGCTCGCCCACGAAGGCCTGCGTGGCGTCGAACCCGCCGCCCAGCGTGTCCTGCGGAGCAGCCGCTGTCACCGGGGCACGCGGCAGGCCGGCCCCGTCCCTCCCCTCGGGGGCGCCCACCCGAACAGGGACCCCCACGCCGGCCCCCCCAGCCCTCACCTGCTCCTGGCCCAGCACCAGGACGCCCTGCGGCTTGATGGGGTGGTAGGGGGCCAGGTTCTCGCCGTTGCCCGTCTGTGTGCCG
Organism: Xenops minutus; assembly: GCA_035221455.1. Lineage (NCBI taxonomy): Eukaryota > Metazoa > Chordata > Aves > Passeriformes > Furnariidae > Xenops > Xenops minutus. Next base: position 786,189 of record JAWWEE010000041.1, read on the forward strand.
TCCTGGTAGGCTTCCCACACACCGTCCCGCGTGGTCCAGGTGACACAGATGTGGTGCCACTTGCCGTCGTTGATGACAAAGGGCAGTTTGGCCACCTGCGGGCAGTGGGTCAGGGTGGTGCACATGGGGGTCCCACACACCGTCCCCACCCCAAGCCTGTCCCCTCCTGCCCAGCACCCTCCACACTCCCCAGGGCTCTACCTTGTCATTGATGAGGATCTCCATGGGGTTGTTGCCCCACTCAATGAGCACCAGCTCGTTCGCCTGCCCAGGCACAGCGTAGGAGAAGGGGGTGCCCATGCCAGGGGAGGCGTTGGACTTGATCCACATGCAGATGCTGAAGGCGTACATCTCGGGCAGGCTCTTCTTCACCTTGGCATACATGTAGTTGGTGCGCAGCGGGAAGGTGAGCTGGAACCTGTCCGGGGGCCGGTTGTCCTTCTGGCCTGGGGGAGCGGAGGGTCGGTGGGCTGCGGCCGGATCCCCTCTCTGTCTCTTTGGGGGTTCCCCCCTCCCCACCTCGTTATGTAACGGGCCTTGAGATGGCAGCGAGGATCAAATCCCTCCGGCGCCGCACGGCTCCCTAATCCCCGGGGCGGGCAGCGCCCGGAGCATCCCCGGCAGCAGAGCCCGCGGGCACCGGCTGCCCCAGCCCAACAATGGTTCGGGTCGGGAGGGAACTTAGAGATGGGCCAGTTCCGACCCCCTGCCAGGGTGGAATGCAAAGCTGCGGGCGAGGGACCGCTCCGGGGGTGGGAAATGGGACACGCTCGGCAAAGCCGCCCGTAGGAGCGGCTCCGCATCTGCGGGCAGCGCCCGGTCCCCGGCAGCGGGGGGGGCTCCGGAGGCCGACCGGGGGTCCCGCGGGCGGGCTGGGGTGGGTGGGCAGCGCCCGGTACCTTTCTCCAGGTCGCTGATGCGCTGGTGCAGCGAGGTGAGGGTGCTCTCGATCTTGCCGCGCTCCTCGGACTCGTTGCGGGGGCTGAGCTTGCCCTCCTCCAGGCTGTTCACCCGCGACAGCACCTGCTTCTCCAGGTCGTCGATCTTGTTTTGCAGGATGTCCTTCAGGTTGTTGGTCTGGCTGGAGGAGTTCATCCTGCTGAACTGCTACAAGGGGCGAGCAGAGGAACACGCTGTTACCGCCGGGCAGCGGCTCCCGATGCCCGAATCCCGATGCCCGGCTCCCGATGCCCGGCTCCCCGGGTCTCCTCGCGTACCTCCAGGTTTTCCAGCCGGGTTTTCAGGGACTGCAGCGTCTGCCCCAGCTGGCTGAGGGTCTCGGCCGCGGGCGGCCGCGACAGGTCGCCCATGGTGTTCTTGGAGAAGCCCTTCCTGCCCTTGCCCTCTCCGGGCAGCTCCAGCACGCTCTGGCTCTCGCAGCGGCCCAGCTTGGCCGTGAGCTCGCGGATCGTCTCCTTCTGGTTCATGATGGTCTCCTTCTGCTGCAGCACGGTCTCCCGCAGCTGCAGCACGGTGCCCTTCAGCTCCTCGGCCGAGCCGGTGCCCAGCGCCGAGGCGGCGCACACATCCCCGTCCAGCGGCACGGAGGTGCAGACGAAGCGCGTCTGCCCCAGCCCCTGCCCCAGCGCCGGCCCCAGCAGCACCAGTACCCCCAGTAGCACCAGCAGCAGCCCCGGCAGGAGGCGGCGGGGCGGCCCCCCGGCCATGGCTGCGCTGGCTCCGCCGGCTCCGCTCGCCCCGGGCCGGCTCCGGCTCCGCTGCGGCGCCGCCGCTGTATTTATGGAGCCCGGGCGGGGCCCGCGGGACGTCACGGAGCGTGGAATCCCGGCCCGAGGAGGGGGGGACGGGGAGGCGTGAGAGGGAGCGGGAGTGGGAGCGGGGAGCGTGTGTGAGAGAGCGGGGTGTGTGTGAGAGGGAGCGACAGTGAGTGTGCGTGTCCGTGTGTGTGTGTGTGTGTGCGTGTGCGTGTCCGTGTGTATGAGTGGGCGGGTGTGTGTATGAGAGTGTGTGTGTGTCCGTGTGCCTGTCCGTGTGTGCGTGTCCGTGTGCGTGTGTCCGTGTGTGTGTCCGTGTCCGTGTGTGCGTGTCCGTGTGTGTGTATGTGTGTGCGTGTCCGTGTGTCCGTGTGTATGAGTGGGCGTGTGCGGGGGCCCCGCATGTGCCGGGGGCGGGAGCGCGGATGGGCGCGGGAGTGGGCGGTGTGCGTGGGTAGAGGAGATCGTGCATCGCAGGGTGTGCGGGGAGTGCGCGTGTGTGTGTGTGCGGGGGGCTGTGTGTGTGTGTGTGTGGGTGTGCGGGTGTGCGTGTGTGTGCGCCGGGAGGGTGTGTGTGCGAGGTGTTGTGTGCGTGTGTGTGTGTGTGCAGGGAGCTCTGTGTAT
>JAWWEE010000041.1:788627-800680 GCA_035221455.1 Xenops minutus
CAGTAAAAGACTTATTGTGGGATCGAGCAGGTAGGAGAAAGGAAAGCAAGGTAGGTGTGTCTGTGTGTCTGTGTGTGTGCGCCCGGGTTTGGCGGTGTTGCCGGCGATGCCCGTGCACGGTCCGGGAGCAGCGGCCGGGGCAGCTCGCTGGGCTCGGTGCCGTCCCCGGCGGGGCAGCCCGCAGACACCTCGGGGCTCCGTGGGGAGGACACGGGTGGGCTGTGGGGCTGCGGGCCCCGGTGGGAGCCCTGGAGCGTGGGCAGGCCCTGGTGGCTGTGTGCCCCACGGGTGCCCGGCTCTGCTGTGGGGACAGGGGAGCAGTGGCGGCTTTGCTTCGTTTTTAATCAGGGAAAGAACTCCCAGGTAACAGCTGGATCTGTCCTTGGTGGGAATAGCTCGTGGCTGTTGGAATTGTCACTTTTCTCATTTTCAGTGCTGCAGCCAAGGCTGATTCCCCTTCAGCCCTGGAGCAGTGAGTGTGCAGTGAGTGAGCAGTGAGTGTGCAGTGAGTGAGCAGTGAGTGTGCAGTGTCCCCCTGCCCTTGCCCCCGATGTCCTACCCTTGGCCAACACACCTGAGCATGAGTGGGACTGTCCTGGCTCCCCAGCCCCAGGTCCCTGAACTTCTTCCCTATTGGCTTTATCTTTGTCTTCTCCCCGTAGTGTTGTGTCATGATAGGAAGTACCTGACCTGGAGAGCAACCTGTGGGGTAAATGATGGAGTGTGGTCCCCTCAGCTCAGCTCACAGCTCGGCCTGCCCAGTGCTACAGCAGCACATATGGCTGGAGTATTTGCATAATGCCAAGTTATCCTGTGAAATATGAAGCAATTAATTTTGATTAGTGAAGTGGGTCAGTAAAATACAAAGGCTTTCAGTCCACAGATCTGCAAAAGATAAAACACAACCACTCTGTAGTCCTTTCCCCTTTGATCTCCTCTCTGGAGTGGGCCTGTGGAGTCCTCGCCAGGGCTGGAGCATTCTGAGCTGCCCACAGTGATACCTGTGGCTGGGTTTGAAGCCTTTTCTGCAGCAGGTGTTTATTCAGCCCCTAGAGGTTGGTGACCCACTGTCTTAGCATGGAGTGTTTCCTCCTCAAAGGCACTTCAGCTGCCCTTGGGAGGCCCTTTCTCCATCCAGCTGTGCTGTGTGGGTTATAGCTAAAGCAGCATTTTATGGCCAAAGCCAGGGGCTTAGGGTTGAGAGCAGAAAGAGGGTGGCAGGATGGCAAACCCCCTGATGCTCTGCTGTGGCTGAGTGTGTCTATTGATGTCAGCACAGGGAATCCAGGGCAGCACTGGGGCAAAAGAGTCCAAGGAGTCTGGACCTGTGCTGGGGTGCTCAGCACCTCTGGGCACCTTCATGGGCATCCTGTAGTGTTTTTGTTGCCATCTCCATCCAACATGTCCCAGCCCTTATGGGGACTGCAAAGAGTTATTTCCTAATGCTCCTGGGTCTCACTGCTGATGCTGCCCCATGCAGTTCAGAGCCCCTGAAAGCCATGAGGAGTCCATCTGTGGTGCTGCTCACCTCTGGGGCTGCCAGTCTGTGGTGGTGTTCACCTCTGGGGCTGCTCACACCTCTGGGGCTGCTCACTTGCTTTGCTGCATGAAATCCTGGTTGAAAGTCTGCATTTCCACTCAGTTTTTCCCTTCTGGCTCTATTGTTCTGGTTACTGTCCCTGCAGTTGGCTGGCTCTCTGTGCTGTATAGCATTTCAGTATGACAGGAATGGGGTAGAGGAGAGATAAGGAGGTGACAGACAGGATGGGGTTTACTGGGCAGACTAGTCTCCCTTCCATGCTTGTTTGGTTTGGGTTTGGTTTTGTTTTGGGTATTTTTTTAGCAAAGGGATGCTATGGAAAAGGCTGAAAAGACTGCAGGTCTAATCCTTCTGCCACAGGCAGGAACACAACCCAAAAATAATGTTACTGCAGGCAATAGAATTACACCAGTGTAAACCGGTCTGAGAGGCAGCAGAGTCGGGTCCCACTTCTGTTAACATCTGCACGGTATTGACAGAGCTGTGCATGTCACTGAACCAATTTACCTCGGAATCTTTTGTCATCCATTGCACATTATGTGGAGATGAGACCAAGGTGACAAATGCAATAAAATAAACACTCGGATACTATGGTGATGGAGACCACGGAAATGCCTGGATAGGAAAAAACAACAAAGCTGTGCTACAAGAGATAAGCAAAATAACCCCCGTGGCTCCTAATGCAAAGAAAGAACTAGAAAATATCATCAAGATTTTAGCTTTTCCAGAATCACTGAATCATGCAGTAGGGTCTGTTATTGCTTCTGTAGATTTAGGAGCTGTGTGGCTGTAATGGAATAATGGAGCCCCTATTATTTTAACTCTTCTCTTGCCTCTTCCCAAGCGCTCGGTAGCAGCTGATTTATGGCTCTATAGCTGAAAAGAGCTGAGCACAGCTCTCAAGGACCCTCGGAGATGATTTAGCTCTGAACAGGAGCCAGCAGGCACATTTGTATTTGTGATGGACGAGGATCACTGTGGACAGCCCGGGGTGCTCCCCCCAGGGCCCGGCAGCTCTGGCTGCCTGTGCCCTCTGCCAGCACAGAGGTGAGGGGTGTAAATATTCCATCTGGTTGACACTAACCTTTGTGTGGGAACAGCAGAATTACAAATGCAGAAAGGACAGTTTTTAAAGTGGACAAATCTCTTTAATCCCAGGAGCTGGGGCCCCAGGGAGCAGGCAGTGGAAGCTTTCTCTCCTGCTTGTGCAGCCTGCTGTACATAAACCATCTCCTGTGGGGTGATGCTGATTCCGCATTTAAGTCTTCTCTGCCGAGTGGGAACAATATGATCCATTATGGGATGGAATCAGTTCTGCAATGGGAAATAGCAGTGGGTACATTTCACTGAGTGAGAAGCCCAGCTCCTTTTGTTTGTGCATGGAGCTGCTTGTTGTGCTCATGTTGCTGCTGAGGTTCCTGGAGGGATCATCCAATCCAGGCCTTGGCCATTCACCCCCATTCCCAGTGGGCTCCAAGCAGGACATAGCAGTGGCTACAAGGCTGTTTTCTTGGGGGTTTGGTGTTTTTTTTTTTAAATATAAAGGCTTGTACTCAGGGAAACTGCAGCAAGGGCAGTCTGATCACAGCACCGCTGCCTGTGCATAAGCCCAGATGTGAGTGGAGCAGGATCCTCTCCAAAGCCCTTTCCCTTCTGCAGATGGACCAGGTGTAGGGAACCAGCCCACAGCTCTGAGCTGCTCCATGGTTCTGTTTGAGAATAGTGTATATGCAGAATATTTTTTTATTGTGTCTTCTAAGGTGTACAGCTGTCACTGGAGCAGCTCAGGCATGGGGTGCAGCCAGTGCAGACACCAGATGTGAGCTGGAATATTCCCGCCTGTGACAGACACACTTTGGACTGGAGTTGGGAATTTTGCTGCATTTTGCTGCAGTCTTCCTTTGCAGATCTCTCCCTCTCTGTTTCTCTCCCTCTCTCTCTCCCTCTCTCACACATTCACTCTCTCCCCTTTTTCCTTTCCCTTCCTTTCCCTGCTCCCATCTCAAAAGTCAGATTCCTCCTAAACTGCCTGACATTTACACCCAGTGAGAGTGAGGAGTGTGGTCTCTGTACTAGTAGGTTTCTGTGATGCTATAGGGACATAGCTCCTTTCATTACAAATAATTAATTTAGCTCTATATTGCATAACATCCTAAAAAGCTTTCTAGGGCAATCTCATGCTAGCTGGATGCACAGTTCCTATCAATATTACATTACATTTGGGTACAACAGTTATGAAGTTTCATTAAAAATTTAATTTGTGGTTTAAAACTGCAGCATTCCCTTAAAAGTGTAGCAGAGAAACCATTCTGGCTGCTGGAGGGCTGAGCTTGCATTAGCCAAAATTGCAGGGAGAGCTGCAGAAGGGGCTCAGGATGGTGGTGATAATCCCTGCACAGGAATCTGGTGCTGGACCAGAGCGGAGGGGAGTTCAGGCTTGGCATCGGGCTGTGCTGGATCTCACTGGGCTCCTGCTGGATGAGGGGCTTTTATTTGAGTACAGAATTAACCTGTGTCTGTGCTCAGCCCAGAAAAGCCCTCAGCCTATCCTCGCTGTGCCCCACGTGTGCCCATCTGGGGGGAGTTTTTGGGTGAAGAAGACTGTAACACCCAAGGAGCACAGAACGAGAAATGTGTGCCATGGGAGCGTGGAATGAGAGGGATGTGTGCCATGGGAGCGTGGAATGAGAGGGATGCGTGCCATGGGATTGTGGAATGAGAGGGATGTGTGCCATGGGAGTGTGGAATAAGAGGGATGTGTGCCATGGGAGCATGGAATGAGAGGGATGTATGCCATGCCCAAGGCTGCGGGATGGGAGCTGGGCTGGAACCCCGGAGCTGTGAGCCCGGCAGTCCCGGAGGATGCTGCTGCTGCTGCCGCTGCCGCCTCTGTAGCTCACAGACATCCTTCTGCAGTGTGTGAATGAAGGATCCCCTTGCCGGCAGCGGCGGGGCCGCCAGCCGGAGCGGGAGCGGCAGCGGCGCCGGTGTCATGTTTGGTTAATGAGCTTTGCCGTGACGCCTGAGCCGCGGAGCTGAATGGAGGCAGGTTCCACCATCCCACATCCGCCCCGCCGCCTCGGAATTGATTTGTGCAGGAATTCCCCCCTGTGTGCACTCACACACGTCAGAGGAGCCAGCAGCGCTTCCTTCCACACCATCCCTCAAAGGCGCTTTTCGGCTCTCGCAGGGTTTTCCCGCAGTAAGAGCGAGCGGGGTGCTGGCTGTGGGATGGATCGCAGCCCCCCGGCAGGACAGACCCCCCAGTCCTGCCCAGCTGGTGTGACTGGACCTGCCGTCCCTGCCCACCCGAGTCCCGGCTGTGCCACAGGGACGGTCCCTGCGGGAGCGCAGCACTGCCCGTGGGGGCTCACAGGGCTTGGCCTCTCCCTGCCGCACCCACAAGTGACAAACGCTGACTCTGTGTGTTATAAAAACCATGTTTGTCGTTTTTTCCCCCTAGTCCAACAATAAAGTGCGATTCGCAGCCGGAGCGGGGTGTTTGAGGAGTCAGCACCGTGCTGGCGTTTGCTGTGGTCTCTGCAGAGATCACTTCCCCTCCCCCTGGAGGATAATAATGGGGAGTGGGTTCCTAAATCCCTTAAGCTGCTTTGATAGCTTCAATATTTATCTGTAATCCTGCTGGTGCTTCTGAACAGACACAGCTCGGTGTCCCTGCTGCTCTGGGGCTTCTTCCCACCTTGCAGCATTCCCTTTTCACGGAAGAAGAGGCAGGGCAGGATGAGAAGGAAACATCAAAAGCAGTGACACTGCTGTGCCCTAGTTTTTTCCATGATTATTTATTATTTTGCAGTCTCTTGCTCCCTTTCTCCCACACTCTGTCCTCTGATCTGTTAAAGTGCTGTGGTGGGTTGACCCAGGTGGGTCACCAGGTGCCCCCAAATCTCCATCACTCTCCTCCTCAGCTGAGGGGGAGAGAAAATAGAGCAAAAGGCTCCTGGGGCGACAAAAGGGCAGGGAGAGATCACTCAGCAATTACTGTCGCAGGCAAACAGGCAGGACTTGGGAAAATTAGTTTATTACCAATCAAATCAGATTGGGATAACGAGAAATAAAAACTAAATCTTAAAACACCTTCCTCTTTGTCTCCCTTCTTCCTGGGCTCATCTTCACTCCTGAATTCTCTCCCTCCTCCCCTCCAGAAGAGGAGGAGGGCAGGAAGGGGGTGCTATGCTCAGTTCTTCCCATGATGTGTCTGCTGCTCCTTCCTCCCCAGGGGCAGGACTCCTCACTCCTCACACTCTGCCTCTGCTCCAGCGTGGGCTCCTCCATGGGTCAATGAAGCCACTCCTACAGTCCCCCCACTACCAAACCTTGTCACACAAACCCAGAACACATCTGTGGAGGCTGGGAATGCTTCCATGCCCACCTTTGGGATGGAGCAGAAGGAAGGGTAGATGTATGGCAGGACAAGCCTGGAAGGAGCTCATATGTGCATACGAGGCACATGGATGGCCAGCCTGGGTCGGGCAGGTGTGTGTGCAAGAGCAGGTATAAGGCAGCCCAGGATCTGGGAGTTCTGTGCTGGCACCTGCTCCCACAAGGGAGAAGCTGGAGCAGAGAGAACAAGGTTTTGGGGAGACAGAACTTTCCAGAGTGAGGAACACTCTGGTGGTAGGTGAGGGATCTGATCATCTGTGCCACTGTTGATTTGTGTTTGTGCTCATGGCAGTTCGGAGCTAAAACACAAAAGGTTTTAAAGGCAGGATAGATAAAAATGCTACAAGGCATCAGGAATCCCTTGTGTTTGGTGCTTTGAGGGCTGACCCTGGGCTCAAGTGCAGCTTTTAGTGGGGAGAGGGGCTGTCAGGACACTGAGATTCTCTGCTGGCAAGGCTGCAATAGTGCTGGGGGTGGCACTGATTCCTGTACAAGGCTGGAGGCTCAAGAAGCTGCAGAGAGAGTGGTGAGTGTAACTGGAATGGCACAGAAGCTGCTTCCAGGCAATAAGGGAAGATGGAGATGCTTTGGCTGCTGCGTGGAGCTGGCATGACTTGAGCTGAAGATGCAGGGGATGGCAGATGCCCAGCCAGCTCTGAACCCCACTGGGATGGCAGTGGGAGCCTGAACACCATCCCTTTCAGGGGTAAAAGACGGGCTGGCAAAACTCCAGTCTCCTGCACACCTGGAGCAGAACACATTTGGTTTACTGTTTCTCACACTGGAATTGCAATGCCATCCCAGATCCCAAAGGCTGGCACTGCCCTTGGCTTCCCATGGACAGTGTGTGACCTGGGGGGTGGGAATTGCCTCGTGTGGGACTTCTTAGGGCTTTTCTGCATGGGAAATGCAAAATAAACTAACTCGTGAATTCAGAATATGCTGGCTCTGCTGCAGTGCTTCCGGGGATGAAAACTCTTGGCGTGGGCTTTGGAATTGGAGTCAGCCTCTTGTTCTTACCACAGCCTAATTTTCAATCAGCAGGTTAATGAGAAGTTATTAGTCACACTTTAGATTTATATAGTGCATATTTTGCCATGTAAGAAAGCTTTTACTTCCCAGCTGGGTGGGTAGTCCCTGGTGTAAGTGACAGAAGAGACACTTGTGTGTATGTTCATCCTGCTGCCATTAACTATAATCAGACTAGTCACACAATTTCTTAGAAACCCACTGAATTTCAGCAGCAAACACATGAGCCATGAAACCCACCAAGACTTAAGAAATAGATGTTGATCACTGTGTCACTTTGCATCAGGAATCTGGGTTTGAAATATCCTAGGCATAAGGAAAAGGTTTCAACTGATGTAATTCATGGGAATGTAAAAAGAGGACTAGAAAAACATGCAGATTCCACAGGTAATTGCATTTCCCAGGTGTAAGAAGAGATTTTTGGGTTTCTCCATCTAAAACATTATTGGTTGACACTCCGTGGGCCAGCCTGGGCTGGATTTCTCCATTCTGGGATTCTTTTGGGGGGATCCAAGTCTCTTGGTTGTTATGTCTCTTATTGCACATAATCAAACCAAAGCAATTCTGATTCTGGTTCTGATTCCAAAGCAATCTCTGCGTTGTTGCACTGGCAATTCCAAACAGCTCCACAAAAAAGCTTTCACATTCTGAAGGCCCAGGTGAATTCAATAGGAGAATTTTCTGTGAAGTGCTGAATAATTTCTTATCAGCCAGTTCTGCTCTGGCTGAAGGGAATGACAGATCCTGTCTGCCCCACAGAAAAGGTGTGCTTGGCAAGGGGCCTGCACACCAGAAACCAGGACTTTTGGGCTGAGTGCTTTTGCCAGGCTCAGGAGGAGCCAGCAGGGTTCCCTGGCTCCTATTTCCAGTGCATTGGGCTGGTTTTTTCACTGAATCAGAGCTGATACCAATCTATAACAGCGACACAGTTTTTAAGGAAACACTTCTGTGCTTAATAATGAGAAAACCAGAGAATATCTGCAGAGGTGACATCTATCACGTGTTTTTAAACACACATAGCCTGATAACCTCGCAAATTATCTGGACTGCTTGGAGACAATGGGAGATAATGATAACAAATGAGCTTGCAGGTCTGGAACGCCGTTCATGGAGATGGATGGCCGGGAGTTTGAGAACTCTATTAACAGCTCCTACAAACTATCCAATCTATCGCATCCCCAACGTATTGAGTGCAGCTTCACTCAGGCTTTATGAGAAAAACAGCTCCATTAAGCAGCCAATTTTTGTCAGTCTTCAGAGGGGTCATTTAAGTCTCCCCTGTGCCAGTGGGAACACAGAAATCTTTACATTTGTGGTGAACTAAAGTCGCCTTTGGAGTGAAACGTTGCGGTTCCTTCACGGTCTAAATGACTTCTAACTTGTGCACTGCCTGGTATCTGAGGATGTCAAATATACTCATTAACTAAACTCTACAGCTACTGATTCATCAAGAAGCTTGCCCTTTTTTAGTTCAGCGGAGGCAAAGAGAAAAGATAGAACTCCCAAATTTTCTGCTTTCAATGGCTGCATCAGCTCTTCTCACTCCCTCTGACTTCTTCCTCCATGAAAAATTTCCCCTGATGCCAAAGTGTTTCTTCCACTAAAAGGGTGAGGAGAGATTTTTGACCTAGTATTTATTCTGGCCTTTCCCATGTGAGAAGATGAATCCCTATCATGTTCCCAATGAATGCTGCTGATTAAGACGCTGCTTTGCATCCATTTTATGATTCATGTTTTTAAAGCAGTTTGACGGTCCTGGGCCATTGCAGAACAACTGGCCCAGGAAAAGGAGGCTCAGGGGGGACCTTTTCACTCTCTCCATGTTCCTGACCAAGAGGGTGGAGACAGGTGGGGGTCAGGCTCTGCTCCCAGGGAACAAGGGACAGGGCAAGAGGAAATGGCCTCAAACTGTGCCGGGGGACACTTAGGTTGAATACTGGGGACAATTTTTCCCCTAAAAGGTTTGTCCAGCCCTGTCAGAGGCTGCCCAGGGCAGTGATGGAGCCTTCATCCCTGGAGGATCACAAGGCTGCCTTGGCAGTGCTGAGGGAATGGTTGGACTTGATGGTCTCAGAGGGCTTTTCTAACCTGAACAATTTGTCTGGGCAGGGAAAACCTCAGGTTTTCTGTTCCTCCCAGTCCCTGCCCTGGTCCCTGTGCTTGGAAAGCCAGAGTTGCAGCAGGAGTTGCTCACCTTGTCCAGGAGTGCCTGTGGCAGGTGGACAGGCAGGTGCTCTGCTAAGCCCCACCTGGCAGGTTTAATGCTCCAAGTGCTGCTTCTCCCAGTGCCAGGGCAGTGCCTGAGTGAGCACACACTTCCCCGCCCACCCGGATTTAAAGGAAGCCAGTTGGGAAGAGCATGGCAGTACCAGGAATAGACATGTCTGTTCTGTCTCACAGAGGAGGTCACTGGGATTCTTCTACAAGATGAAGAGTCAATTTTATGAATCATGTTTTGATTTGTATTGGATTTGGCACATAACACCACCCACTCCCTTCTCACCTGCCTCCCAATCTCGCCCTCCCCAGGCTCCAGTTCCCATTCCCAGCCCCAATCTTCGATTCACATTTACTGTAAGGAAGGAAGTCTGTGTGCTGCACATGCATAAATAATAGAACTGAAATCAGACTTAGTTAAAAATAGATATTCTTCCTAATAAATATTTTACCTAGTGTCTTTAGGCTATAAAGCTCCCCTGATGGAAGTTTTAAAACAAACCTTGTTGTTAGGACCCCTAAATGCCTAAAACAACCTCAGCTGTGGCTGTACAAACAGTGCTGGGCTGAGAGGCTGCATGTGGGGAAGGAATGTGGTCACCTGCACACACAGGGAGACAAATACCTGCCCTTAAAACCTGGGAAAATGTGGCCCTTTGGCTTCGGGCACAGACCTTTGCATCTGTCTTTGATTATTTTGGTGACCATGAATTTGACTAATGAAATTGAAAGATAAGATCTCTCTTGATATTTATGAGTAACATTCTTCTTTCCATATCTTTATTTCTTCCTGCCCAAAAGTGGAATTAGAATTAGGTGGCTTGAATAAGGCAAAACAAAGGACACTGGCGGAGCCTGAGATAGGAGGATTTTTCATTAAAAAGAGTGACAGGTGAGAGAATGTGTCCAAGTATGTTTCTGGAAGATAATCCTTCTGCGTTTTGCGTTTAGGGCATCACTCACTGTGCCTTACCCAACACGGTGTTTCCACTCCCTGAATTCCCTAGGAACAAGGGGTCAATTTAATCTGTTATTCTGCCCAAAACCTGGGGCCAGGTCTGCTGATGGTTCCCATCCCCATAGGGAAGGAATCACTTTGGCTCTGCTCAGCCAAGTCTCCCATGTGCCCTTCCCCATCCCCTTCCCCCCAGAGCCCTGGGTCGGTGGAACCCAGCAGTGATGCTGCTGTGGATGGGATGAGGGTCGGGAGCCTCAGGGCAGCAGGATGGCCATTTAGAGGAGTCCCTGCAGTGATGGGGGAAGACATGGGTGCACAGGGACGAGGGGACATGCAGGCCTTCCAGCACAGCCTGTAGGCTTTGCCTGGGTGACTGAAGACAGTCCTTATCTGAACTAATCACCCCCAAGCCACGCGGGGAGCGGGGCAGATGTGAGCTGTGCCCGCTGCCAGCTGTGTCCTTCACAAGGGTTTTTGGCAGCAGCTCCCGAGGCCGCCAAGCAGCACGTTCGGGCAGGGCAGGCGCCAGCCCTGGCACACGCTCCCTAAAGCTGTCGGGAGCTGGGATTAGGGTCCATCTGTGCAGCCCCGCAGCACTGGATTAGCTGCCCCAGCCCCAGAGCATGGGATTTTTTCAGGTGGCATGTTCGGTTTGTTAGTCCCAACTCTTCCATGGCAGAGTGTTGGAACTGGATGATCTTTAAGGTCCCTTCCAACCCAAAGCATTCCAGGATTCCACAACCCTATGACTTTGTGTGGCTGCCATTGAGGAATTCATTAAAGGTTAGCAGAAGCACAACCACAAGCATTTTCCACACCCTGGCAGTCCATCCCAATAACAATCCTGCAGTTATGATCAGCCATCAGCATAAAGCACCGTGAGGCCATGAATCAGCTCCGCCAGGAAATGGAAGGAGCAAAAGCAAACATTGGCCTCCCCAGGAAACATTTTATTCCACTGTACTGTAAGGAAAGGTCTTTGCATTTAAAATATTCCACAAGCGTAAACACACAGAAAGTATTAATGAAAATTAGTGGTTCTGTAAATCAAATTACACCTGTATTCTTTGATTTCTACTTTGAAATAATTTTTACACCTTCTGATATTACAGATATGGATGTGATTGGACTCGATTACTGCTGGCAGCAAACACTGAGGAACTTCATTAGTAGCAATATTTGATATTCATTAACCTTCAGTTTGAAAGCAAGGAGGATCTGTCCCTGAAATCCTGCGCCTGCCTTTCCTCATACAGCAGTGCACACGAATCAGACAGCTCTGCTGGGGGCTGTTGCCCAGTTTCACCACTGTCCTGCTATTTTGCCCTGGTATAAATGAACACATAAATGCCCAAAGTGAAGCGAGGTCCAAGAATGGGCAGTGTTGGACTGGTGCCTGTGCCTGGGTGTGTTTGGGGACACCAGGGCAAGGCTCTCACTGCTCTGAACCAGCAGCTTGGCATCAGGGGTTGATTTTTATCTTCATGTGAGGTGAAGCTCATCAGAACTGTGACTGTAGGGCAGTCGGTGTGGGTGGATCGGTGTGAGGTGCTGTCAGTCCTGTGCTGCCCCAGGGGATGGAAACCCCCCCGTGTTGATTTCTTTTGTGTATTCATTTTTTGGCATCTTGAAGGTATCGGTGAACTTGACCCCAGGGGTCAGTACTGGGCCCAGGTGGGCAAGAAGGCCAATGACACCCAGCCTGTCCCAGCCATGGCGTGTCACAGCCCCAGGGCAGGGACTGTCCCCTGTGCTGGCACCACTGAGGCCCCTCGAGGGCTGTGCCCAGTTCTGGGCTCTCGTGGAAGAGACACCGAGGGGCTGGGGCAGCAGGAGCTGGGGAGCTGGGGGGGCTCAGCCTGGAGAAAAGGAGGCTCAGGGGGGACCTTCTGGCTCTGCAAGTCCCTG
>JAWWEE010000041.1:800800-908367 GCA_035221455.1 Xenops minutus
CCTTGCCTGCGGAGCGCCCCCCGCCGCCCTCCTCGGCCCGTCCCCCCCTCCCGGCGGGCGGAGGGACCCCCGGCCCCGCTGGGTGCCGGGCTGGACACCGCTGCGCGCCCGCCGCCCGGAGCCGCCCCGCCGATGGAGGCGGAGATGCTGCAGTCCCCTCTGCTGGGGCTCGGCGAGGAGGACGAGTCCGACCTGACGGACTGGAACCTGCCGCTGGCCTTCATGAAGAAAAGGCACTGCGAGAAGATCGAAGGCTCCAAGTCTTTGGCTCAGAGCTGGAGGATGAAGGACCGGGTAATGCTGCAGGGCACAGCAGGGTCTGCAGGAGGAGGAGGAGGAGAGGGGACAGGCCTGGCAGGGCAGCAGCGAGAGCTCGGGGGGCCGTCTGTGCCCACATGAAACGCTGGGTGTTGATCCAATGGGACGTGTGTCCCGGGGAATCAGGGGAAACAAACGTGCAGATGGGAAGTGATGCTCATGGTACTGCGCTCTTGGGGCAGCTGCAGCATCTGAGCTCGTCCAAGGAAATTTGGGTGCTTTGTGTTTCTCGGGAAGGTCAGTAAAATTAAGAGGGTCTCGGGAGCTATGGGGCCCAGCAGGTGGACAGGGAGGCTCCAGGTGCAGTAGGTGGAGGAGTTACAGCTTGGTGGAGGTGAAAGTGCACAGAAGCTTTGCGGGTTTGGAGCCTGCCACCAGCATGTTGTGTGGAATGTAAAATGAAGGTGTGTTTGTGTGTGTGGAATCTGAGATATGGGAATTTGGAGACAGGAAATTGTTGTTACATGAAGCTCTTGTATTACAGTGGGAACTTCCCTGTGCCTGGGGACATGTGTGTTAAACTGACAATGTCAAGAATGACAAAGAAAGATCCCAGCTGGGGATCTGGAATCCTCTGTTGCATCTGTGTCCCAACTTCAATGTTTTCAGTAAAAAACAAACAAAGCACCTAAGAAATGTCACAAAGAGTCATTTCCACTCTTCCAACTCTTGAAATGCACTTTGGGTTACAGAGTTCCCTGGGTCCTAAAGTTGTTTTGCATGTAACTTTGTGTTTGTGGATATTTATGAATCTTTCTGGTGACCTAGTTTCCGTTAGGTTTATGATCCCTCTTGTAATACTGTGGAATAACTTGTTGAAATCCATGCTGTAATTTCTTCACAGAGGCATTATGACAGGGATGCTGTCACTGTCTCAGTGTTCCCAGAGGGATGGTTAGAGTTCTCAGAAGTTCTGGAAAGGCTCTGGCTGAACCAGAGTCATTTCCCTGAGGAGAATCATGTACTGAAAATGTGACTTGGCAGATCATTCCCGGGTCGAATTGAGCATTTTGGGTGTGATTTAAGGGAGGCACAGACACCACATTTGTGCTCTTTCTGCTCTAAAGGGTTTTGGCAAAGAAGAGATTTTTCTCTAGGAGACTGTGGAGGTGTGATGAGCTTGCTTGTCTATTTTAGTGATGCCTCTGCCTTCCTGGGAAGCTTCCTGTTCAGTTATTTCCTGATCTGCAAAGTTGTCTCTTTCTAATTCGGGAATGACTTTGCCTGGCTGAGGTGATCAATAGGTTGTGCAGCAGCAGCACAAGCACAGGGTGGGTGATCAGCAGCTTCTCCGTGGTTGGTGTTAAACGTTTCTGCTTGTTATGGCCAAAGAGATTTGTGTTGAGGAAGAGAGCAGAGCAGTGGTTTTGATGAAGAGAGCACAGCCCAGCTCCTGCTTCCTGACTCCCCGGGAGCTGCAGTTTCCTCCTCTCAGACTCTCCTGTGCTGTGACTGTTGTGCTTGTCATGACATCGCTGCTGCTGGGAAGGACTCAGCGAGGTCAGGCCCTGGATCACTCCCCGAGACATTGAGTCTGATTCTTGTAGAAGAAGAAAACAAAGGCAAATTCAGAATTTTCTCTTTAGTCCTGTTTTCACTGTCAGCTTTAGCCAAATAACTTTATGCTGGGGTCAGTGGTGCTGCTCAGGTGTCATTTGTATCTGGGCATCTGAATCAGGGATTGTTTGGACAAACTTGCTGTTGTGTGTAATTACTTTTTGTTTAGGAACAGGTGCATAGGAACATATAGAAAGACACGTGAGAGAGGAGAAGCAGCTGATTTGAGAATGCTCAACCTCATTACTTTTAAACCTTAGCAGTTATTTTTCATGTCTCCTCTTTTATTCCCCTCCTTAGCTGGCAGTGATTGTCTGCTGAGCATTTGATGTGAGATAACAAACATAGAGCCTCATCTGGGGACAGAAGGGCTCTGAAGATGCAGATGTTTGTTAAACATTTCCCCCCCGCCCAACCAGAGTTTGGTTACTCCTGCAAATTAGTTCATAAAATATAGTCTGTTTTGACTTGTGGTCCATGAGCAGGAGGCGGAAGGCAGCTCGCTCCTGCTGCTGTTTTCCCACAGCCCAGTTGGACATGGCAGTTGGAGTGTGACAGGTCCAGGGAATGAGGCACCTGGATGAAACCCCAGGAACTTGGAATTTGTGGGAGTTTTATTCTGAAGCAGTTTGGCACAGTGGTGTGAGGGCAGACACCCAGTAACCTGGCAGCCTGGGCTGTCAGCCTGGAAACTGACCTGCTGTTGATTTTTCCCCCTGTTTTGTTTCTTTTTCTGGTCTCACTGAACTGCTTTGTTATGCTCTCTGGCATAATAAATTAATTATGCCCTGTTTTAGCTGTCCTCAGAAAGTTTCCTCTCTTTCCCTTTTCTTGCCTTTGGGCACCGATCCCCAGTGATCCAAATGTTGTGCAGCCATGTCGGTGTCCACAGCCCCTGATGTTTGTCTGGAGCTGTTCATCCAACCAAAACCAATGCAGAGCCCCTTCCCTCCAGTCCCAGCGTGGCTGAGGGTCTGTCCCATTCCCCAGCTCCTTTGCCTCTTGCCCCACTTTTC
This sequence comes from Xenops minutus, assembly GCA_035221455.1. Classification (NCBI taxonomy): domain Eukaryota; kingdom Metazoa; phylum Chordata; class Aves; order Passeriformes; family Furnariidae; genus Xenops; species Xenops minutus. The sequence continues at coordinate 803,692 of JAWWEE010000041.1, forward strand.
CACAAGCCAGGGCTGGTGGACGGTAGGTGTGCTCTTACCTTTGGGATCCTACTGAAAGAGGATGCACCTCTGGCTGTGAGCTGAGTGTGGACAACCTTCCATTGCTTTGACTTCGATAAATGAACTTGTCACAGCGTAGGTTGGGAACCATTGTCTGTTGTTGAAAACAGCAGACTGTCTCTAAAGGAAGAAATACTCAAAGGTCAACCAAACCAGGTCTCTGCATGTCCAAGTTACAGGTGAATCTGTCATTTCCCCCTGTGAATCATGAAAACCAGGAGCAGTGGCAGATTTTGCCTTATTCATTGAGGAGTCCTACAGAGTGACCCAAGCTCTACTGTAGTTACAGGAAATGATGCACTGAGATTTGGGAATGGAATTACTCTTCTTTTCATCCTGCTTTGTTGCTCTAAAAACCCCAGAGTTTTTATAGAGTTGAAGGTTCTTTAGAAGACAGAACTCTGGTAAGTGGGAGAATCAAATCAGCAGAGTAATGAGTGGTAAATCTGGAGAAAATAACTGAGCATTCACGGTGTCCCCCGCCCCTTTTCCATGAGGGCTGCTCTGAAGACATTTAATCCTTCCTCTCCCCGTTCCATGGACTGCATATGCCATCAAAGTGACACTACTTTGATCTATTATTTATTTAAAGAATATTTTTAACACAAGAGGGTTGGAATTATGCTTTGTGTATTGAATTAAATCTCAGCCTCGGTAGCAACCAAAGCATGTAACTTGATTTAAATGAAAAGACTTCCAAGTACACCAGGTTTTACAGACAAGTTGCTATTAAATTCAGAATATTTAAATTAAGAATTACTGTATTTATATTGATTTCTAAGATAAGCAGAGAGCAACAAAGCTGATTGTAATAGTTTTACTTCAACATTTTTTTTCCAGCTGCCTCATAACTTGCTGAGTGAGAATTAAATCCTGTTTTTATGAGAAGAGGAATACACAATTAGGTTTCTCTGGAAATGCAGATTAAAGCAGGACTGCATACAAATATGGTTAATTCAGACAAGCAGAGTTTACCTGCCTGCCTGCACAGTAAATCCCTGGAAGTGTCCAAGGCCAGGTTGGATGGGGCTTGGAGCAACCTGGTCTAGTGGAAGGTGTCCTTGCCCTTGACAGGGGGTGGAATGGCATGAGCTTTAGGGTCCCTTCCAACCCACGCCAGTCTGGAATTCTGTGAAAATGTTTTTGCTGATACCCAATCTAAACTTTCCCTGGCACAACTGGAGGCCATTTCCTCTCATCCTGTCCTGTTTCCTGGGAGCAGAGCCTGACCCCCACCTGGCTCCCCCCTCCTGGCAGAGGCTGAGAGAGAGGGAGGTCCCCCCTGAGCCTCCTTTTCTCCAGGCTGGGCCTCCCCAGCTCCCTCAGCTGCTCCTGAATGCTGCTGATGGTGTGGGTCTCTCTCGTGGGTCAGTGGTTGAAGCCCATCCTGGTTCAGTAGTTCCTACCAGCAGTGATTGCAGCCCAGTGAGGTGTGGGAATGGTGTGGGAGCAGAGGCTCCTGCTGCCTTACAAATGCCTGTCAAACCAAACCAAACCAAACCAAACCAAACCAAACCAAACCAAACCAAACCAAACCAAACCTCAGCCTCTACTCGAACTGTCCTTGATGAGCAGTGTTGCCTCACTCCTGGATTTGTGTCTCCCCTCCCCTGGGACAGGGATCGGTGTGAACTGAAGTGTTGGGTATTGATTGGGTGGGGGTGGGAGGCTGCACTGTGTCCACAAATGTTTTGTGTCTGAGCAAAGGGGACTTTGATTAACAACTCTGAGTGTACAGCTGGGCACAGTCTTGGAAAGAGAAAGATCTGACCTTTATACACCAGCAGGAAACACTGGTATCTTCAGCTCAGTCATTCTCTTTCTCATCCTATGAATATTCTCCCTTCAGCTGAGTTCTGTAAAATGAACTCCATTAGCAAATGGAATGTCAGAAAGTAGCTATATCTGTATTTCTCCTTTGGAAAATGCAGTGAGAGAAATTTACCTATATATAACCTGCTTCTTTTTTTGTCTCAGAGACTGGGGCAGTCTTGGGGGCTGGTGCTGCTCAGCAGTTGGGATTTGCAGAGGAGTCAGGCAATTATTGCTGCTGAAAATCAACATCCATCTTGTTGTGGGTAGTTACCCTCTGCCCCCCAGCATATGTGGAGGAATTTGAAAGGCCCATGAATAGTAGTGAAAAAAACACCCCTTGAAAGATATACATGGATGTGTTGCAGATTGCACGCTTTAATTAAATATGTGTCACTCTGTGAGGCTTTTCCTCTCCTTTCTCAGTCGTGGCAGATGTCACCGAGGGCCAGTCGTGGTGACAACTGGGAAACATCTCTGCTGCCAACCACCCCTGCTCGTCCTGCTGTGTGTTTTGGTAGCTGGAACACTGAAGGTTGTGTGGACGTTTCAGAAATGTTTCGTTAATGCTTCTCTGGTTCTTCTGTTTCTTCCCTGTGCCCCTGTGTAGTCAGAGAAACCCGAGGGCAGCAGCAGCTTCTTCAGAGTTTCAGTTCTGGCTCCGTGGGTTGTGTTGGTGTTGGGGAAGGTTTGGGGGTTTGATTGTGTTTGTCTCTCTGAGGTGTTGTGTTAATTGGCTCGCTGCTGTGCTGGTCTTCACCCTTGGCCACTTCAGAGGTGATTGCTGGCGTAGTGAGGCCATGGGTAACTGAGGAGGGTTATTGATCCTTCTGTGACTCGCAGCTTTAACTCACATTGCCAGTAAATCTGATAAACCCATGACGGGTGTCTTGTTCCTCTGTTCTTCTCTAAAGAATGTACTGTAGATGCCTCTTTCTATGAATTATCTAATGAAATACTTAAACCCAGATCTGTGTTAATTCCTTCCTTTAATGCAAAGCCAGGATGTGGGGTAGGTGCACTACGTGACAGAGGAGCTCGGGGTCTGAGGAGCTCCTTTTTGTCTTATTGTCCCAGTGGTTCTGCCAGTGACACCCTCACTAGTATTTTTGTTCCTGTATTTGTATTTATTGATTTATCCTTGCTGTGGTGTGGCAGGGTGGCCTACAGCCAGAGCAGCTCTCGTAGGAGCTGGGAGTGGAGGTGTAACGAGTGTAATTACTGTGGGAACAGCCATGGGTTGGATCAGGGCACCTCTCTACAGTGTTCCTGGATGTCCCTCTGTTTGAATTCCCCGTAGCCTGATGATGCCTCAGGCAGAAGCACAGACTGCATCATAGCTTGTTCCCTCAGGGACCTCTCCCTTTTCTTCATGGCACAGCAGTGGGAAGGAATTTAAAGCCCCTGGAGGGGTCATGTGGTTGAGCCTTGGGAAGCAGGGGGACAACGGTTCTGTACCATGCGCTTCTCAAACACAATCAACATCTCCATCTTTATGTTCCTGACACTTCACTTGAATTTATGGATTTGATCTCACCCTGATCATTTTCTCCTACTTGCTCCTGTAAGCTCAGGAAAATTCCTCTTTTAAGAAGTTACTCGAATGTGGAGTGGCTGTCTGTGGCTCAGGGATTCCACTGGAAGGAGACAGCGACTCCTGATCAAACACTCCGTGTGCATCCGGTGTTATTGACTCCCTGAAGATCTGAGAGTGCCGTCTAGGAATGATCTGAAAGAACAGTTTGCAAGGAAGATCTGAAGCTAGAGTCAGTCAGTGCCTGGGAAGAACGACAGCTCCTCAAGGCAGTGCTAGACAGGAGTGGGAATGCGGTGGAGCGATGGAGAGGAGCCGGTACAAATGCAAAGCAGGGCTGGGCTGGAGGTGAGGAGGAAACACGTTGTCAGAGATCAGATGGAGAGTAACATCTAGAAAATGCCTTCTGATTCTTTCGCATGTTGTATAAAGAAAGATGATAGAAGTAAAAGATTTGGTTTCTATTATTTTTCATTATTTTTAAGAAATGATTTGCAAGGACAAGGGCACACCAATTTGTTTCTCTGCATCTGAGGTTTGAAGGCAGTGGCTGCTTTGCTGTGACAGGGGATCAACCTACTTAAGTGTGCAGGTTTTAATCCTAAGAGCATCTGGTCACACAGAGTCACCTTTCATTTCTGAGAGCACCTTTGGAGCTGAGGTTGCCGGGCCACAGCGTGTCCATGGGTGTCACTCCCTGTCAGACTGAGGAGATGCACAGTGTGCACAGGGCAAGGAAACAGGAAGTGTCTGTGGATATCTGGGGTAGTGACTGACAGTAGTAATTCAGCCACGAGCTTAAGGAGTGCTTATAAAGGAACCAGTGAAGGCAGCAGCTGAAGGTGTGCTTTATGAGGAGCTGTGTCACTGCGGGCACATCAGCCAGGTGTAGGAGCGGCGTTTGCTGGGCAAACGAACATGTTGGACAGAATAAACCTCTGAAGAAAATTCAGAGTGTTAGTGCTGAACACAGGGGTTAGAGAAGGAAAACAAACTCTCAGGAGGAGTTGATCTAGGAATCTAGAGCAGGCTGGCACACCAGGAGCCCACTGTTTGGGCTCCAGATGGCTGAAGACAACCTGCAGAGCTGGTGAATTATTAATGTTATCTTGAAGGATTTCTTTGTATTCCACTATTTTTATCACTGTGGAGAAGCACACAGAGATTTTTTTTTTCCATAACTATTTATCTTAAACTTTACATTAAAAAAATTCCATTGAAACTGAAAGCTCTTCCTTTTTAGATGTTTTACCTTGCAAATGGTACAGGTGAGCTGAAGGGGCCGCTGGAATCTGTGTTCCTGTTGCCTGTTCCCTGGGTTGGGATAAGCTGTGTCCATGTGGGAGATGTTCTGAGTCACTCCTTCAGCACACTTCCATTGGGTTTGTGTGCAGTTCTGTGGTTGATTGGACCAGGAAGGTTAGTGGTTTGTATGCCTGTTCAATACTGCCAGCCTTTTCCCTGGCTGATTGGCAGAGCTACATTCCTCAGCGGTGTGTGGTGCCAGAGCCCTGGGAATGATGCCTGGGCAGATTGTCCTCACTTGTCACCTCTCGGCTGGGAGCCCAAAATGGGAAGGATTGGGGAAGAGAAAACGTGATTTTCTGGTGCTGCAGAGCAAACTGGAACTGGAACTCCAAAGGCAGAGCCGTGTTTTGTGTTGCTAAATGCTGCTGTTACTGCTCAATGTGGGAGAGTTCCTTGTTGGAGCATGTCTCCAAAGGGGCCAGCATCCTGGAATTACCTGTGGAACACCTCTCTGGGTTTGCCTGTTGCTTGTATTAAATCTGTGTAAAAATGTCCAGAAAAAGTCTTTAGGAAGTAATGAACTTCCTGCACTACAGGAAATTGATCCTCCTGGCCAGTGATGATTTCCAAATGAGACTGATAGGAGGATTTGAAATCTGGAAATCTGTCCCAGTATTTGTATTTAATGTTGCTAACTTCACCCTCAGCTCTGTAAAATAATGTGGCATATATTTCATATTTAATGCTGACTTAATCTTGTGTTTATATTAACTTGCAGAAGCAATTTGAACTGACTGGCATAAACCCAGGCAGGTTTCTAACACTTGAGTGTTCTTCTGGGTAATGTTTAAGAGAAAGTTTTCAGCTTGACAAATTGCAGTGAAGAAATCAAATATTTATGGGGTTTAAAATGTCCAGTCTGAAATGTACCACAAAATGCAAAATTTCTCATAAATGCATTGACTTATTCTTGGTATTACTTGAACTAGAAGTTATTAAACTCTTCTTACTCGGGCTGTAACAAATCCAGCCCTGCTGAAATTGAGTATTTTGGTTTCAGCTTGGGCTGGAATCACTTTCAGGGATGCTCCAGAAGGATCAGGTGGGCTCCCAGTGATGATAAAACTTCACCTTTTCAGTCAAACCTGTTCTTGAGAAGATAACGTAATCTAGCTGAAAATAACAGCAGAAATTGCACTGTACTCACCTGCAGATCAGTCTGGTCTCTCTGTAAATGAAATAAGAGGGGAGTTAGGAATATTCTACAAGATCTCTGATCTTTAGTATAAGATACAAATTTTAATGTCAAATGCTTTAATAAATATCTGCTTTTCTGAGCAGATGCAGAACTCCCTCTGCTCCCTGACTCCCATTTCCGATGGGTTTGGGGATGAATTCAATACCAGGGCTTCTCAGGAAGAGCATTTTGACTGAGTGCATTTGGCAATTTAAGTATTGCAGGTTCTGACCCAGAGTCATTAAACCATTTTAAATTGGATGCAATACAAGCTTGGGAATTGTATCCTTTTTTTTTTAAACATACGAACAACACTCCCCAGCACAGAGCCCACAGTAAGAGCTGCTGTGGTCTGATCTTGAGCCTTTGCTAAGAAAGTCTGTTGGATATTGGTTTTCTTACCAGCTTGCCAAACATTCTTCTGCTTCATTTTTTAATTCTAACAAAAATCCATTGAATTGTATTCTGGGGGATATACTCTCGAAATGGGGAAAAGAAAATTTCCACTGTCTTGACAGATGAGAAGATCCTCATATTTCTTGTATTAAGAAGATTAAGCCTTATTGGGCTTTTTGGACTTGGGGTTTTGTCAGCCACGTGTACTGTCACCCTGAGCCACCCCCCTGGGCTGATCCCAGGGATTCTGCCCCTCTGCCCTCTCAGGTGAGACCCCACCTGCAGAACTACCCCAGCCCTGGGGAACAACAGCACAGCAGGACATGGAGCTACTGGGGAGACCAGAGGAGGCACCAGGATGGTCAGAGGATGGAGCAGCTCTGCTGGGAGGAAAGGCTGGAGAATTGGGGTTGTCCAGCCTGGAGAAGGGAAGGCTTTGTGGTGACCTCTCTGTGGCCAGGACCTGAAGGGAGCCTGCAAGAAAGAGGGAGAGAAACTATTTACAAGGTCCTGGAGTGCCAGGACAAGGTGAATGGCTTCAAACTGGCAGAGGGCAGGGTTAGATGGGATATTGGGAATAAATTCTTTCCTGTGAGAGTGGCGAGGCCCCTGGCACAGGGTGTCCAGAGAAACTTTGGCTGTCCCATCCCTGGAAGTGTCCAAGGCCAGGTTGGACAGGGCTTCCTGGACTGGAGGGTGTTCCTGCCCATGGCACGGGGTGGAACGAGATCATTTTTCAGGTCCCTTCCAATGCAGACCATTCTGTGATTCACCCTCAGGGATGGATGTGGAGGAGCAGTGAGAGGGGAGAGGAGTGAGCTGTAATTCTCCCTGAGGATGTGCTTATTGTCTGCAGAAGGAGTCGTGGTGGAGTTCGAGACTTTATGTCCTTTGGAGGAGGTGGCAGAAGGGAAATCACCCCATTTGTCTCTGGGATCAGTTCCTGTTCCTTTCATTAGGGGTTTGCTGTCAGTTTTCTGGGAGAGGTGCTTATTTAAAACCCTGAACTTGGGAATGGAAGATAAATACCAGCCTGTTCAGCATAAGTCACCGATCAGACATTACTAGCAAAATAGTGAAAAATAAGTCAGTATTAGACTGCAAATGGGAAACAATAAATACATGAGATGGAGAAGATTGGTTGGCAGGATACTTTCTCTTGGAAGAATGATTTATACGTTTCCACGCCTCATCAGTTATTTTGTCTGTAGTTTCCTGTGTTTCCTTCGGGGTTTTCAGTGTTTGCCAGCGTGTGGTGACTCCTGGCAATGTTTGTGCCCTTCCACACCCTGCAGCTCTGTGGGTTTTCTGAGGCCATGTGAGCTGGCAGTGGATGGGTGTGCTGGAAAGGTGGCCCTGTGTGCAGGGCAGTGCCAGAAGTTGTGCAGTGCTCAGGTGTTTTTGGAGGGGGCAGTTTGGATGCTCCACAGCATTCTCTGGGAGGGAAGGGTGATGTTGCCAGTAACTCTGCTTTTACTGCAGCTTGTTCTGAAGTTTGATGAAGTATCCTAAGTACAGGTGTCCTTAGTGCTAAAAATCAGCTGTGGTCATTTCCACCCCATCCATGTGCAACTCTCTGGGAACCCTTGTGATATCCTGGTGAAGGGATCCCTGTTCAGACTCCTATTTTCACCTCTGTGCTGCAAAGTGCTGCTTCCTCCTCGGTAACTCCTGGGCACAAGGAGCTCCTACATCATTGCAGGGTTTGTTAGCAAGAACATAGTTTGGAATGAAGCCATTAATTACATTTCCTCCTAATTTTTTACTCTGTGTTCCCCATCATGGCCATGGGAGTGAGGAAATACTGCACGATTTCTGTCCTGATGCAGAACCTGTCCCTGCTCTGTAGTGTGAACAGGGTCTGGCTGCTCCAGTTTCCTTATAAATTACACATTTATGTGTCTCTAGGGTTTCTCTAAGTGTGAAATTTTGAATTTTTTCCTCTCCTGTTGTGAATTGCAGGGAGCACCCTGGGGAAGTGGGGATGTGGGTGGCCTTGCTGCAGATTAGCACTGAATGCCTGATGGAATTACTGGGAGCCACATCACTGCCTTTGTTTTCCTTGTCTGGTTTAGGTGTTGGGAGGAGGGAGTGTAGAAAAGACCATAAAGATGTGAAATAGTAATTTTCAAGCAGTGTTTTTATCTGGCTGCAGTGCTCAGGCATTGATTTAAGGCAGGTTTTCGTTCCCAGGTGAGGTTTGGTGGGTCTGGGTTTGGTATGTTTGTGGTGCCCATGTGGCACAACCCCACGTGCTGCCTGGGCAGTGCCAGGGTGATGCTGGAGCAGGCCCAGGGAGGGAGCCAAGCCAGGATCTCTCCTAGTAAGACTCTCCAGGATAACTAACGTGCAGAAAACAAAACAAAAATTGACCTAATGTGTTTGTTTTGATGTGTGTTTGTTTGTTTGTTTGTTTGGGGATTTTTAAGGTTTAGTTTGTCACATGGGGATTTTTCCATTTTAATACTCTTAGTTTTAATATTAGAGATCATGCACTACATTATAATATTGATCAGGGACCCTGAATAGCATTTCCTCATGTTTTAATAATGTGTTTCAGCTGGACAATGGCTAATTTAAGATGAGTAGCAAAAGTTCACTGATATCTATTTCCATGCTCAGAAAGAGAAGAATGGGCTCTGGAAATAATAATAAAAATAGTAACGTAGGGTCTAAGTACTGTTCTAATAAAAAAAGATGAAAAATTTAATCAGTCAGGCCTTGCTTAAAATAGTCCATGTGAAAGAGCTGGTAAATGAGGTTGGTTGAAACCCTTCAAAAGTTCTGGGAGTGGTAAAATTTAAACCCAAGTGCAAATTGGAGTTGTTTCTGCACTAAGTCGGTGTGTTCTTGCCTGTCTTTGCAGATGAAGACTGTAAGTGTTGCCTTAGTTTTGTGCCTAAATGTCGGCGTGGACCCTCCTGATGTGGTGAAAACAACTCCCTGTGCCCGCTTGGAATGCTGGATCGGTGAGTCTCCAGGGCTTCCAGGCTCCAGCTGACTCTGAGTCTTATAAATACCGTGTCACAGCGTGGAAGGGCATCCTAAAGTTGTGAATTTCCTAAGCTTGAAACTGGGGTGAGCAAAAGGAAATCTGGGATCTGGTTTCTCTCTCTGTGGATTACTGAAGAGACCAGCCCCAACTGCTGCCATAGGTGATGTCCTGCTTTGTTCTGAAATGAGACACCGTGGAGAAAAGAAGCTGTTAATGAGCTACTTCGCTTGCTTTTAATTGTTGTAGATGTATAAATATCTGAGGAAGTCTCTGAGCAGCTCCATCATCAGAGTGCTGGGATCTGCAAAGCTTTCAATGCCCCTTTGCTGCCTCACACAGCAGAGCAGGGAAGTTTGTAAAAGGCAAGGACTGTGCTGTGTGTTGAGGTGGCTGCTCCGGGGCTGTTTTAATTGGAAACATGAATTCAGAAGACCTGGAATTATTCCCAAGGATGTCTTGCCAGCAGTTCTGACACCTGGGCTTGCTAGTTTGATGCAGTGTTGGACTAAATTCCTAGTCTTTTTGTGAAGAAATGAGAAGTTCCCTTGGTATTGGAGAAAGAAATCTGATTATCAAGATGAGACAAATCTGAAGTAATATTAGAAGGAAATATCTTGTGTACAAAAGCTTTCTCAGAGAGATTTGTTTTTTATCTAGGAATTGGGAATGTTCAGCCTCCGGCACATACCACGCCAGGCACTGTAATCCTCAACTCCAAGGGCTTAGACAGGCCCCAGGAGCAAATTAATCATTGCTCAAACTGAATTTCTTAAAAAACTTTCAGAAGATCTTGTTTCTAACCTTGCTTCACCTGCTTTTATGAATCATAGCATCTCAGGTTTTTAACCTAAAAACGCTGATGACTTTAAAGCAGTTGTAAAGCCCCGAGCAGGCACAAACAGATACATCAGTGCAGGGGAGAGAACAGCTCTGATGTCTCATTGGTGCAGGAGCAGAGAGCAAAGAGAATGAGAAGTATTGCAGAATCATTTAAATAAAGTCATTAGTGCCTATCATTAGCAAAGAGAATTTTTCAGGCAGTTTTGTAATTAAATTTTCAGTGTGTGTATGTACACAAGTGCTCCTTCCATTCCCAGACAACTTGAAATTTCGGAAAAAGGTAATTGCAGAGATGTCGGATGTTTTCCCTTACAACAGTCTCAGGAGAAGCGAATGGGCTGGGTAAGAATGTCTTTGCAGAGGTGCAGGGAGGTGTGCAACTCGTTCTGTTCCCACTGCTGCTGCTCACACCCGAGCTGGGATCACCTGCTCTGCATCCCTGCTGAGGGCAGTGTCCCTGCCTGTGCAGTGCCCAGCGGGGCTGGGAGCTGTGTGAGGACTGTGTGCCCTGAGCTCTGCTGAGGAAAACCGTGAGTTCCCATTGTGTGGCTCTGGAGTGGCCCCAGTGCAGTTGGGGTTTGTGGGCAGGGCATTGTCAGGGGTGCTCAGAGCCTGCCCACGGGTTCCTCTGCTGGCCCAGCACGGGAGTCACTCCTCAAGTCTTTTTCCAAGTTCAGTTTGGTCCTTTTGAAGGACTCAAATAAACACATCTCATTGGTCTGTGCTGTTTTCTTGTTTCCTTTTCTTTAAGTTTCAGCAATAGCTGGTGTCTGCCAGATGATGTGAGGCAGTGTGGGTGTGTTTGGGGGATTAGTGTGCAGCAGCTCACAGGGATCAGCCCAAAACTCACCTTAAACAGCCCAACAAAGACCCCTGCAATGTGCAGAGTGTTTGTAGCAGTGGCTGCTGTCCCTGCAGGGTCCCTGGGGGGAGTGGGTGCTCCTGGAGACAGTCTGAGCACACAGTTTACTACTATAAGTTAAATAAGATCCGAGCTTTTATTCACTAAAGAAAAATTACTCATACAATCCTGCTTTCATCCTACTTTATTATATTTTGTTTCTAACAAAAGTAGAATATTTGTAAAAATAAAAAAAATCCCCTTAATTGATTTGGTTAAATGCTTTTAAAATAGTTTATATTAAATAGTGAAATATTAGCTTCTAGGTTGGTTTTTTAAAGCTTGTTAACAGTGTAATTATATGTTCATGGTGTTTGAATAAAGTACATAGGCTGAAATTGTATTGCTATGTATGGATGGTGGTAATTATCTAGTGATAAAATTAACTTCTTAAATATTACAAATGGCACATAATCTGTGAAGCAGGAAGCAAAGGAAGTAAATGAAGCAGGATTTTCATCCATCAAGAGAAAATGTTTATCATCAAATATTTAACCAATTTGAATTTTTGTCATTGTTTACAATAGAAACCTTTTTTCAGTATTAAAAGAAACATGTAAAGCCTCTCCTGTCCTTCAAAACAAAATTGTGTTTAGTACTGTAGTGAGAGAAATCTCCCAGCTTTGCCATCCTGTAATGGAACTGGATTTGTATCTGAGTGAAGAATTTGGGCATAACTTTTGGGTGTTGCCCCCAAGTAAATTCCATGAGGAATCATAAACTCAGGTTTATGAGTTTGAAATTGGTCATGGAAGGAACCTGCATGAAAATATCAATGATCTGAGGGGTTCAGCTTGAGTCAGAAATGCTCCTTTGTGCTCTGTTCCCAGATCCTCTGTCCATGGGGCCTCAGAAGGCTCTGGAAACCATTGGGGCAAACCTGCAGAAGCAGTATGAGAACTGGCAGCCAAGGGTGAGTATTTCTGGGGTGTTTTCATGGTGAAACCTTTACCTCGCTGAATCTGTGCATCATGGTCTGTCAAATGCTTTTTTCTGAAGTGTTTCTATGTATATTTCTATCAGAAGGACTTGTCTTCAAGTATTTCTGGTAGATATTAGTATATGTTTAAGACAAGAGAATTTACTTTGGTGTTTTCCCTCGTGGTACATTGACAATTTTAAAATCTCAATCTACCAGCCCAAGAATTTGGCAGGAAATTCAAATAGTGCTTGAAATCAAAAGGAGGGTAAAACATCTTGATGCAAAGATGCTCTGTAGTGGAGTCCCTGGTACTAAGGGACAAGGGGCAGGTCAGAAGTAGCAGGTTCCCTGCATGGGCCTGGTGGAGGCAATCCTGGAAGTGGCATGGCTGTGAGTTCCTGGTTCCTGCAGGAAATCACAGCCCCTGAAACATTGCAAAGCCAAACACGTCCTGGTTTATTGCACTCCACAGGGCTCTTGAGTTTTCTGCAGTAATAAAGAGAAGTTGATGTGCTATGTGCAATAAAACAATAGGAACATTATTGAATTTCCTAGAGCTTTCATATAAATACTAATACATCTAGTTTTGTCTGTTTCTCAGTGGTTTGGAGCGGCTGAGAAGAGGTGGCAGAATGGATGGAAGGAAGACAATTTGGGGAAAATGGGGCAGTCTGCAAAAAAGACCAAATGATTGAAATCTTCTGAAATAGGCAATATTCCCAGGCTCTCAGTTCCTTACACCATGAGCTGCCTGTCATTAATACCTTGTTGTGAATGCATGAATGGTGCTAGTCCCTGGTCGTGGATTGTAGTAGTGATGGACACTGTGACCAGCCCTGTGTCATTGCTGCCAGTCCTTGGCTACTTCTGCCTGCAGGATGTTGTTCAAACATCTCCCTTTTTGTTAAATACAAACAGCTTAGCTGAAAAAAGCTGTAAAAGGGATAAAGCATGAAAATTCCTTGTTTCTGGAAGCTCCCAGGCTGCACAGCTGATGGATATTTCCTTCCAGGTCTTATCGAGCCCCTTTCTAAATAATTTATCAGCTTGCCATTGCTTGAAGTACTTGTTCTGATTAAATTTAAGACGTTGCTTTATTGTTGTGTAGCTACATAAATTTGTGTGCTGTGGGAGTAAAACCACTTCAGCTGTTGTTTCATCTGCAAAATCCTACAGTTTAGCAAATATTCAGACATTTCATGCAATTCTCAAATAAAGATTGTACTGGGGAGAGAGCAGGAGATGACAGAGCTGGGGGCTCAGTCTGTCTTGACAAAGAATTCTCTGAACAAGTCAGAGTTCTTGCAGCTCAGTGCAGAGATAATTGAGGTGCTGGTGAAAAAGTGGAAAGAAAACAGACAGCTCTTCCCTGACCCTCCCTTGGGTCATGGGGTTTGAGTTTCACTGGACAGAGAAGGGGTTAAACCTGAGGGTAATCTGGAAAGAGACTCAATTACAGGGATCAAAGGGGCTGCTTAAGCAGCTGAGAATGAAAGGAGAAAAGGGAGTGAAAGGGAAAAGCAGAGGACCCTGTAGTGCCTGACTGCTGGAGAAAACCTTCCCTGGGACTGCTTCCCTGGTTTGGGAATCTGGTGGTTTGGGGAATGGCTGGAGATGCTCAGTGGAACTGGGGCTTGCTGGTGACAGGGCCTGGAACAGAGGGTTTGGCAGGGTTTGGCAGGGAGCATCCAAAGAACACCGTGGGAAAAGGAGCCTTGGGCTGAGACAGCACTTTGTACCACTTTAATTGCCCAGAATAAAATGCTTGGGATTTCTTTTGGAGATTCCTTGCATGGTCTGCATTTAAAATATTTGGGTAAGGAATTGATCATATTGAAATGGGATTTCTCTGCTTCTGACCTTCATTTATTACTCACTGCAGAATTCTGCCTGCGTTAGGTGCAACCCTGTAGTAAATGCCCAGCCAGAACACGGCTTTGCTTATGCTGGCAGTGAGTAGCAAATAATTTCCCTGCTGTTGAGGTGTAAATTCAGTTTTCTTGGCAGCACTGCATGTTGTGCTATTCCAAAGGCAGGAACTTGCCTTAGCTGAAGAGTCAACAGACTTTGAAAATAGGACTAATGGACTGCGAATTGCGAGTGCTGCTGCAGAGAGATGGTTTATGGAGATGCAGTAGCTCGTGGGGATTTTTTATGAGCAGGAGTTACTGCTCTGTAAGTCCCAGTTTACCTCCATTTATCAGTGGAACCTGGGACCTGGCTCTGTGCTGTGGCACTGCAGAGCCGAGCAGAGGGGCTGGTGGGGAGGATGAAGGTGTTCTGCAGCATTTTGCTACTCCTGTTCTCGGGGACTGGACTGAGGGAGTGTGTTTTCTGCATCCTCCTGGCTGGAATTCTCGGAGCTGAGCCCTAGCACTGTATAAAAGGACCTCATGAGCACTGATCCTTCTACAGAACCTGTGGGATGGGCTCAGGCTGGGATTGCTGGCTGCCGTCTTAGAAGGGTGTCAGACTTTGCTCCCCCTCTGTCTCCTGAGGGGCATTTCCTTCCTTGGCTCCCAGCCTTCCCCAGACAATCAAGCTCCCTGGGTTTCCATCCATGTGTCTGAGCCATTGAGAAGGGGCTGTGCAGCCAGAGCCAGAGCTGTGGGTTGGATGATGCAAGTTTACATAATTCAGGACCTGATATGAAGTAATCTGGAGCATATGCTTATTAAATTTGCATGAAATTATAGATTTGTTTTCTCTGTTGGCAGTGGCTTTTGACCAGTTTCTCTCTTTAACTCTAAACTGACCAGAGCAGTCACAGGACGTTTTCTTCCTTTGCTTAATCATTTTGACACCTCTGTTGTGATTTTACTGGTCCCCATAAATCCCAGTGTCACTCCTGCACCAGATGCTTTTTGCAGTCCTGTTCCTTGTTCTCTGATGACCTTTCCCAGTCCTGCCAGGAAGGCCAAAATCTGCAGTTTGTAACCCTTCCTGGGCAGAGGCGAGGTAAGGGGACTGTCACACACACACCACACACACTCCTCCATTGCTCCGAGCTGTTCTGAGATCCTACAGAACTGTTTTAGTGGGACCTTGCAGTTTAATGAGACCTTTAGTTCAAGTTGAAGGTCAGTTCTTCTGTGGAATTTGGGATTTTTTACATCCTCTGATAAGTAGCTTAATGGAGTGTGAGAGGTTTGTGCCTCTGTAAGGTTTACCCACAGCAAGCCTGTAATTTGGCATCACCACTCCCCTCCTGCCTTTCCAGGTCGGGACCTCCAGGGCTCCTGCACCCCCCGTGCAACATCCAGCACCAGCAAGGCCAGAGCTTAAACATCCCATCCCAAAGAACTCTGCCCCCTTACCTGCACTTGCCTAAATAAAACAGTCAGTTACAGTATTGATCTTTTAATTCAAGTGCTACATTGTTGTCTCCCTTTTCCTTCTCTCAATTTCCTCCTCTTTCACGGAGAGAGTAATTTTGACTGTTTTAATTCTCTAATGGAATTAGTTGATTTCATTATAGCTCCACCTGAATGGGCATCCCTGGGGTGAAAACCTGTGAGCTGTGAAGGGGAAGGAAAATCCTGGGTAGGGGAAGGACTGGGGAACTTTAGAAGGCAAGATTAAATAAACTTTTAGAAAGCCTTTGGGAAGGGTGGCTTGAAAGCAAGTATTGGTGTTTGGGAATGCTTGCTTTTGGTGCATCCCTGGTCCCTGAGGCTGAGGTGACACTCACACAGCAGTTTTGCTGCTCTTCCTTGAGCAGTCCTCTTTGTGATGCTCCATTACTCACATTCATGTCAGTTACTAAGACAGGCAGTGACATGTCTGCACTCACTGGTCTGTGTGCCCTTGTGCTTAACTGTCCACAGGTTTTTAACTCTGCAGATTTTAAATGAAGGGTTTTCCTGTTTAATCTGATCTCCCCTGTTGTGTGATGCCTCTTGCCTCTACCAGTGAGTGATGGTCTCTGAGGACACATCTCCTACAATATGGGTAGATTATCTCTTTTGTGGCAAGTCTTCAAGGAAACAGTGATTTTCTGATCAAACAGGCTGTGTCTCCCTCTTTTCTAGTCTGCTTCCCAACAGTTTTCTCTTAATTTCAAAGGAAGTACAGCCAAGATACTTGAAATGGATCATTGAAAGCTTCTACCTTTTAGTGCATGTTGTCTGTTGTTGGTGCTGTTGTTCCCCTCATTAGAGATCTCTGGGCTTTGATAAGGTTTCTGAGGTTTCATTCCTTCATTGCTTCTTTCTGCCTAATTAATTGGGAAGTTGCTGCTGCACATCAAAGGGGGAGCATTTCCTGAAGAGTAACTACTTAAGCATGAAAACTAATTGAACACATGACCTAATTATTGGTCTCTCAGTGAGTCATACTTTTCCTTTATTTCTTTAGGGTTTTTCTTTTAAAACAACAGCAAATACTAATTGCTCCTGCAGAAGAAATACTAGAGAATTCCAAAGGGGAACATGGAAAAACTGGTACTTGGTTTCCCTACTCTGCAGATGTAGGAACATGTAAGGAAAAATGAATAAGAAGGAAAGAAACAACAAAAAGACTGTGTGACCTTGTTTAACAAAACCAGGTTTTCCTTAGAGGACTATATTTGTTGGGTTTTATTTCCCAACAGCCTCTTGAATTTGGCAGCTATTTCAGGCTCTGCAAAATTCTGCTGTATCAATCCTTTGCTGTCTTGTTAAAGATCAACTGTGTTCAGCATAAACCAGCACTTTTTTTTTTCCCAGAACAAAAAAAAAATGTTGTAGGAGAGGAGTCAACAAGTCTAATTGCCAAACCCAGTTTTGCCATTCTCCTTCTGTCTGAAAACCTGTCATGGTGCCATTCAGAGTGTCACTGTCAGCCAGAGGCTCTTTCACAAAATACCCCTCTGGAAGCACTTTGGCCAGAAAAGCACAGATTTTAAGTATGGGAAAGGATGAAACCCACTTTTTTTTTTGTGTTGTGAGTATGTGGAAGATTAGGACAAATGAGGCAGCCATTGTAGTTCTTTTGGTGGCCTCTGAGTGATCTGCATCCCAAACCTCCCTCATCCGCAGCATGGCCTGGCTGGGGAGAGCATGAGACCAGCGTCTGGGTTCAAACCATGCCAAAAGACACCTTGCACTGAAGCTGCTCTTTTTGTGCTGAGACATCTGCTCTGGGCCATCTATTTCCTCCTGCTGCCAGGCCCTTCCCTCCGGGACCGAGTCACAGTGAACGGCTGTGTCCTAAACCATGGCAGGGGCTGCTGGAGCTCTGTAGCCTGAACTGCACCTGGGGGCACTTCCCTCACCTGGGAGCAGCTGGACATGGAAAAGCTCCTACAGCAGTGCTAACTGAAGGAGTTGGGAATCAGCTGTACAAGGAGGAACCTCCCTGCTGCAATCCCAAAGCTCAGTCTAGGTAGAACTCATGTTTTAATGCTTTTGATAGTGAGAAGAAGAAATCTGATAAATCTTTAAGACACCGCCAAAAGTGGAAACTGTGAAATTTCAGCAGTAATGTACTAAATACTGATTTCTCTGAGTTTCTCTTGGAAAAATGAGTCACAAAAAGGAAAAAATTGGTTGCAGGCCTGAACTGCTGTGTGGAAGTTTGTTCAGAAGCTGTAAAGACAAGGAAGGGGCATTAAGCTGTTCTGTGAACTGAACTGTTCATGCATTGCAGATAGCAGGGCCTGGCATTCTGGGACTAAGTCAACAAACTTGAAAAATAAGTTGATGGGAAGATCCTGTGGGTCTTGGCATCCCGCTGCAAGCCTGGAACGCTGTGGGTGGGATGCCTTCGAAGGGAAGAGATGGGAAAAGGGGAAGCAGGAGCTGAAGTCTAGAAAAGTAAGTTTGAACGACAGTGAAAAGGACATTTCACTTGTAAGAAAAGGATTTTTTCCCATTTCATGAGCAAAACAACACAGCACTGGGATTGTGGGGCAGCTCTGAGCAGTGCCAGGCATCAGTGTCACTGAGCTGCCCCTGGCTGGTGTCACCTGCCTCAGGTGGGCTCTCTGTGGGCAGACCTGCAGCCTCTCCTGGGAGGGCTGGGAGATGCTGCTGCAGGACGTGCCCAGCTGGCCCTGGAAAGGCAATGAGTGGCTGGTGGAGTCTCCCAGGGGACACTGAGGGCCTGTGGGTGAGCCTGCCAGGAACCAGGTTCTGTCACCTGCTGCCTCCCCCTCCCTCCCTTACACACCTGGGCACTCGCAGAAGCAAAAGGTCCTCCTGGCCAAGGTGCAGCTTCTTGAGGCTGCCTCTGAACTGCCTTTCCTTTGCTTTTTCCCCAGCATCTGAATTCCTGTTCATTTTGAGATCCTGTGTTGATGGCAGCCTCTCTGTGACCGTGCTTATTCTGGCCTTTCTTTCCACACTCTCCTGACAGGAACATCCATTCACATGTTTTATACTTCACCTGGCTTTTGGTTTGTGCTTTGTCATCAAAATGGGGCCAGAATTGGCAGATGAGCAAGATTTGTGTATTTGAGGGTATTTACCTCTGACCCTTGATGTCAGTTTGTCCTGAGATGGGAAGACAGAGTTGATGTTAAAAGGCTCCTTGAAGAGAAAAGCAGCTCTGCCTCGCAAAGCTGATTATTGTGTTTCTGTAATTACCACCCAGCTCTGGGTGACCTATTTAAAAACACCTTGTCTTTGTGTGCTGTGGTGGGTGGTGAATCCCTGGTGGTGGGAGACAGGGAGGAGCCTCCTGCAGATCCCTTGGCAGCATCCCTGGTGCTCTCTTTCTGCTAAATACCACACGGATCCACTGGACAAGGATTCAGTGCTTGCAGTCTTGGACATGCAAAGGATGCTGTATTAGACAACTGGAGCTTCTTGCTGACAGACACCAGTTTTGTGCAAAACTTAGAGCATTAACAGAGAAAACAATTGACATTTTTATTTATATTCCTGTTCATCTATAAGGCAGAATGAGAAGAGTCTGAAATGCTTTGAGTTTAACCCCTTTCTTGTGCAGCTTAACAAGGGATAAACCTGAGAATGATTGGTTTTCCTTCTGCTAACTCATTAAGGTGTTTTTAATCAGAATATTGCTTCATTAAACAATTACTTTGCAATCAGAGAAAAACTTGAAATTGCTGAATAATTACTTAATGTTGAGAAGATGAACTTCTTGCTCTGCATGAATCCATCCTCGCAGCTCCTTGCTGCGAGCAGGATGCACTTGGGCCAGAATATAAAGTCATCCAGTTTGAGGATGCACCAGTTTGTGGCCCTGCAGCCTAAACTGGGCTCCCAGTAATATCTAAGTTTAAGAAACAAGAAGATGCAGAGCCTGAGACTTTAACGAGGTCTTAAAAGTGAAGTCCTAGAGAAAGAATGGAGCTAAAATGACACTGATACTTGAGAGTTGGGTCGTTTACTAAGCAGGTTTTAAAGGTGTGTCCTGGGGTATTCTTGAAATCCTGTTAGGGCATTTTGTGATGTGACCCATCGAGCTGTCTCCACCCTGAGGATGCAGATCTGGCATATGAGAAGCAGCTTTGAGCTCCTTTACAATTCCCTTTGTTTAAAAATGAACAATTATTTACATAGCCCTCTCAGAATGTTTATTTGAGCAGAGAGGGAGGGATTTGTACCAAAGAGGTCAGGCTGGTGGGTGGAATTTCTGTAAATCTTGGCACAGACCTTGCAGTGTGAAGCAGCTTGTAACTGCTGAGAAACACACCTGTCTCCTGGATGTATTGTAGCAGACACTCAAGGTTAGTAGTCCTGATTTTTATCTTCCCTGTCAACATCAGTTCTCGTGAACAAACTGCTCAAAGGTATTTTTTTGGAAGTATTATTGAATCCCGAGTCTGCACAGTGAGGATTAGGTACTTTAGAATTCATTTCACATTGGACTTAAAAGCAAGGTCAGAGACTCTGCAGAGGGAAGGTAAAGTCACCACAGTGCTGACTCCAGGTAGGAGAGGAAATGTGCCACGCTCAGAGCTCAGCTCCAGCAATGCATCCCATCCTGGGCATCAGCAAATTCACCCCGTGGGAGCCTCGGGAGGGAATTAGCACAGAGGAGATGGAGCTGGATTGGAAATGCAACCAAACACGCAGAGGACTGGCCTAAGACTTGCAAAGAGTCTTCCTTTGGCTTAGTTCAGCATTTAAACTTAAGCAGCTCTAAGTTACAGTATGTCTTCACTGTAATTAACACTTTTCAAGTTAGCAATGACTAATAATTTTATCAGTAATGTTTTCTCATGGCCTGTGTTAACCAGGTTAAGCTGCAGCTTGTAACGTCAATGTGGGATTTCCAGCACACTCCTTGTACTTAAATATGCAGTTTTTATTACCTTGGACTAATCCTCATGAATTTACATCAGGGTAATTTCATGTGCCCACAACCTAAAATTAAAACACCTAGAAGGTGGTTTAAAAAAAAAAAAAAAAGAATTAAAATGCCTGAAGTATATGGATGTGGTTCAGAATAATTTGTATTTGCATGATGTGTCTAACCCGAGAGTTATTGTGGCCGTATCAGCTTGGGCTTAAGGCAATTGGGTTTATGATTGATGGATAGCAGGGATAAATTGCAGTCACCTCTTAGAGTGCTGAGTTATCTGAAGTTATCACACAACAGGCTCGTGCTGCTGTTTGTGTCTCTGCTCCCCGTGCGCTGCACCGACCTGGAGTGGGACAGCCCTGCCCTGGCAGGGTGCAGAAAGGTTTTTAGGGATTGATGCAGTTAAGAGTTGTTTAAAACCAAAGCTTGTACTGGGATAGAGCAGAATATGTTCCTACATGAATTCCAAAGATTGAATATGTTTTTGACTGGTTTCCTGAGGAAGCCAGGCTGTTACACTGTGCAGTGTGGGACTGCGTCATGCACCCAGAGTTCATCCCAGCAACCTTAACACATCCCGTGCCATTTTTAAAAGGGTGGAGAATTCAGAATTTATGTTTGTCCTAAACATTTAGTGAAAACACCCAAACCTTCAGGAGGAGGCTGTGAGGTGATAGAAACCCAAAAATGAGCAGAAAATTTGTCTTGATTCTACTGCTTCTGAAAGAGTTCTTGTCTATGATTGTTCATTTATTGTGCAATTGTGCAAAAATGAGTGTTCGTGTACAGTTCTAAATTTGTCTGCTCTTTGATGTGTCTCCAAAGCCAGTGTAAATGCAGGATCCTAAATCTTTCTTTGATGCAAGAAAAAAGCTGTGGTTTAGTCAGTATTAAAATTAAATCACGGTGAATCTCAGGACTGAGATGTTAATCACTGTTTTGAATGAACCAAAGAACAAAGTATTTTTGTTTATGAGTGAAGTTTGTAGTTTTTCAGTAGAACAGCTTCCCCCTCAGAAGGCCTGGGAGTAGGGCTGGAAGCAGGCCAGCCTGGCATCATACAGGGAGACAGAACATGGGGAGAAGTCCGTAGTAATGGAGTTAATGGAAAAGAAATTTGTGAGTATAGAACTGCTGATAGTGAAAATCCTTTTCCAAACCACTGCTGAGCCTGTCCCCATGGCAGGGTCTGCCTGCAGTGATCCAGGATCACCCTTTGCCTTCACCAGGCAGTCATATTCCTTTTCAATAATGTTTATTAATGTTGGATGAGTCAGGCTACAAAAACTAATCCTCTTGAAACTTCACAGTGACTTCTGTTCATGGACAAAATTAAGAATTCTCCCCCCACCTGCGTATTTCATAAGCAAGTCTTTATGTATGGACTTTTCCTCCCATTTTTGTGTTGAGATCTTGCTAAATATCCTGTGGGAATCCAAACGGGTTTATATCAAAAAGATACTTTTCTCTCATCTCCACACTCTTTGATTTCTTTAAAAAACCCTACAAGGTAAGAGTTTGATTTAAAAAGTCTGACTCCTCATTAGAGATGCTGAATGGGCTCCTCCCTGAGGTGTTTGTTCATTGTTCTGTTTGTTTATTATTATTCTGACCAAGTGCCCAGCACAGAGCTCAGCCTGCTCTAGATTTCTTCTGGATTCCTTTAAAAACTGCTGTCATGCTTCCTGCTTTCCCTTTTCCTGCTACCCAGGCAGTTTCAAAGTGCAGTTACCCTCTACAGGTGATGCTCAGTAATTCCATACTTGAGTTAATTTAGTTTATACTGTTTGTTCTGTGGCTCCTGAGAGTGATGGGAATTGAGGGGTCTTGCTGGGGGGACTGATGGTGGTTGGTGATGTCTGGGCCAGCTCTGTGGCTTCTCAGCTTGCTGAAAGTGGCCCTAGTTTTGGTTTTCCTGCATGTCATTACAAGGTGACTTCATGCTTTAAAAATAAATGTGTGAGTGCATTCATAGGCAACAATGATTCTGGGCAGAGCTGTTTCACTTCAGATTCTGCATGAAACATGGTTAGTATTGATGTCCACACAAAGGCACAGAGCCAGTCACTTGGTGTGATTGCCCCAAACTGTTTTCTTTTCCTGCCTTCATTGCCAGAACTCCTTTCTGCTGAAACTCCTCCTATTGCCTGCAAATTTGTCAATACAGTGTTTTATCAATCCAGAAGTTTAAACACTGGAAGTTGAAATGTCTTAAAAATTAACTCTCTAATTGTAACAACTTTACAGGGAAGAGGTTGGATAAACCAATGCCTGTTTCATAAAAGTGTGGCAATAAACAAGCAAAACTACATTTTCCCTGTGTGAGCAGAATAACAAGGATCGTCCGGATCAGTGTTATTGCTTTTGACAGGAGCTCTTCAAGTGAGACACTGAGGTGACCAGAGAATCACATTCACCCCAAAGACCAGCTGACATCACTGTCAGCACTTCATGCTTGCCCATCAGGGCACTCTGGCCAGGACTTTGACAGCTCTGGCTGCAGCATCAGCTGGGAGCAGCGGGTACAGCGGGGCAGCAGCTGCAGAGGAGGTGAGGGCTGCAGTGTCTTGGCTGCTCATTGCAGCAGGAAGCTCAGACTCCTTGCCAAACTCCAGGAACTGTCTGTCAGCAGCACGTGATGGGAGGCACGGAGGGCCAGGAGAGTGTTCAGGTGCAGCCATAGTCAGGAACTGGTCAACAGCTCATAAAACCAGGGAAAAAACAGCACCCAAGGCCTGGTTGTGTGTCTGGGATTTCAGCAGAAATTGTCAAGATTAAGCCCTGCAGACCTTTTGGGTTTTTGGCTGGGCTCTCTGTTACTTTTTGCACTAAGTACTGCTGGGAAGTGGAGGGGAAGGAACATAGCACCTTCCCAGGGAAGGTAAAGGAATAACCAAGGAAGGAAAGAGAGGAGGGTGACAAAAGCAAAGGGTGCATCTAAAGGCTAGTGATGCTGAAATGCAAAATGTTCACATGAGAACTAAAACTGTGTTTAAAAACGGTTCCTCATGCCTGGAAAGGAGAGAGAAGTTGTTGAATGGATGCATCGTCCTACCCCACAGCTGAGCTGGGTGTCACATGTGAAACTCAGGTACCTGGTTCTTGTCGTGTGTGTGAAGGATGTGACATCAACTCACACCTGAGAGTCCTGAGCCGGCGGTAGGATGAAGACTGTGCTGTTTTCAGGCTCCCTCCTCTTGTTTCCATTCTCCTCATCCCCATGTTTCTCTGGGCCCAAATGATTTGTCTGCAGTTTGGATGTTTAGATCTACAGACTTTGGAGTTTGAATCCACCTCCATTAATCGCGAGCTGTGTTTAATACTGATGCTCCAGGGACATGAGAGGGGCTCAAATGTGCATGTTCCTCTGTGAAAAAAGAGCTGAAAATTCCCCCAGCACTCTGGTTCTGGTGGCTGGTAAAGCTGCCAGCAGGCTGGCCGGGATTTAAGGGGCACATTTTTTCAAATCAGCATCTTCATCACAGTGCTGAGTGGAGAGAGAAGGAGGTGGGGGATCTATGGGAAGATGAATGCGGGCTCCTCGCTCTCCTGAGTGCCGAGGTTCGCAGAAAGGATGAGGGTGTCACATCACTGGTTCTTGCTTCATATTTTTTCTCCTTTTGCTTGCTTTTCTCTGTTGTTATGGTCATTAAATGCTGCCATTCCTTGTGTCCCTCTTCCCTGTTGGCTGAGGATGTTGGCTGTTAAATGAGAGCACCATATATACTTTTCAAGTTTCATAGATAATCAAACCATTTCTTCATTAAAGTGCTTCACCCTCTTTTACTGTGATATTTTAAGACTTTCTTTTCTTTGCCTGTCATAGAGGAAAACCTAAAAAGCCCAGACTTCTGAGGCCTTTGTTTGATTTACAAACAGGCTCCCAGTAGCAGGTTTTGTACAGAACTCGGGTCCTGTCACTGGTCACCACTCGTCATGAGGGGTTACCTTTGAGTCTGGCTAATGCTGAAACAGATTTCTCCTTCCCAAGGCTTTTTAAACCTTAATAATTCCTGAGTGAACCAGATCAGGGTTGGGAGCTGCGATAAACTCCCTGAAACTCGTGGTGTTGGTGTATGTGTGTGCACAGTCCCACACACCATGGCAGAGGTGCTTCGTTTATTCAGCTGACTGTAAATGTGTTGTGTTTTCTCTTCCCAGAGTAACCAGTTTACATCCCCACTTCTGTGGTCACCAGTTGCCTGTTCCTGGACCGGGCTGGTTCTCACAGTTGAAGCTGTTCTCTCACGTTCTGTGTCCCCAGGCCAGGTACAAGCAGAGCCTGGACCCGACGGTGGACGAGGTGAAGAAGCTGTGCACGTCCCTGCGCCGCAACGCCAAGGAGGAGCGGGTGCTGTTCCACTACAACGGGCACGGCGTGCCCCGACCCACCGTCAACGGCGAGATCTGGGTCTTCAACAAGGTGTGCCCTTGGGCACTGGGGCTGCCCAGCTGCTGCCTCTTCCTCCCTGCTCTGGGGGTCACTGAAGTGTTCTGCTGCACAGCAGTCTGGAATCACTAACCAGTTGGTGGGGAAATCTGTTCCCAGTCACTTCCCAGTTGAGCTGTTTGTTGTGTCAATCCCCTGAAGAGGCACAGAGGGTTGGTGGGGTCGGTGTGAGCAGAGCAGGAACTTCTTCCTGCCAACCAAAGCCAGGGAACAAACCATCCAGCCGAGTTCTCCCCAGCCCAGCATGGCAGCAGCACGGTGAGGCAGCATCAAAGCATCACCCTGAACAACCACGCTACAAAACTCTTACTTAACACTCCTTTTTTCTTCAAATTAGCTCATTTACATATCATTAGCAAATTTTGATGTTTTATGTGACCCTCACAGCAGAGCTGGAACATAAAATCTTCTGGTTGGAAATACCACAATATTAATCAGAGCTATAATCCAATCTTAACTGGAGCAAGATGCATTAGAAATATAAAGTTAAAACAATTCATGCCCATAAAATGTCATCGATTAGATCTGCCACAGCAGGGTTTTTATATGTAACTTCTTGTGATTGGAATGTGTTTCATGGGAGTGATGACCTTAAGAAAGGTCCGGGCTGGGGAGTTGCTGTTCATGCATCATTTCCATCCTGCAGTGATTTGCAGAGCTCCCAACTCCCAAAAACTTTGGCTTTTATAAACAGTTTTTCCTATTAATTTTAATGAAACAGCCAAAACTGTTATATATGGGCAAAACTGGATTTGGAAATGCCTTAACCTTCCCTACCTTACGTAACATGCAGTTTGTGATCCCTTCTGTCTTTATCGATGCTGATACGTGTCCTTGAAAATTTGATTTTTGTAAAAGTTTACTGGTTTTATTATAGCTATTTTAAGTCTTTTGAATTTAAATGTGAGTTATGATCCCATCCATCATTCTGCTAATGTTAATAGGAACATCACAGCTTTTCCTGAGGATTTTGGGCCAAGCTCAGGGCTGTGGGAACACTGGGTTGTCCTGTGCCTGCAGCTGGGAAGGATCTTGCTGGCAGCCACTGGGTGTTTGGTGGTGACTCTTTGCAGTCAGAAGTCTGCTTTGGTTTGTGTTTCCAGCTCAGTTAGTGCCGGTTTGGCCCTTCATAGCTGGTTTTAAATGTCTGGCTTTTATGCTCTTGCCTCTAGTTATTTGGGGGCATTAAGATGGAAGACAAGGAACAAAATCCTTCCTATTTACAGAAAGGGAACTGTGGGTACTTCACTGTGTTGAAGGCAGCTTTGTTGGTTTTAATTTTATTGGATAATTCTGAAAGTTGCACAGAAGTTAAAGCTGTAATAAAATTATGAAGCATCTCGTTAAGCTCAGGCAGGGTAGTGCTGATGGGCTGCAGGGGCTTAATTATCCTTCTTGATTTATTGATGGGCTTTTCAGTTTAGGATGTTTGATGTTAAATTAAAGACATCTGGTTTGCATCCTTTATCAGTGTTGCAGAAATTTGGGATAAAATTGGACTATTAAATGCTGGTTGGAGTTGTTAGCACAAATCAGAGCTCTAAATATCTAATATTGAAAACTCCTGGTGGAGTTTTGGGCTTTTCCTTTAGAGTTGAGTGTTTCAAACAATGCCACAATAAAATCTCCTTGTTGTTTCTGTTGACTTGGTTTCATGGTTCTAGTTACTGGTAGATATTGACTCATACTTGTGTTGATTAATATGGTCAGTGTAGGCTTTATTTTGGGATTTCAGAATTGGAATTTTGTGGGTGTATTTTGTTATCTCACCAGTCTGAGCTCTGTTGTTTTTCTGCCTCGTGGTAACTGGAGTGGGTGTTTTTCTCCTGCAGAACTACACTCAGTACATCCCACTCTCCATATACGACCTGCAGACCTGGATGGGGAGCCCTTCCATTTTTGTCTACGACTGCTCCAACGCAGGCCTTATTGTCAAGTCCTTCAAGCAATTTGCACTACAGAGGGAGCAGGAGCTGGAGGTGAGAGCAAAGCTTTGGTGGTGTTCACTGAACACAAATGAACTTTAAGCTTGCTTTGCTATGTACACTGAAAAATGTGTTTAAAAGCATGTTGGAATGCAAATTAATTTGCAAATAACTTTGCCACTCCAATCTTTCTGGTTCAGTTTGCTATCCCATTAAACTTGGAATGATTTTTAATACAAGCACTAATTAAATGTTAATGTTAATAGAATCAATTTGGGCCTTAATGGTCTTTTCTGCTGTGATGAATGATGAGGTGAACAAGACATTTATTCTGGTTACAAAAGTCTGGTATCTGGAGCTGTATTTGGGTGCAGTTATGGTTTTGTACTGTTAAAGTGAATGAGAAAATGTGAAATGACAAAAACTTCATCCAGAGGGATTGTCCTGGTGGTTCCTGTTCTACAGAGTGCTGAAGCTGACTGTGTCCCAGTGAAATAGTAATAAATTCATTGTGGTAAATCTGAAATGCATAGTGGAGGGGAAGAAGTTGGATTTTTTGTGCAGACCCCCACCTGCCACACCCCGCTGCTGCCTTCAGCATCCAGGGAAAGGACATGTGTAAAGGTTCACTTCTTACACTCTCACAGCTTCAAGACATCGTATTGAAAGAAACCCAAAACTTCAAGAAAGGAACATTAACTTATCAGGCAGCTGACTGTCACAAATACAACCCCCAAGCAGATGTTAACAGTATCCCTGGCTCTAAATCCTTTCTTTCTGAATTCCAGTTTTTGGAGGTGCTTTTGTGGTGACTCTTTTGGCACATTAGTATTTCTGCTCTTGCAGCACAGGTTAAAACTACCAATTAATCTGATTATGAAAATACTTTCAGACTAGTGTGGCAGCTTTTCGTTCTGCCTTTAGATTTCATTAACTGTGATGACTGACTGAGGTACCTGCTCGTGATTAACAGAAAGCAGAAACGTGGTACCAGAGAGAGCAGAGTTCTCAGGGCGTCTTGCAGAGCATGGATGGGAATTCATTTGGAAAATTATAAATTATCTAATTGTTCAAATTCATGAAAAGTGAAGTGAAGCTGGAACTGGTGCTCCAGAGGGGCTGCCAGAGTGATCAGGATAATTGCTCCCCATCTTCCTGCAAGGGGATCAAAGGAGTTTGCTGTTCTCTTAATCTGCCAGAGGGATTCTGATCTTCTGATTCCATATCTTGCCCTAATAAAAAGTTGTGTTTATGAGAGAGCCAAGCAGCATAGAAAGTCTGACTCCAGTGGATGCTCTCAGGATGCAAAAATAAATATTCATTGTGGGCTTTAGTCAACCCTCTTTTTTCCCCCTCCTTTCTTTGACTTGTACAGGAAAGCTGTGCCCCATCACTGTCCTGAGCAGCTTGACAAGTCTGTAATTGCTGGCTGCTCTTGTATGTTCATTTGTGGTTGTTAATAGGTTGCTAAATAATCTCCAAGTATTTCCACTGTGTGGTTTGTGGTGTTGGGAGGAGAAGCTGCAGTTGAGCAGGTCCTGGAGCCTGAGCTGCTCCCCTTCAGACCTGAGGGGCACCACCAGACCGTGACAAACATCAGGTCCTGAGTGTTTCACAGTGTGCTCAGAGAGCTGAAAATCCTTCCAAATGTATTTTCCCTTACAGAGCCCTTCCTGGGGATGCCCCAAGGGCAGGGCTTTCTTTAGAGAGAGAACAGCCACAGCCGAGCAATTTGACTGCTTTGTATTGATAAATCTGTGAAGAGCTAATGTTTCCCACACTCACCTTTCTCCTCAAATAAAAGAGCTTTTCAATGTTTCAGTTACCTTCTGTTTAGTTATTGGCATACAGGGGTTTGGAACGAGATGGTCTCTAAGGTCCCTTCCAACCCAAAACATTTCATTATTCGATGATAGAGCTTTAGTTTTATTGAGAGTAAATTTCACCAGAGGACAGGTGATGGCTTGAGGCTGCCTTCATTCCCCCCAGGGATGTGTGGATCTCTGCTGGAAGCAGCTCAGCTCAGCTGGGAGCAGGGACAGGTCCCAGATAATTTAGACAACTGGAAAAAGGCGAAGTGTGTCAGTGCTGCCTCTGGGATTAGAATGGAAAAAATTAAAGAATCAAAAAACTTAATAGGTTGCAGAAACTTCTCCCTGACTTGTCAGGTTGCTTTGCCAGGTGGGAGGTGTCTGTGCCAGGCCCTGGGATTGTCACACGATGTTCTGTTCCCTTTTGACCCTCTGAGGCACCAAATTTGTTCCCTCTTCACACAGGCAGAATCTTTCATGTGTAAGGATGGCAGAGAATGAGTTTATCAGCTCTACTGAGCTGGCTGAAATGTTGGTCTTTGGAAGAAAGTGCTTCTGTCAGCTTTGCTAACGCAGCACATGGGTCACTGTGGTGGGGCTTTGCTCTCTGACTCCTACAGGTAAAGGGCAGTCCCCTCTTCCTTTTCAGGAACCTTTCAGTGCCAGAGAGCAAAACTTTGCGTGGCTGAAGTGTTTTCTTTGTTTACCTGGTTCAGAAAAGCACTGGAACAATTGTTTATGTTTTCATTCTGTGAAGTATTAGCCTCAAAAATCATATTCTTAGTCAAAATTTTCAACAGGAGAATCACTGTGGTTTTGGGAAATGGGAGTATTTGTATATAGAGTACTTTTACTTTATAGACTGATGTTTGGACTGAATAAATGCTTAACAGTCGAATATTATTAATTATATGAGTTAAAGCTGTGGCTGCTGCTACATTAGTCCTTAACTGCTCTGCACTGAGGGCTCCATGGAATATTGGCAGCTCTTCATCATTATTTCCTAATGATGTAGAAATGACCTTCCCTGATTCCCCCCCTGGGGAATTTCCTTGGTCCCTGCAGGTGGCTGCGATTAACCCCAACCACCCCCTTGCCCAGATGCCCTTGCCCCCCTCCATGAAGAACTGCATCCAGCTGGCAGCCTGCGAGGCCAACGAGCTGCTGCCCATGATCCCGGACCTGCCAGCCGACCTGTTCACCTCCTGCCTCACCACCCCCATCAAGATCGCTCTGAGATGGTGAGTGAAGGCTCCTGCACAGGTTCTGTGGCTGCTCTGAAGGAATGAGGGATTTGTGAAGCAAAATGCTTCCTCTGACCTGAGGTTTGCCTGCAATGTTGAATTGCAAGATTTGAGCTATGCATTTGGGACACCAGCTTATTAATCAGAACTAGAAAGGTGAAAATATTGTTATCTTCTACTTATTACGTTTTACTTTCCAGCTCAATATCTGGGTTTGCTCAGATTAAGGGATTTGCTGTTCTGGGAATTAAATATCTGCATCCCCAGAGAGCAGGAATAGTACATCGTGCAACACAACTTGTTGTAAACTGTCCTTTGCACAAATCATATTCCAGATATTGCAGTTGCTGTAAATAATGCAGCAGCATTAAGTGGTGCTGGAGTGGAAGGAAGGGAGCGATAAACCAGAGAAAAATGTTCTGGAATGACAAACCAAGTTAATTAGGCAGAAAGTTAGAAAAGGCTGCTACAGGGGGCAGGAGCTCTCCAGGAACAACATTTTACCCAACAACAGGGGCCACCAAGTCTTGTGGTGCCAGGGCTGCTCAGAGGGTTATTTGCCACCTTTTAGAGATATTTGTAATAAATTACAATTCTTTCTACTCTTTCGGTTTCATATTAGCAGCAAACTGGGTTGATTTGACCAGGTTCTGGTTTGGCTATGTAGTGTCTTTGACTCCCTTTGCTCCTTGTGAGGGGCAGCACAAAACCTGTTGAGTTTTTTGTCCTGTTTTTGATGTCATGAACTCCCAGGGTGTTTCCTCAGGGAAGCTCGTAAATGCTTGGCAAAATTCCCTAGGGGAACTTTGAGAAATACTTTGTTTTGCAACCAGGAAAATATGGCTTCAGGGGACTACTTTGATTTGTTCAATTTTGTGACAGTCCCTCACATGGGCTTTGGTGCCTATTGGAGATGAACTGGTTTATGGCAAACTGGAGCTTCAGAAGTGAGGTGGAAGTGACTGGTTTCAGGGTTCTCCTTCCCTTCAGTTACCAGACTTGACAATTTCTGCCAGATATAAAGTGAAAATGCCAAGGCTCTGTAAGAGTTTTTTTTTTTGTGGGTTTTATTTGTTAGTTGTACTAAGAAAGGGTTTTTTTCAGATATTATGATCTGTTCAGGCATTTTCTGTTCCTTCATCTCCATGGGAACGTGGCAGAGGAGGTGAGCAGGGCACGTTCTCAGCAGAGCCACACCTGGTGTGAACACCACAGATTCTCTAAGTTGTGTCTTGTTGGGGTTTGACAGGGAACATGTTTGTAAAAGTGTGGCTGAGGGAAGGGTTTCAAACCTTCACCCTTAGCTGGTCAGGGCCTGATGCTGGAAGGTGCCATGTGAACAACTAGATAGGGAAGCATTTCCTCCCACCTCTAATCCAATGATTGTGTGTCGCTCACTGCACAAACAGAAATTCCTCCTCTGTTCTCTGATGAGGGTTGTGCTCCTTTTGCATTCCCCATTGATTGTCACTATTGCAGGTCTGGATTTATCCATGGAATCCTGTAAATAATAACTGCTATGTGTGGAACATTGTTTTTCACTGAAGTTAAACACCATACATGCACAGCCAGATCCTCTGCTGCAGTCCAAGAGTTTGATCCGAACTGTGTGTTGGTGCCCTAAAGCAATTAACCAAAAATAAACATGGAAACTTTTGCCGTTAAAACTTCCCTTTTCCTTCAGTCCAGCCCTTTTCCTGAAAGGAATTGCTTTTGAAATACAAGTTTTTTTCAATTCTGGACTGATAGACTAATAATGCTTCATGTGTAGAATTAATGAGCAAATGAAAGTTTGGTGAGTAAATGTTTATCCATCCCATTTTGTTCTCTGTGGTAACTGATGGACAAAAATCCCTGATCAGTTGGGGTTACAGCTGCAGCCAATTTAGTCTCATTTCAGGGGAAGAAAAATTGATGCTGGGAAGAGAAAGCCAGGTCAGCTGTGCCCTTCTGGATGTGGTGTGTGAAACTCCTAATGGCAGTGTTCCGTTCCAGGAACCTGGAGTGTGACTCTTGGCTACCTGGATGCTGATTGTCCTTGTGTGTAGGGACTGCTGTGAGCTGACGTATTCCAAATATATCTTGTAACTATATAAAGCTCTGTGTGAGCGAGCCTGGAGCTAAGCTGCATGGATTGTTAATCCTGACGGACGGCACTGTCGGGAAGCAAACACGGATATTGAGGAAACAGGCAGAAATCAGTGTGTTTGGTGCCGTTTTACGCAGATCTGAGTGTTTCACGTTGTCTGAAGCAAAAGCAGCTCTATTGGAAGTCGTGCTCAGTGGTGAGTCATGTGCTTGTGTTTCCATCAGTCCTGGGAGGTGTAAACAAGCTGCACTTACAGATCCAAAACTCCACATGTTGGGGCGAAGGCTGAATTGGCTCAAGGGCCAATTGGCTTTGAAATCCCACTCATACACAGTGGCTCCTGAAAAGTGCTGGTAAACCCCTAAACAACAAGAAACAAAAAGTTTGGGAGTTGCTCAGCCTTGGGAATTTAAGATGTGCAGTTTGTACTGCAGAACACTCACAGCAGACTGGAAGGGCACGGGAAAGGATGGGAGCTGTGGCAGCTGATGTTCTGTTGGGTCAGTTCAAACAAATGTTTAAAGTGGTTTGGGTTTTTTTTATTCTAATATATTTAGTTTGCTTTTTGGCTTGAGATTTTGGGGGTTACCTCAGCCAATCCTTTGTCCCACATTGATGCAGACAAACTACACTGAGTTTCAAAATACTCCTCTGATACCTGAGCACCATTGCCTTTGTTTCTGGGTTTCCTTCACTGCTGCCACTCCCTGGCCTGTTTCTGTGCAGCTCCAACGACTTTTACCTGATGTCTGTGACAATAACACCAGCCCCCAGTCGAGACACCACGTTTGGAGCCTTGTAGTGATGAAGGGGGTGCAAACACAAGCTAAGGAACATTTTGTTTACAAGTACATTTTCTTGGCAGTCAGTGGTTGCTGGAGAGGCGGTGCAGAGGCTGCTCCTGCTTCAGCGGGGGTTTCATGGACTGGTCTGTTTCCAAATATCCAGGGCAGTGGGGAGAGCTTTGGCTGTAACAGGGACATAGAGTCATGGAATGGTTTGGGTTGGAAGGGTCCTTAACACTCATCCTCTTCCAACCCCCTGCCATGGGCAGGGACACCTTCCACTAACCCAGGTTGCTCCAAGCCCTGTCCAACCTGACCTTGGCCACTTCCAGGGACACACTTCTTCAGAGACAGCAAACACTGACAGGGCAGAGTTGTGCTATTCTCATGGTCCTTCCAGACACGTTGTGGTGTGGAGGTGCGGAAGAGTTGAAGTCTTCCAGCATCCCCAGTGTGCAGGGAGGCTCCAGGCTGATCCCAGTGACCCAGTTCTGCCTGTGGCTGTGTTTAGGAGGGAATTTCCCTGCCTGGGTCTGTAATACACTGTCGTAAGAATTTTATATTTCAGCAGATTGCACAGGGATCCCACTGCAGGCTCATGCGTTCTTTATGACTTCGTTCTGTGCTGGATGACGCACGCATCAGGAAAGCAGCCTGGGGACCACTGAGCCTTCCAGAGCCTACCCTGTCCTTGCCTTGGCAGCAAGGGATGCCCTGCAGGCAGGGGATGCTACAGACAAACTGGAGGGGCCTCAAGATTGCGGAAATGGGCTCTGCACATCTTCTCTTTAATTAGTAATTGTTCTCTCCTTTTCCTGGGGAGGAACCTTTTGGATGTGGGTAAAGTGGCTCTGGTGAGGAGAGGCTCCTGCTACAGCAGCTGGATGCAGGAGGTGGGATTGCTGCTCCTGGACTGCCCATGGAGCCCTCACTGCCCACAGAACTGTGTGTCCAGGGAAGTGTTGGGGGAAATGCTAGCTGAGGTTACACCGAGGGGTAAATTCTGCCTTAAACAGCAGAGAGTGGATTTCTGAAAGACTGAGACAATGGGCTGGGAATGTGGTGCTGTCACTGAGGTAGTCATTTCTCGAGGTGAATTTGCTGCATTTCCATCTCAGAGCTGTTGTTCCCACTGCTGCCCTCTGCACCACAAGGCGTGTTCCCAGGAGGTCTGGAGGAGGTCTGGAGGAGGGGGACGGGCGCTCAAAATCTGGGCCAGCAGCCGTCTCCTCTTCCCACGCACACTTGGGCTCAGCAGCTTTTGGGATTTTCCAGACACACAGAGTGGTACTGACAGGCCGTGGCTTTTTCCAGGGCTGGTGTTCCTGGAGTGGTGGGATTTGTAAGGCTGAGGAAATGGAGTCAGCAGTTTTTTAATTAAATAACGGAGGTGTCTGAACCTGACGCATCCCTCGCTCTGTGCCTTCCCTGCCTGCAGTGCCACGTCTCTCCAGGGAAGCCCAGGCAGTGCTGCTCATTATTCCAGCAGCGTAATCCTCCCCGGCTCTCGTGCTGCTCCCGGGAGACCGTGCTGGATGCCTGGGAGCCCTTTTTGCCCGCTCTCTGTTGGAAAACTTGTCACCATGACAGTTACAACACCCCAGTTTTGACACCTGACGATGGAAGTCGCCGCATAATCATGAGTGTGACAAGGACTGAGGGCCTTGTTTGGATCTGATTATGCCATGCCAAAGTTTCCTACCCAAACACCATTTGAAAAGCAGGAGCAGTGCAATAAAGAAACCTCCTTCCATGCTCTCTCCACAGAACCTTGTCATTAAACAGTCAATTAGTGTGGTTTATTTTATTCTCTCTTCCCAGGTTCTGCATGCAGAAGAGTGTCAGGCTGGTGCCAGGAGTCACACTGGATTTAATAGAGAAGTAAGCCAAATTTTATATATATTTTCTTTTTCCCCCTGTTGGTCTTAATTTCCTCGTTATTTCTTGCATTTCTCTTGTTTGTCCATGAGGAAATTTCTTTGGGAAGCTGTTCAGTCTGCACCTGCACTCTTGCCCTTTCTTGCCTCACCATGTGGAGCTGCTGGAGGAGATCCAGCTGTGCAGGGCTCAGCTGGCACATTCCATGCCCTGGAATGCGCTGCCACCCAGACCAGGCGGGGAATGGCCCCTGCAGGCACAGCTTGGGATTGTTCTCAGAGAGCCCCCTGTAAGGCTGCTGTGGGTGAGGGTTTCCCATGGGAGGGACCCACATCCCCAGACCCAGGTGAGGGACAGCAAAACAACCAGAAACCCTTTGTCAGTTGTCACTGTGCTGTGCCCCTGTTCTCTGTCTGGCGGGAGTGTTGTAGTTCAGATTTAACACCACTGAAACACGTTATAATCCTTTTTTTCAAGCAATATTGGAGCATAATTCCTGGTTGTCAGGCAGCTGAGGCAAAGTGATTATCCAGGACAACTGTTCCTCAAACTATTTCAGCTTATACAAGCAAGGCAGATTTTGAGATACTAATAATAATTGTTCTCTGTAGTATTTTCTGGTTTTGAAGATTTTTTTGTTTCTTTTAAAGACAAGGCATTGGGTGTGTGCAGCCACTGGATGCAGGAGTCCTGTGCTCCCTGAGGATTGTTTTTGAATGCCCTGTTCTTGAAACATTGATATACACACAAACAGGGAGTGATTAATTAAAGATCATTATTCAATTTTGACTCTTGAAACACTGTTGGTTGTAAGGAGAGGAGAAGAAGCAGGAAGGGAAACTCCTGGGGATAACCCTGCTGTGCCTTTGTACCAAAGGTGTGCTGGCAGGGTTTCTTGGTTCCAGGAGGAGACAATGGGCTCAACACCAGCATGGACTGAGGTCACCTCGGGCCACTGCATAAATGGTCAGAACAATGACTGTATTATATGAATTACAATTAACATATTGCTGCAGGAGTGTCTCTCATCAAAGAACATGTGGTGAGGTTGGTGAAGGTCAAGCCAGGCAGCTCAGAATCATCCTCACTGAGCACTCAGGTGTGCTGCTGAGAGTTAAATAATCTTTAAATAAAGGTTTACTGGCACAAACAGACTTTTCTTCAATCCTCTTGGTCTGTGTTGGTTGGTGCCACAGCACACATGTGTGTGTTACAGGCTGTCTTCAGGGAAAGTGTGCCAGGAGTAGATTCCTGTGGCTATCAAATATTTAAAGCTCATCATCTTAATCTTCTCTATATATCAATTACAGAAAACACAAATTTTTATTGCAGTCTCGAGATAAACCTGGAACAATTCCTGGATTGCCCGTGTGGATATTGTAATTTATAATTTAGTTGTCTTTAAAACTGGGGAAAGGGTTTATATTGCAATTAAGCCGCAGACTTTGAGGCTAAATTGAGTTGCACCTTCTCTGAAGGGCTCCGATTTCTAATTACCCAGGCTCAGCCCACGTCCCGATGAAGGAACGTGTGGTGGATCCTGATGTGCATTTATGTCACAAATCTTCTGAGATGGAGCCAAAGTAATCCCTAGCTTAGAAATAAAGATCTTTGCTGGAGTCAGACAGCAAAATGGAAAGGAAAAAGGAAGGAAAATGATGTTGGTGAAGGGTGGGAAATTTGGGACCCTTTGGCTGCTGCTTCGTGAGACTCTTGGCTGGCAGTGTCGCTGTCCATGTTCCTGCTGCCTTGGATGGACATTGCTGTTTGATTCCAAGACTTCAGATCATCTGTGCTGGGGGCCTGGCTGCTGAGTGGCATGACCTGGACTTTGTTCTGCTTTTCAAAAAATCTGGAAAAACCCTAAAGAATGGTTTATGAATCCATTGGTCATGGGAACACAAATCTGGGTGCCAAGAACTTGAGGTGTACAAGGATGCTTTAATCTCTCTTGCTGCATTGGACTGGCTCTCCTGAAATCCTGTTCTCAGGGGACTGGGAATGGCATATTGCTTTCCTGGGGTTCATAAGTGGGGTCCATTGGGCAGAAAGAGGGAGGTCTCTAGAAAAGAATCCTCTGAGAAGGGGGGTAAAAACAAAAAAGCCCTGAGGGCTGTTCCTCTTTCTGGTGGGGCCACTTAGCAGACAGTCAGGGACTTGGCAGAACCCACCAAGATTTATAACTAGATGGAGAAAAGCATTTTATGAAAAGAACAGCGATGTTATTTTCAGCAGGACTAGACAGGGACAATCCTGTTGCCTCCTGGGCAAGTGACTGATGGCAGTGGAAGGCAGAGTGACAGTTGTGCTGTGACAAGACCATGGCAGGGCTGAGGTGTCACATAGAGGTGTCTCTGCAGATATTTAATCAATCATGCGCTGGTCCAAACACTGAAATACTGCAGCCCCCTTTTTTTTTTAATATTTATTATTTTATTTATAGTGGTAAGATGATAATTCATAGTTTGCCTCCAGGCCTTGGTTAAGTTCAGCCCCTTGATTTTCTTCTGGAAAACTCAGTACAAGGTGTCAGAGCTTATTTCATTGTGTTTCAGTAAGTGCTGTGGGCTCTGGTGTAGCAGGGCTGCTGTGCCACCCTGCCCTTGGGGAACATCCCTCAGCGGGGCCTGGGTTGAGGAAGAACTTTGCTTTTGAAGATGTTATTCTGAAAAGTTCCTCTTCTGCAATCAGGCAGGTTTGATTGCAGTGGAGTGTCTCATTTCATTGCTGTTGTTAGGAGGTCTCGGTGTAGTGCAGGCAGAGCCTATTGTGGATGCAGAGGGAAGATCCTGCTCAAAGGGATGGTTTTCATGGCAACACTCCGTTCATATCCTCACCCAGGAGCTGCTGGGATTGCACACTGATGTATGAGGCTTTACAGCTCTCCAGCAAATCAGGGAAGAACCTCAAGTGTTTTTTCTTTCTCAGGTAGTTAGCCAAGGTTTCAGCAGCCCTGGGCACAGCACACCTGGATCATCCCTGTGATTTTGGGATGGGAAGGGGCTGTCTTCGAGCACAGTAACCGTGGTGATCCTGTCTAAGCAGCTCTTGCCTGTTCAGGGCATTTCACACAGAATCACTGAGGTTGGAAAAGACCTTTGAGGTCATGGAGCCCACCCTGTGCCCACCTTGTCACCCAGCCCAGAGCACTCAGTGCCACGGCCAGTCCTTCCTTGGGATGGAGCACCACCTCTCTGGCCAGCCCCTTCCAATGCCTGACACCCTTTCCAGGAAGAAATTCCTCCTGATATCTAAAAACTGCCTTGCAAGCTGCCAGCACGTGGTGTAAGCTGAGCGTCTGGCTTCCCAGGGAGGCTCAGGAAGGATCCCTTTGGTTTCCAGCTGACACCCCGTGGCTTGGGGAGCTCTGCTCTGCTGCAGAGGGTGTTCTGCAATGCAAATATTGACGGAGAATCCTCACCAGAGCACTGTGGCCTCGAGTTGCCTGCGCTTGCTCCAGGGGATCTGTTAGCAAACACTGCTACAGAGATGGATATTTTTCCTCTGATACAGAGACAGACGGGAATGTTTTATAAGATGTTAATTTCTAGCTGGTTTGTAACTGTATTTATACAAGGGAATGTTTTGCATCAGAACCTGTAAGGGAATGGTGCTGCTGCAGGTCAGGAGTGAGTTGCTGTAGAGAAGCTTCCTGTGTTTGTCTTGATACTTTAAATATTTAACAACTTGTTACAGAAGAGAAGTTTAGTTACATTAGGTTTAAATCCATAGAATGTCTTACTGTATTAGTGAATATTTCTGAAACTTCTTCATCCTATTCCTGATACTTTCTCACGAGGAGAAAAGCTGTGCTTGGGAGTGCCAGGCTGTATATTTTGTACTATTTATGTGATTATTTATAAGGCAACCCAGGGCTGAGTCTGCTGGTCTTGTTTTGTTGGGTGATTGGGTTCTTTTTTCTTCTTTTTTTCTGGTCTTTGTTTTTATGAGAAGCAAATAAATATTCAAAAGCTTATTTAGGAGAGCTGATCAGGATGAACTCAGAAACTCAGGATAGTGAATGACAGTTCACAGCCATTTGTGTTCCATTAGGTACTGGGGTGTATGTGATAATCCTGAGTCACAGCAGGCTGTCACTTGGGCTCTTCCATCACAGAAATCAGGTTGCCTGTTCATCCTCTGGTTTCTTGTCATATGAGAAATTTGTTCACCTCCAGGACAAAAAAGGTTCAGATTACTTTTGTCAGCCTGTAAAAACAAAATCCTGGGCTCTGGAAGAGCAAGATTGCTGGTGGAACATTGCTGTTCTTCTTTATTGACTGCTTTGGCCAGGCTGTTGTCTCTGATGTCTCTGGTGTTGATGCTGAGAAGAGTAAAGGTGAAGCCCAGAGGAGACCATTAGTTCATCCTCTCTGACCTTCTGTGTGTCTCAGGCTGAACAGTGTTACTGGGTCACACAGCTCATGCTCCCCTGAGGTGTCTGTGCCTCAGCCCTTTGAGGGATGAAGGTTAAATCACTTCCGTTTCACAGTCAAGTGCTCTTCTTTCTTTCATTCTTTCTTTCTTCTTCCACTTGTGTAAGATATTTGTTGGCACCAAGATTTTTCTCTTTCAGGTGCTTATCCACAACGTTCACATTGTTCCTCGGTAGGGTGCATAGAATGACCTTAAATTACTCACTCTGTGCCACTCATTCAGTTTTTAAAGCTTTTTCTGAATCATCTATATTCTGTATGTCCTGTCTTGACACTGTTTAAATGAATGCCAAAATGGAAATACTTGGCAAAACGTTCTAGTTTCAGTCTCAGTGAT
Organism: Xenops minutus; assembly: GCA_035221455.1. Taxonomy (NCBI): domain Eukaryota; kingdom Metazoa; phylum Chordata; class Aves; order Passeriformes; family Furnariidae; genus Xenops; species Xenops minutus. The sequence goes on from JAWWEE010000041.1 coordinate 842,845, forward strand.
GCAAGGCTGAATCTCCTCTGCCCACTGCTTACTCCCTTGTGACACAGATCCATGCCCAGTTCCCTGTCTGTTACCATTCCTGAATGCCCAGGACTCGCCCAGCTAAACTGGGGTTTCTTTGGAGCACTTGGCTTTTGTTTCTGTATTTACCACTTGATGAGTCTTCATGTAACAAGAAAATGTTACCCTTTATCTCTACATCTCACTTAGAAGGATTTAGAGGTGTGCTGGTGTCTTATCTCAAAAATATGGTGTTTAATAAGAAACTTATTTGGGTTTTTGCCCCTTTGTAGGATTCCTGGAAGGCTGAACGACAGGAGAACTCCCCTGGGAGAGCTGAACTGGATCTTCACAGCGATCACAGACACCATCGCATGGAACGTCCTGCCCAGGGGTGAGGCTGGGGCAGGGGAGCACAGCAGTGTGAGGCTCAGGCAGAGCAGAGGGATGAAGAGTCAGATAAAAATGAGACACTGAAATAAGGAGAAAATTAAACCCTCCTGTTGGAAGAAGAGATCAGGCTGGATCTTAAAGCTGGTTAATTTTTTATTTCTTCTCTTACACAGCATTGCAGCAACCTGATCGTTAAAATCCAGAAAGGGTTTTTCTGTGCTAGCACAATTGTTTTAGCTTGAATAATTCTCTTTCTTACTGTATTTGCAAAGAACAATCTGTTTTCTTCCAGCCTTATCATAAATAAAGTGATTTTTTTTCCTCTTTGCTGGTAAGGCAGTTGTGTTTCCCATGAGTAACTTCATCCCATTTCTCTACCCCTGTTCTGCTCTGAATTGGTACTTCTGGAGCCCAAGCAGCCAAATTTGTAAACACTTCTCCTACTCTGCTCTTCCTAATGCTCACACAACATCAATTCTTCTCTGCCCTGTAGAAGAGAGCACATTTGCTATCTTTTAGGATTCATTTTGGCTTCTCATAAGTACATCAAACTGCCAGTTAACAGATGGATAGTTCCTGATTAAACAGTACACAGAGGTCCTGTTCTCCCTTAGTAATTTTCCAAAAACTTAGTCAGGCTGAGCTGAAATGAAACAACAAAATGGGGGTTTTATCCAGAAAAGGCAAAAAACAACCTGAAGTAGAAAGTGTTTAATTGTGTTAATGTAAATTTGAGAGGAGCCGCAATGCTTTGAGGGAGCTCCGAAGGCAGAATTTAACAGTTGTCATATCATTCACTGCAAAACTGTTGTAGATTCCTTGTTGCTTGAATAAAATATTAACAAGGTGTTATGTTTTTTCCATTTTTGTGTATTACCTAAGGTGCTGAAGATACGTGTCTAGTAACTCCTGCAATCTCTTGGCAGATCTTTTCCAGAAGCTCTTCCGGCAGGACCTGCTCGTGGCCAGTTTATTCCGTAACTTCCTCTTGGCAGAGAGAATTATGAGGTCGTACAACTGCACCCCCGTGAGCAGCCCTCGGCTCCCCCCCACCTACATGCACGCCATGTGGTGAGTGAGTTCAGGGGCTGGGGCAGCTGTGGCCACCAAGGAGTGTCACTGCTTGGGGTTACCTGGGATCCTGGGAAGGAATTCTTGGCTGGGAGGGTGGCCAGACCCTGGCACAGGTTGGGCAGAGGAGCTGTGGCTGCCTCTGGATCCCTGGAAATATCCAAGGCCAGGATGGATGGGGCTTGGAGCAGCCTGGGCTGGTGGGAGGTGTCCCTGCCCATGGCAGGGGATGAGTAAGATGGGCTTTAATGTCCCTTCCAACCCAAACCATTCCACGATTGCGCTGAAATCTCCACAGAGCTTCTGTGATTCAGTCAGTGGATCAGGAATGGAACAGCTTGTGGCAGTCTAATACCCATCTCCAAAGCTGCTTCTGCTCTGTGCATTCATAATTATCCTGTAATTCTGAACCTTCAGTCCAGCCATGTCATCTTTCACTCCAAATACCAAAGAAATGGGTCATCTGCTGCCTTTATTTTCCCAAAGTAAGGCTGGTCCCCTGGGATTGTGCAGGGTGGGAAGAGCTGAGGACCTGAGGGGAAAATCCTTTGCTTGCATTGCTGAAGTAGAAGAAATTTTTGCTGCAGAGTTCATCTACTTTTGTTGTTGCTTTTAAGATGATTAATGGAAATGGAGGTGGCACAGTTATCAAAACGCTCTTCATTGTAGTTCTGATGATCAAAGAAATGTCCCAAGAACAATCATAATAAAAATAATAATAATCACAGTAATAACAAAAATGCTCACTTTTATTTTCTTACTCAGTGTGATTAATAGAGCAGCACCAAATTGGGCAGAGTACAAACTGGTGCAGTGAGGCTGATGGGGTCCCCGGGGGAGGGAACAGAGCCTTGCTGAAGGCTGCTAAAGTGACAGGTAAAGATAGCTGAGGGGGTTTATCCTGCCTGCGTTTTCCAGAATGCTTTTAATAAGTTTCCCCCATAAAAATGTGAGGAAAATGAATGTAGAGGAGGGCTGAAGTGTGACGTGGAGTTCAAATTCTCTAAGCACCCTGGTCTAGTGGAAGGTGTCCTTGCCCATGGCAGGGGGTGGAACGACATGAGGTCCCTTTCAAACCCAACCATTCCATGATTCCATGGTTTCTGTAGGGAATGGAGGCAGGCTGGCAGCAGGGAGCCCCAGGAGCCTTTGCAGGTGCAGGCAGCCACCGAGGAGGCACTTGCTGGTACCACAAAGCTGCTTTAATTATTGAAAATCCTGGAGGCACTCAGGGTGCCTTTGGCTGGAGCTGTCAGCAGTTGGGCAGCTGAACGTTCCGTGTGCTGGTACGTGGCAAACAATGTTCCTGAGAGCTTTGGATCAGGAGCTTCTGAGGAAAATTGCTTTTGCCAGTTGTAAATGGGGTGAGCTGTTTTATCAGTGTCACATGAGGGACTGGGACACTTAAAACTGAAGAGCAGAAAAAGCCACCTGAGTTCCCAGAGTGTCTTTGAGCTGCTGGTGCTGCTGGATGCAGCAGAGCTCGAGCCATCAGCTGCAGTTTCCAGCTGGAGGAGGGTAGAACATGGTCTGGCAGGAATTTTGAAATTAAACCAGTAAATTTCTGGAGTTATTTATATCTTGCTTATTGCCAGCATATTAAAAACCTATATTTCGTGTTCCTTATAGGAATATAATTCATTCTTATTGCTAGCCTATTAAAATCCTATATTTCTGGTTTCCTGTGAGAGTATAACTTGACTTGGAGTTGGTGTTGCCATCCATGGGCTGAACCTCAGGAGCAAAACCGGGAACACCTGGATTCTTCTCTGTATCTCTCCCAGAGCTGCATGGCAGCATGGTGGAGTCTAGATACACATTTGCTTTGTTCATATTGTGGTTCTCCTGGGGCAGCATGGTGCTGGAAATTCAGGATGATGCTGGAAACACCTTTGTGAAGGTGCAGGATGGTGCTGGAAACACCTTTGTGAAGCCTCTCAGAGCACACCGCAGCATAATGGCAGTGGTGCTGATTTTTAGGATTTACCAGGAGAAATTCCTTAAGAACAGTCACACACAGTTTTCTTTTCATTGTGAATCCCAAACACTGGTGAAGTAGACAACAAGGGAGCAGAGAATTGACACACTTTATTCAGTGTCCTCTAAAAAGCATGCAGTTTGAAACAAATCCAGCAAAGGGGAAAATTCCATGTTCGTCAGAGGTGGCTCAGTGCGTTATTAGGAACTTTTAGTAAGGACAGATTTAGAAATTAATTTAGGGCTTGCTTAAATGTTTTCTAAAAATAATCACCTTCCATTCAGGAATTTTCTAATGGATCAACGATCTGAAACCTCCAAACCCATTTTGCTGTTTGGATGAACTGGGTGATGTGCTGCGGGCAGGAGAGGTGGGCACTGGAAAGGATGGAAACTTCCAACAGGGTGATGTGATCATGTCGAACCAATGTCTGTGTTGTTGTGTGGTGCATAATACAGCAAGGGCTTCTGATTGCTGTTTTATTGAGACTTTTCCTGGATTTTTGGCCCCCAGCATGTCAGGCAGCATTTTGGGTAGTGAGTCCTGGCTGCCACGCCAAGATCTGCAAGTGATGGGAGCAATGCTGCAAAATATTCCTGACACTTGAGCATCAATTTACCCCCTGAATAATTCCAACTGCCCTTTTTTAGGCATTGAATCTCAACCATTTGATCTGTTTCTTCTTTACTTACCCATGTCTCTGCCTGTTAAATAATCTCCCCCAAGTCACACTCAGGTGTCTCCTGATTTGGGGATCGGGCAAAGTGTAACAGGAGAGCTGAGGCTGCTGGAGGAACAAGCTGCTCTGCCTTTGGGTTTAGTCCTCCTGAAAACAGCTTTCTAAAATATTAGTCTGTTGAGTTGTTCTGATCAACTCATTTGGTAGATCACTGTTGCCTCTGTTGTTAATTATCCTTTTTTTGCTTGAACAGTTGAGGAAAAGTGAGAATTTCTATTTTTTGAGGGAATGTTTGACCCACAACCTGCCAGTCTTTCTTTCACTAAGAGGGTGCTGTATTTCGGAATCAGGAGAGCTGATCTCTGTGACCGTGCCCTTTGGTGGGATCTGACATGTTACTTCTGTTTTTGCTGCTTTTATTGACTTTCTGAGGTTTCCCTGTTCAGGCACAGGCCTTGGGGCACGGGATAGTTGTGTTTGTGTGGTGCCTCACACTGCAGGTTCTTGGCTGCTGCAGGCACTGCTCCAATGCAGAATTAATATTAATATGTATTGATTGCCTGGCCGTGCTGTTGAGCTGCGAGTCGTAGTGTCTGTTGTGTGTAAGAACAGAGCCTTGATGCTCTGTCAGCACCTTGGTCTCCACCCTGGTGGATCAAGGTTTATGCATTGCTGCTGGTGCTAGCTGGTTTTATTCACAGCCTTTGAAAAGACCTAATAATGCCTTTGGAAATATTTCCTAACACGGGTCGTATATTAAACCCCAAGTACCTTAATTATGCTTTGGAAGAACTGCAATTCGTCCTTAATAGAAATACTGATGGTGTGTACACAGGCCGTGAAATTTGGGTTGAAAGGGAGTCATAATAAAGCAAATAAAATAAGCTGAAGGTCTGTCTGAAAAGAAAACCATAATGCAACAACCCAATTACAGGTGAGAGAGGAGTCCTGGAGCACTGTGGCTGTGCAGGATGGATGTGGGGCTGCTCAGCCATCCCTCAGGGAAATGAGGCTCGCTGAGCTGCACTGAAACACTCAGTGTCTCTCTCAGCAAGAAGAAAGTGATTGTTTGAAGAGGTATTTGGAACTGTTTGACGTTTGAAGGATTAGATTAATTCAGATTACACCGTAACCAGATTTTTTTGTGTCTATGTGTTAGTTTTAACATCTCTAAGTCCCGTTATTGGACTACAGAGAGTCTGATGGAGAGAAATACAAGACGAAAATAGCAAAGTCTGAGCTCTGAGTTGTGTCTGGAGCAGGAGGATGTGCTGGGAGAAGAAAAGGATTTCAGAGTTGTACCAAATATTCATAGCAATAACTGTTTTTTAAAAATAGCTGTGTCTGAGCAGCTTCCCAGCTGTGCCCTAAAGCAGCTTAGGGAAGTCACAGGGTCACAGCTACGCAGGTGAACCTGGGCTGGGATCTGGACATTCAATCAAACAGGACATGTCCTGGAACTGGCACAAAGAACAAACGTGAAAAGTCTTGTTCAACAGACCTGCTGAAGTCTGCAGGGCTTAATGGTTCCAGAAATAGAGTTCAGAACAAGGGCACACCCCAGGACTGCACGTGGTCTCAGTGTCCCTTCAGCTGGTCCTCAGCATGGCTGTCCCAGACAGAAACACTCCTCTTCCTTGGTATTATGTGCAATGCAATACACATGATTCCTACAGGAAAAGGAAGTGTTAAAAGATGTCAAGAATACATTATTAAAAAAAAGTAGAAGGGACATGAGAGTTAAAAGCATTAGACATGGACTCAGCCCAGAAAATGTGAGTGTAAGAGAATGTGCCTCCACGAGCTGCCAGCTCAGGGGTACCCGTGGGTGCAGACAGACCCACTCGGCTCAACAGAGCTGAATTTCTGCTCCTCGAGGTTTCTGGGGGTTTCCATCGCCCAGCACGTCGTGGGTTTGGGCAATGAGCCCTGCTGTCCTGAGCAGGGCTGGGACGCTCTGCCTTCTGTTCCCTGTGTGAAAGCCTAAACTTTGCAGCAGCTCCGGGACATAAAATGAAGAGGCATCTGTTGAATTCATGTTAAATTATTACATGTTTAAACAGTATTGCTGTAGTGGAAAGGATATTGGGCTGAGGAGGGGGAGTGGCTCAAGAGATAGAGATTTATCTACCTAGAGATCGATGTGGGGGGCTTGAGAAAAAGGGTCTTGGGCTGAAGGGCGAAGAAAAATTTAAACTGAAATACAGAGACAAATACATGAGTGTCTGGCAAGGGAGAGGAGCGTGAATGATGGGATTCAGGGAGTGCTGCCCCTGTTTGATTTGTATTGTGCAGTGATGGAGCAGTGCCTTTCTTTGTTACTGTTCCCATACTCTGAACTGCAGAGCCCAAGGCAGGAGGAGGGCTTGGCTCTCCCACCTTGGGTCCCTTGTTGGGCTGCTGGATCAGGTTTCTTCCCAGACTTTCTGCTGATGTGCTGCCTGGCTTTACTTCATTGAGGTAAACAAAGTCCCTTTCTTGCTTGCTTTGTAACTGAGTCCATCTTCCAGCTAGGGAGAGATTTTGACTTTTTGTACCTACAGAGTAATTAGGACAAGGTAGTATAAAAAACCCCTCTTAAACACCTTTCATAGCACAACATAGTGAAGTTGAAGCCCTGGGGTATTTCTGCCCTGTGGTCTCCATTGTGTTGCCTTATCAGGGTGGAGGGTCTGGAGTTACTGGAAGAGCACAGTGAGGAGGGAGGAAAGAATGATGTTGAGGGATCACTGAGCCCTTTTTGTACCAAATGTGTTGGAAACAAATCTTCTGGAGCCCTTTCCAGACAGCAATCTGTGCAAAGGGAAATGTAGAGATCTCTGGGTTGGTGTCCATAAATCTCTTGTGGGATGAAACACCCTCATCCTGGTTCCCTGCTGCTCCCTAATTTATCTCCTGTTTGTGTGCTAAGCTGTGATAGGAGTTCAGGCAGCACATCTACCGTGTTACCCACCTTTCCAGTTCCCTTTGGCATATTAAAGCTGTCAATGGCTGCTCCTCCTCCCCACCACAGCACTTACTGTGGCACTGTAATGAGTGTTTACCCTTCCCTTTCTCTTCCCACCTCTGTGGTTTTGTCCTTTTCCATTCATTTATGGCTTGGTTTGAATCTTAATTATTGTAACACTTGTTTAATGCCATCATCTGTTTGCCTGTGCCGTGAGTTACCTGTGTGCAACTTGTGTGTAACCTCAAGTCTGCTATGGAAGGAGCAGCTGTTCCAGTGGTTGGAAATAGAGGAGTTTTACTTCTGGCAAACCTGTTTTGCTCGTGTCTTGTTGAGTGGGAGGGTTTGTGTTTCCCACAGAGAGCACAGAGGCAGCATGCTAGGGAAATTTGAAAGGGTTGGAGAATCATTTGAAGTATTTGATTTGAGTAGAATCTCTGCCACAGTTGATGTTAATCAACAGCTCTCAGTTGTGGTGAGCAGTAACATTCAGATTACCTGTTTTGAAGGTTTCTCTTTTGGAAGGTTGAGTAGGTTTGAGTGATGTTGGCCAGTGCTGGTAAAGGTTTGAAAGGTCTGAGTAAGGTTTTCTGTGTGTTTCTGTTGCTTTCTAACAGCCTGTTTTCAGACACGTAAGAAAGAGATTTTGTTTTAATCTACCAAAATCTCTTTTTAAATTTTTGTTTGTTCTTTCTGATAACACTTAAACCCTTTGGGATTTGACCTCGTGGGGCTGCTTTGGACTTTTTTGTAGCAGTATTAGTGCTGGTTACCTAAAATTACTGTGAGGAGCTCAGCATCTTAGTGCTGTGCCTCTGCAGTGTAATGACCTGCACAGAACCTTTTACAGGCAGCCAAAATCAGACCAGTTATCTCTGATCTCTAAACCATTTTCTTCCTGTGTAGTAAAAGTGATCTCAAAGGCTCTGTGGATTGACATTTTCTAGTGCTGCAGAGAATTTCTTTAGGTGTTTTGCCCATTTTTCTAAGAATCCTGAAACTCAGAAATAGTCCTTTGCCTGATGGAAAATTGTCTTTGTATCTGTGCTAATTGCCTTTGCCTCAGCCAGGACTAAACACCTCTCCTGATCTCTGTGTAAACGTTTTGTCTCCAGCCTGGGTCTGTATGGAGCTCATGGGAAGCATTTGCTGCCCATGCTTTGATTAGCTCTTAATTATATTGGCATCACATTGTCAAGTGGAAGGTGAGTGTGGGAAGCTGAGGGACAAGGTCTGGGGCAGCCAAACCAAGCTGCAACTCCTGAGTCTATGGGAAAAAACCCACAAGAGCCTTAAAGTTTATTTTTCCGTTAATTGGAGAGATTGTTTTTGGTTGAGAACAGCTCCCAGTGGCGCTGATGGGATAGATCCGCTCGGCAGTGGGTCTGATGGAAGGTTTGTTTGACTCAAAACAGGGTGATTTAAGAAGTTATTAGAGCTGGTAACTAAAATACACAGTATTGATTATCACCCACAGCCTCGTATCTGCAGGTGTTCCGAGGAGAAGAAAAATGGCTTTGGCTATTGATGTTAACACAGGATGCCACGAGCCATGGAAGAGCAGATGTGTCTGAAGGGGAAATCAGGTTCTTTTGTGGAAGAAACCCCATGGGTGGGAATTTAACTCAGCTCTTCAGAGTGCATAAATGCATATGCTGAATGAAAAACGTGGAGTGTCTATAGGCAGAGTAGGGGTAATCGTTCCTGGGGTGAAAAGTAGCTGTTTCACTTGTTTAGAGATGTTTGGGGAACTTTGGAGACCAAATTCATGTGTTTCAGTCTGTGAGCATGGTGAAACAACCTGTTGGCACCTTTCCTTTGCACTGAATCAGCCACAACAGGTTCCTTGGCCACCACGTGTAACTTACACACTGTTGTATCTGTAACACTAAAATATTGTAAATCACAATTGCCCAGAGAAGCTGTGGCTGCTCCATCCCTGGAAGTGTCCAAGGCCAGGTTGGATGGGGCTTGGAGCAGCCTGGGATAGTGGAAGGTGTCCCTGCCTGTGGCAGGCGGTGAAACAGGATGGGCTTTAAGGTCTTTCCCAAGCCAAACCCTTCCATGACTCTGTGAGACCATACTTTAGCCACCAGTAGTACAGCAGGTAAGTGTAAAAACTGAACTATGTAGGTATTTGCTCTTTTTTTGGAGTGGGGTCCATCCCTCCATCCTTGGGGTAAGTGATGCAGAGCTGATCCTTGTTAACAAGGCTCAACATAAACCCAGCTCAGGGTGAGATTAACAGGGCTGAGTTCCCTTCCCAGCAGTGCAGGGATATGCAGGGACAGTGTCTGTGCCGAGGAGGTGGGGAAGGAGCAGGAGCGTGGTGGTGTGTCTGAGTTGTGAGCTGAAGGGCTGCTCAGCAGGGATGGAGCTTCCCGAGCTGCTCTGTGTGACTGGAATGCAGAGCAGGCGAGGGCTGGGGTGCAGGTGGAGGTGTGAACTTAATCCTGGCTTGGAGCTTATCCAGGATTAAGTTCAGTTTTTGGTTTAAAAAAAGAAGTGTCATCCAGTTTTGGATGAGGACAGATATGTAGTAAGGCTTCAGCTCACTCTGGCTCCTTTCTCCAGCACAGAGGGGATTGATTTCTGTGAACTCATCCAGTGCTGGACTAGACCTTCTCACTGCTTTTCTGAATTGTTTCCATGTTATGCCTGCTTTTTGAAAAATACCAAGCACTTCTAAGCCAGTCAGACAACACTGCTTTATCCACATTCTTGTGTGATCAGAATTTAAATTTCCCTTGCTATTCGTTATGGATAACTTGTAATTCCTTCTCTTCCCTCTCTCACCCTTTCCTCCAGGCAAGCCTGGGACCTTGCCGTTGACATTTGCCTTTCCCAGTTACCCACAATTATCGAGGAAGGAACTGCCTTCAGGGTAAGTTGAGGAGTATCCTGGGATGTCGTGGGCCCAGTTTAACCCATTATCCAACACCTCTGTTCAGCATGTCACTTCTGCTTGTTGAGCCTTGAATTGTCACAGTTTAAGGATTTATATTTTTAGGACAAAGACACAACATGCAGCACAGCTTTTTATATGAAAAGCTTAAATATGAAAATTACCTCTTAGTGGAGTTCCTTTCAAATAAACATGAAACAGAGGTTGAGGGTATGTTCAGAGAGTTCTCCAAGCTCAGTGTCATTGGTGGGAGTCACTGGGGTTTTTTTGCTTTATTTAACTGAGAGAGCAGAAAAGTAAAATTTTTAATATTATATTTGCCTTAAATTTCTCTATTCAGAGTGGGGGTTTCTTGACATTCCTTTGACATTTCATGAACTGAAACCTTCAAATAATAATTACTCTACAACTTCAGGTACCTGTTCCACCCTGTTGTCTTTCTAATTTTCAGTAACATTCTTGTATTTTGTGTTACCAAATATCCAAAGTTTTTCTGGCTGTAATTGCAGATTGTCTCCAAAGCCTCGAGTGCAGGAGGAGAACTGTGGGCTCCTGCCAGGCTGGGGGTTGATCAGGATGCCCTGAGGCCTCTCTCCTCCCACCCCTTGCTTTCCTCACTCTGTGTTGTGTTTTAAAATGTAAAAAATATGATTTTTCTTCTGCTGGGTTATGTTCATTTTTATTTCAGGTCCCTTAACAATGTCAGTGGGGGCTTTTATATTAGTGCTAACCCTCATCAGAGCATTCTCTGTCAAATGAGCTGAAATTCAGCAGATTTCTGGGTATTTCAGGGTGAGAGAAGGCACAGACTTGCTGGGGATCAGTCGTGAGATCAGCAAATAAGAGTGGTCATTCTCAGCTGGCGATTGATTCAGGGCAGGGTGAGAACAATTTACAAGCAGGTTTTCAAGCCTGACAAATGTAGTTTATTGTGTATTTTGGCTGGAATTGAGGTGGACCAAGCCATCAGTGTGCAGTTGGGACTGGAATGCAGCCAGGTTCCAAGCCAGCCCCAGCACTGGACATAAAAGCAGGCTCAGGGCTCTTCTGAGCCATTCCTTCTGCTTCCATTTCAAATCTAGTGCGATTAACAGCGTGGTGTTCGTGCCTGCTCTGCAGAGGGACAGACGTTCACCTGGGAATGACTCCCTATGAGGCACCCACAGCCATGGCAATCCTGGCTGTGTCTGGGAGGGAGTGGAGGGCTCAGCCCTGGGACAGGTGGCTGGAGCAGACAGACAGTTGCACATCTCGGATCTATTCCCTGTGTTCTAATCAGTGCTTTGCTCCCAACCCTCTGGATTTCTGCTGGGTGGGAAGTGGTGTGGCTCAGCAGAGGTTGGCTGGCACTGGCCGGGGAGGAGGGAAGGGCTGGAGTCACTGAGGTCAGTGTCAGCCTGTTCACAACCCCCTGGCAGAGCTGGGATGGATGTCTGGGCCAGGTGAGGCACAGGGTTACTGCTACCCTCTATTCCCTTGCTGCTGGGGGCTGAGAGTCCAGCCTGACCTGGATAAATCCATTGACAGCCTCTTCAGGCTGTTCTGTCTCAGCAGCACATCACAAACCACGTGTCTCTTGACTCCTGCCTGTGCCTGAAGTGTTCCTGTCTTGTCAGACCTGGAAAATACAATAACCTGATGGAGAAGGGCCTCGGCGGTCATGGTGCTCATATTGGGGGGTGTTGGGGTTGGTTTGTTCTCCCTTCTCCATCTTGTCACTCCTTCCCTCCCCACTGATTTTGGTTTCCTTGTGGATTCCTACCTGGAAGCTGCTGTGTGCTTTGGTCAGTACATTCTCATCTAAACCTTGTACTGTGTACTCAGGGAGATAGATGGCACAAGGAGTTTATTTTCATTGCTGTTGGATTGTGTCTCTGTGGACTGGGCAGAGTCAGCTCCGAGTGCTGCTGCGGGAGTGAAACTGCCTCTGCAGAGCAGATAAATCCACTGCTGTTCCATCTGCTTCTCCCAGGGAGAGACCAGCCACGTTTCCCTAAGACCTTTTGTGATAACTTTTCCTGTTTCTCTTCTCTTTCCTTTTCTGTTCTTCCAAACACATAAGAGGATGCCAGCATATTTAGAGGGAACTGTATTGGAAAATTTGTGTACATCTAAAAATCACCAAACAAACGTGTCAATTACAAAGAGTGTGTTTTGGAAACAAGTCCGTAGGTGCTAACACTATTTGCTTCACTCCTTGCTTTTTACCCCAAACCTGCATTCTTGTTCTTGCTCCGACAGCACAGCCCCTTCTTCGCGGAGCAGCTCACGGCGTTCCAGGTGTGGCTGACCATGGGCGTGGAGAACCGCAACCCTCCGGAGCAGCTGCCCATTGTCCTGCAGGTGAGCACCTGCCTTGGCCCGGGGGGTCCCTGCCTCTCCCTGCCCAAGCCGTGGGGTCCCTGCCTCTCCTGCTCATCACAGGGCTGCCAACCCAATGGCTTTTGGAAACAGAAATTCCATGGGCTTCTCCAGAATGAGTTAGAGCTGCTTGCATGTCTGCTAGACTTGTGCAGATGAAACCCAAGTGCTTTTCCAGCCCCATCCCTTGGCTCTCATCGGGCCAAGCTCCCACTCCAGTCCATGTGCAGAGGTGTCAGCTCTGCTGCCTCTTCTTCGCTTTGGAGTCCCCAGCTCTCTCAGACCACCATATCTTTGTTGTCTCTCCTATAGCATCTTCTCTGTATCCCAGCTCTGTCAGGCAGAGACTTTTATCTTCCCCCTGTTTTCAGAGTGGAAGTTGCTGCTGTGTAAATAGTGTGGAAGCAGTTCCTTTATCCATCTGGTACAATCTGGGAAGTGTTCCCTTTAATGTGGGGCTGAAATTTTGCTGCAAGAACATAGAAATAAGTCTCTGAAGACCATGCCTGGAGGAATGTAGAGTTCTGGTAGGCTTTGCTCAGACAAAACAAAGTTCACATGTTCAAAGGAGAAGTAAATCCAGGAGAAACAGAACACGGTGTTTCAGGCGGTGTTTTATGGCAAGGCTCACATTGCAGTTGTCATCTGTCACCTGCTCTGGCCTCTCCTCCTCTGCAGTTTGCACTGACAGAAATCCAAACCCTGGCCCAGGTGCCTGTGGGCTCTGCTCTACCAACAGCAGAGTTTAAAGTCTTTCTGATTAAAGGACTGTGGTCCTGGTCCCTTGTAAAAGGATCTGTGGGGAGATTCCCCTTCCCTGTCAGCTGCCAGCTGGTTCTGTCACCGACAGCACCATTCATCTCTGCAAGACCAAACTTCAATTTCCTGAGCATCCCAAGCCTTGAGAGATGAGGTGGATATGGAGATGTGTGATTTGTCTCTGTCACTGTGATGGAAGCAGGCAGGCTTCTGCTCCAGCTCCAACTCCACTGCTTTCCAATGGATTGTTTGGCAGCAGCGGGCTCTGCAGGCTACATAGCTCTGCAGTGGAATTGAGAGGTCACCTGGCAAAGGAGCCTGCTTTCCTGCCTGGAGCAAAAACAAGCTGGGGCAGTGTAATTATTGTTACAATTATAGCATATTAATTGTACAGTGGAATAAGATTGGTTGTTAACAAGTCCAAGATAGAGTCAGGGACCTACTGAGGCAGGGCGGGAAGGGAACGAGTTTCAGCCCCTTTGCTTTGACCCCGTGAGAATGCTCAGACCCCACTGCTGTCAGCTGACGAAGGCTGATTCTGTGTTCCCATTTCAGACTGAGGCTGGTGAGGCCCTGGCACAGGTTACCCAGAGAAGCTGTGGCTGCCCCATCCCTGGAAGTGTCCAAGGCCAGATTGGACAGGACTTGGAGCAACCTGGGCTAGTGGAGGTTGTCTCTCTTGTCTCTCATAGCAGAGGGTGGAATGAGATGGACATTAAAGTCCCTTCCAACCCAAACCATTCCGTGATTCTGTGTGCCCCAAGGTGGGGAGTGTTTGAGTGCCCGAGCCATGATACCAGCCACGTAGAGTCTGGATTTGCCAAGGGCAGGGAAATGGCCTTTTAATTGGCTTCAGGAAGCTGCTTTCCATTTGGAATTCTTGCTATGTGTGGGGCAGGTGGGGCACGGGAGGTTTCCTGGTGCAGAGAGGAGAGAAGCTCTCAGAGAGCAGTGAGCACACACAGCCTGGCCAGGCCTGAGTCCCTGGTGCTCCTTCCCTGTGGAGATTCCTCCTCTGTGTGATCTGCCATGCACGTGGAGGAGAGGTTGTCCCCCACAGAGGGCTTGTGGGAATCACTCTGCACTTCCCTTCTCCTATTCTGCCATTGTTAGGAGATTCCTGCTAAAATATGGGCTGTTACTTCTGAATTATCCCCCTGTGTTGTGGTTAATCCCTCAGTCGTGTGTGTGGTTGTAATTCACTTCCCCATTTGTGTTTGGGAATGAGGAGGGGCAGCTGTCAGGGCAGGTGTGACGCAGGGCTGTGTGTGCAGGGGCACAGGAGGCACTGCCAGGACCTCACTGGAAGGTCAGAAATCATACTCTGATTCCCCACATCCTACACAAGGCTCTGGAATTTGTGTCATTTCAGGCTGCAGGTTATTGTGCAGATCAGCTAGGGACGTGGGAGTGGAAAATCCTGTGAGACCGAGGCCTTTGTTTGCGTTGGACAATAGCAAAATGGAGCTTTTCAAATGAGACCGTTTGCTTTGGTACAATGTTCTTGTGGGATGCCAGCAGTGTGGAGCTGGGGTTTGGATCTTCACCTGGAAAGCCTTTTGAATTGGATTCATTTTTTTCCCCAGCTATGTCAGACTTTTTGGATTTCCTTGGGTTTTCTGCAGGTGAGAGGGTACCAGTGTGGGATCTGAGCACCCTGTCCCTGCCAGGTCCCACTGCTGTCCCAGCCCTGCCCCAGCCTCCACCTGCCCTGGTTTCTGTTACTGCTTTAATCCCAAACAGCTGCCCCTCTTATTCCTGGGCTGGTTTATGGAATAGACTGGTGCCAACTAGGGCAGGATGACCAAAATCCTTTCTATTATGATGTGTCCTGAGATCTGAGCTCTGATACTCAGAGTGAAACCATTAGAGTAGTTATCACATCCTCCTGTTTCTTCTGGACTTTTCCTGCACAACTTTTCAGGATCCAGTACCAGTCATCCAGAGTGTGAGACATGAGCCAAGTAATTTAGTTATTCTTCAATATTAAACATGAAAAATAATTTAATTTCAATATGCAGTGTGGAAAAACACTGAGAAGGGGATGGAAGTGGGAAGGTAAATCAAGGAGCCTCTTTCCCTGAGATCCATGCTGAGGGATGTTCCTCAATTTAAACCGAGGATTAAATGTTGCATTCCAATATCTTACATCTGTTAAGGAGATTAAGAACTGCAAGTCTATCTGTTAATATTTCACACCAGGGTAGGTATAAGCCAGTAAACCACCACCTCATTAGCGTTGTCAGACTCTGTTTTAATGAGATTTTTATTAACGACTAATGTGACCTTTTGCTCCCTCTTAAGTCTCCAATATTGATTTGCCAAGGAAAGCAAAGCCTCTTCTTGTGCTCCTGAGCTGTTCAGAGCAGTGGGAGGCTGGGCTGCTGCTCCCCTTTGGATCCTGCTGCAGGTGCCATCACGTTCCTGCTTTGCTGGGAAAGGCAGGTTGGCATCCGTAGGGATTGCTTCCCTCCTGTGCCAGGAGCAGCTCCATGAAGGAATGTTTTTGGGGGTGTCACCCCTTGCTGGCCAAGCTCTCACAGCCAGGGTTTGTCCTCCAGCTTTTCATTCAGACCGTGCTGTTCCAAGTGCTGTAAGGATCCCAAGGTCTTTTCCATGTGCTCTGCAGGCACAGGGATTTCTGTTCCCTGTACAATATCCTGTATCCCTGTCCTCTGCAGGTGCTGCTGAGCCAGGTACATCGGCTGCGAGCTCTGGATCTGCTGGGAAGATTCCTGGACCTGGGTCCCTGGGCTGTCAGTTTGGTGCGTGGATGCTGCATGTGGGCTTGTAAATTCTAGTTTATCTCAGTATGGGTGATAAATACAGATGGTGATTTAGGGAAGGAAGATGCGGAGGATAATCCACAGATTTGACAAATGAGCAGTTTTGTGTGTTCATGTGTGGGAAATGCAGCAAGTATCCCTACAAGAACAGTGGTTTGTATTAATCGAATTCATTTCCATTTTCATTTCCATTACAGTGGAAGAGGAGTTCCTTGGGAATGGTTTAGTGTAAAATAGTGTAAGGGGCAAACCAGGAGGAAATAACTGGGACAAGTAAAGTTTGTCATGTAAAATGAATAGCCAAAAAAAGCATACACTTTTTTTTCTGTTCTCTTAGCCTACTGCCTGCATCACTTTCTTCTCTTTCTCTATCTGTTTGGTCTCTGGATTTTACAAGCTCTTCTGAGCAGGCAACAGCTACAATCTGGAGTTTGGGAAGTGGCACCACAGTGTAGAGCATAAATAAGAATTTAACATAGGAGCAGTTTAAAACACTCCGGTAAACGGAGTTGTTTGTTGATAAAAGTGATGAAGAACCAGCTGGTTGTGGAGCAGCTTAATGATGGGACATTTTAGTGGTTTTCTTTACCTCGCTCCCCCATCTCAGCCAAGAGTTCATTTCTGCACAGGCAGCTTAGGAAGAAAGTGTGTGCTACAGGGGATGTTAGAACCTGTGGATTGTCAAATTTTGTGAGGATAGGACATAGCTGAGGCCTTTGCTCTGGCTGGGATGTGTGTTACACCTCACTGCCCATGTCAAGGTCGTGCCCAGCTGCCCCCAGGTTGGGGAGCTGCTCACCCCGAGCCCCCAGCACTGCTAGTGCCACCCCCACCACACATGCCCTTTGCACTGAGCTCTGGCAAGGGTGTCAGCACTCACAGTGGGATTCTTAACCATTTCATGTGTTCCCTGCCCTCCTGTGAGCAGTCTCTAATCCCATGGAAAAGTCTTGCTAAAAATCTGTGTAAGGAGAGTCCTGTTAATTTCCAGGGGGAAGCCCAGAATTCCTGAGCTTTTGGAGCGTGTTTGGAGAGAGCAAACAGCCCCAGCTGAGGAGAGCAAGCAGGTTGTGAAGCATAAAATAAGCCCAGGTTGGAAGGAGTGAAAGCTGGTGCTGGAGTAGCTCAGAGTCTCCTTGGACCAAATGAGTCCGAAAATATCTGATGACATTCAAGATTAAAATGAGCAACAGACAAATGCATAGGGATCCCCTCTTTGCTAGAAATGTGGGAAATTGTTTTCTACCAGATTTCTCAGCTGTGCCATTTAAGATGCTGCGTCCTGCCTGGCAGCACGTTGAGTCTGGCCCTTGGGTCTGAGCCCCCCACGGTGGGTTTGTTCAGGGGGTTTGCTCACAGGGCTTTGTTCACAGGGGTTTGCTCTTCTCTCTGCCTCCCAGGCCCTCTCCGTTGGCATTTTCCCATATGTGCTGAAGCTGCTCCAGAGTTCAGCCCGTGAGCTGAGGCCACTCCTTGTCTTCATCTGGGCCAAAATCCTGGCAGTGGATAGTGTGAGTACTCCTGCACCTGCCTGGTTTTTTGGGGTTTCAGCAATGTGCCTTTTTTGTAAGGATGGTCTCAGCCAGAGCTCTGGTTGGTGGGGTTGAAAATAAATAATTAAACAGGTAAGTAATTGCAGATAAATTTATATAATTGTATATATGACTCTATGGTTTGTGGGTGCAATTAGTTGAGCACAATAGAATTATTAGGAGAGGTGCACACATTAATTCAGGCACAATTATAAGCCCATATAGAATGTCTGAACTGCTTTTGGATGTTGGATCTTTCCTATTGGGAGGTTATTTTTGGACATTTCCTCCATTTCAGCAGGGAGAATAGCACTGAATTTGTTGAAGTTTTCCCCGCTGTTGATCCAGCATTGTCAGGTTTAGTTTTATAACTATATTTTCATTAATATCCTAAGAGGATTTTGGAAGCAAAGAAAATGAAAACTGTTCATCTTGGAGCTTTTCTTGAAAAGCTCATTTCTGATGCCCCCGAAGTTGGTGCCTCAGCCCCAGATTTGTGTCAGGAGGCTCAGGTGGAATTCCCACCTGCTGTCCTGCTGTCCTCCCCTCTGAGAGGGCTCTCATCCCTCCTGCCCACTCACACTCCCTCCATGATCTGAAATCTGTTGCTCATTTGCAGGCTTTCCTTTACAGCAAAAAAGAAAAATACTCCTAAATGTTGTGTCTGGGCTGTTTTTCTGCTGTTTCACTCACTGGCTCCACCAACACATGGGGGGAGTGGGAAGGAAGGAGGGGGCAGCTTCCCCAGGGAAGGGCCATGGGTGCTGCTGAGGGAGGGGACAGGCAGCAGCTCCTGTTTCTTGCAAATAGAGTATTTTCTGTAAGTTCGGAATTTCCACACCAAGCCTGCAGACTCTTCTGGTCATGTTGTATTATTATTCACAGTGGAGCTGCTTACTCCGTGAGGAGGAGGAGGAGGTGTCAGTGGTGCTGGATTCCCATATTGTTCACAGGATCTGAGCAGGGAGGGGTCGAGTGAGTGTTGTGGTTTTAGAGCCATCATTTCCCTCCCTTGAGCCTGAAGAATTTGGGTTGGAGAGGCAGCACAGACAATGAGTGTGAAGCTGGGCAGTCTCCCGAGCTCTGCTGGTGTCTGTGTGCCTGCATTAAAGCCAAGAGTTTGTTTTGTGTAAGGAACAGAAAGTGATGACACTGAGGAAGAAAAGGGGGAAGAGGAAGCCTGGTGTGTGTAGAGTGACACGGGAGTCAGGAAAGCCTCTCGTAGCTGCAGCCTGGCAGCAATCCAGGCCCTCTGCTCTTTGCTCTGCCAAACCCAGCAGCTTCACTCCCCTCAGCAATAAAATATTCTCTTGCATCTCTGCCTTGCCATCCTCTCCCCTTTCAGCAACTACTTCACTCCCTCACCTCCTCCTCCTGATAAAAACTGCATGATCCTGTCTGGGGCACAGAGCACACGACACAGCCATGTCACAGGGGAGGCTGATTGCCAAGTCAGTGTTTCCTCCCTTACATTTCCACTTTCGTGGTGTGTATCCTTTTGTTGTGACCCCAATATGTCAGCCTGAAGCCTGAGCTGTGTGTCAGCAAACCCATGTGCTGATTCCAGCCCAGGAAACCTGCCCTGTGCTCTGGGGGGGCTTGGAAAGGCACTGGAGCTACTCTGCAGTTTGGGTTGTGTGTGTAGTAGGATAAATACTATGGAGGTTTAATGTGGGACAGAGATGTCCCATTTAACTCTTCCCCAAAGCAGAAGGTCACGTTTCCATCTGGTGTTTGTGACACTTTGGGAGTGGCAGAGGGTTCCCTGCTCCTCCCTGTTGGCCCATTCCCGTGGGGTGTTTGGTTGCAGCCCCCGGAAAGCATTTGAGCTTTATTTTGCTTCTCAAATGTAAACAAGTTTTGAGAAAAATGGTTAAGATATGACACATTTGTATATCACTGGAGGAGCAAATACGTGTACATTGTAGTTCTCATTGTGATTTTTTTTGTCTCTTTTTCAGTCGTGCCAAGCTGACCTGGTGAAGGACAATGGACACAAGTATTTCCTCTCAGTTCTGGCAGATCCTTATATGCCAGTAAGGACAAGTCATGTTTTTTCAGACTCTTGTAACATTTTCTTACCTTGTTTTAGTTGATTTGCTGCTGTTCTGGTGTTCCTGGTGCTGATGTGGGGCTGTACCTGGGGAGAGTCACTGCAGAGCTCTGGAGTCAGCAATGCTCCCACCAGTGTGACAGAGGCAGCCAAACCAAACAAGGATTTATAAACATATTCCAAGTTCTACAAGCAGATTGCTCTGTGAGGGTGGGAGCTTGGGGCTCCAGGCTGGCTGCAGAGACAGGGAATTGCCCCATAGCTTTGGCAGTCCCCTCTGCAGCAGTTGTTTGGGTTCCTGTAGTGGGTGTTTGTGAGCTGTCCCCAGAGCAGGGTGCCAGGCTGGCTTGGGAGGATCGTGTGGGCAGGCTGGGGAAGTGTCTCAGGTGTGACAAGCTGATGCCAAGAAAATTCCAGCCTTCTTTCTCCTCTCTCATTCTTTTAATGTGACACAATCTGCACTTAGAATAATGCCACGTTTCAGGATGTGGAGTAGCTGTTCCCTGCTCTGTTCTCCAGGTAACCCTCAGCTGTGTGTTGTTTTCAGGCTGAACACAGGACAATGACAGCGTTTATCCTGGCTGTGATTGTGAACAACTACAACACTGGGCAGGTGAGTTCCAAGAGCCTTTTCCCTTCAGTCTCTCCTGCCTCTCTCTGCCTTGTGCTTTTACTTTGATAAAAGTGTCCTGGCTTGCATTACAGCCCAACCCTGAACTGGGAAAGTGAAATAGGAGGTTGGTTTATTGCTGCATAGATTAAAACAAAAATTGGCCTGGAGCTGTGACAAAGCACCTGGCAGTGGAGGGTAAGGACACAAGTCACTCCACAGCTACTGGGAGGTTGGGAAGGAAATAGTGCCTGGTCCTGTCAGGTGGGAACCTGATGACTGGGAATGGTCTGTGGAATGAGCCATAAACCCTGGGGCTCTGACAGGTGCTAGGAATACTTCCAATGAGGGAAAAACAGGCTTTTTGCCTTACAGGAAACATTTCTAAAGCTCAGCTATTTAACCAGCTCTAGCAGCCTGTACCTGCCCTTCCCTTCATCCTGCTGCCAAATTGGGTTTTGTAACCAAATCAGTCTAGAACCACTGAAGGATTATTTTCTCTTGATTTTCTGTCTCTTTCAGAAATAGTCTGGTTTTGTAGGGATGGGGTGGGAAGCTGTCATGCCAAGTAAATGGCGTTGGCTTGTGTTGTAGGAAGCTTGCCTTCAAGGAAACCTGATTGCGATCTGCCTGGAGCAGCTGAACGATCCCCACCCGCTCCTCAGGCAGTGGGTGGCCATTTGTCTGGGACGCATTTGGCAGAACTTTGACTCAGCCAGGTGGTGTGGAGTGAGAGACAGCGCTCACGAAAAGCTCTACAGTCTCCTCTCGGATCCAATCCCAGAGGTAAAACTCCAACTTTTCCAGTAAACACCAGTTGAATTGGCAGAATTCTGGCAGAGGGCAGAAATTCCTATGAACCAGGGCCTTCAAGAGCTTTGTTTGTGTCTGGTTCAGAGAAAGATCTTGTTGCTGTTTCTTCAAGGTGATGCAAATCCTCCTGCAAGAGGTACATCCAAAGAAATGCAGGGGGAGGTTCACACAGCTTCAAGGCCCTGGGATCTGGGCACCAGAGTTGGGAAACACCACATTTTGGCTTCCTTGCATATCAGAAGCTGTTAAAAATGTGGTCCCAAAACTCACTGTGTGTTGCAAAAAAACCTTCAGTCTTCTTGTCTAAGTATGAAAACTGCTCTCCCCCTGCCATGTGTGAAAATCCATCTTTAGCTGGACGTGTTTTACCTTTGAGACACACTCCCTAAGACAAGGGACTGTGCTGAGCCTTGCAGTGACTGACAGCCCCTCAGACCCAGTGAGGCGACAGCACACAAGGGAGGAAGGAGCTGAGCTAAACACTCTGCTGACGTGCAGAGATTAAAGATGAGATTCCCCTCCACACTCAGTCTCTGTCCTGCATCTTCCACCTCCTGCTTTGGCCCCATTCTCTCCACATTGAGAGCAATGTTTCTGCAGAGCTGGGCTGGACTCTCCAAAGTGTTCCCTGATTTTTCTCCTTTTTTCCATCATCTTCTACATTCCTATAAGCCCTTACTGAAGACTGTAGCCAGTGCTCCTACTAAAGATTCACATCCCGACAGGAGCTCTGTGTGTACCTTATTCCTGTTAATTAATATTCAAGGCAAGGCAACTGGAAGAATCACCCATGGGAAGGTCACCAGGTATTCTGGGAAATTAAATATATCCTGTGTGTGTGAATGCCTAAAACCCAGTGCTTTGCTGAGGCTGCTTGGGTTGTTCCCATGGGCTTCCCTGTAACCCTCGCTGTTCACCTGGCACAGTAGTTCAGGTTTCCAGAGATGCCACTTGTGGGGCTAAAATAAATCCCACTGGTGAGTGAGGAGATGAGTGATGCCTGTTGGTGTGTCCCAGGTTCGCTGTGCCGCAGTCTTTGCTCTGGGGACGTTTGTGGGGAACTCTGCCGAGCGGACGGATCACTCCACCACCATCGACCACAACGTGGCCATGATGCTGGCCCAGCTCATCAACGACGGCAGCCCCATGGTCCGCAAGGTATGGGCTGGGCTGGGTCCCTGCTCTGCAGCTCTGCCCTGGGCTCAGCACTGCAGCCCTCATTTCATAGACTTTCCAATGGGTTTCACTCCTTTGGAAGGATCCGTTTAATCACAGTCATCATCAAATCACACAGTGGATTGGGTTGGGAGGGACCTTAAATATCCTCTCACCCCACCCCCTGCCATGGGCAGGGACACCTTCCACTAGACCAGGTTGCTCCAAGCCCTGTCCAGCCTGGCCTTGGACACTTTCAGGGATGGGGCAGCCACAATTCATGGAGTCTTTACCATCAGCTCCTGCTGAGAGGTGTCAGCACAAGTGATGAGCAGCATCAGCCCAGTGCTGAGGCCAAAGGCTGCACATGGAGGGGTCTATCCAGCAGCATTTTGGGGTGATGTTGTATCCATGTACCCTTTTTCAGCACAAACACTGCAGCATTTCCTTTACCCTGCACTATCAGGAGCCCCTGACAGGAGTGATGTGCAGTGTGCCCATGTCCAGGTGTGGACAAGATTGTAGTTCAAATCAAAATGTTTCTGCAGGTTAACGGTGTCAGGTATTCCACTAAATGTCTGGAGGAGGAGTGATCATCTTGTCATCATTTTTGTATCCTGGGGTTTTTTAAATTTAAAGAGAATGTGCAGACAGGGATAAGGAAGGAGAGCAATTACACTGGAGTCTTCTTAGGTGCACAAAACACTGAGAATTCTTGCTGGGCTGCTGTTCTGATGCACTTCTACTGATCAGTGGTCTGATTACAATATTTTACATTACAGGATCTCAGGTTTTAAATTAAATAGTTTTGTGTTGCTAAAAACATGGAGTGGTGGCAGTCCTAGGGGAGGAAGAGGAGGGGGAGTCAGAGTGCTGTGGAGAGAGTGTGAGAGCTCTGTTCAGTGTTCTGTTCTTGCTGCCTTCAGAACTCCCAAGGATGGATCACAGAAGGCTTCAGAGTAATTTTTCAGATTTGGAGAATTACAGTTTCTGATGCATCATCGTACATCAATAGTACATTAAATAGTTTTTGACATTCTGATTGTTCTTGAGGGCTGTTTCGAGGTGTCCTAATGCTTGTGTTTACTTAACTGGAACATCAACACTCTGGCACTTGTCACCAGCATTGTGAGGATTCATTTCTGTTGTCTTGTTTCAGCATTTAATCAGTTTAATTCGAGAGAGAGCTGTGTGTCACACTGCATGCTCTGTGAGATTCATAAATCTCTCCTTGGGAGATCAGTCCCTGAAAAGACAGCAGCCAAAGCCAGCTCTGGCTCCTGTTTGCTCTTCAGTGCTTTCTGTGATGCTACTTCAGTCTGACGGCATTGGGCAGAATCAGTAACAGAATCATGGAATAGTTGGGGTGAGAAGGGACCTTAAAGCTCATCTTGTTCCAGTCTCTGCCATGGGCAGGGACACCTCCCACTGGAACAGGTTACTCACAAGTAGGAGTAGTGGAGTAGTAGCAGCCTGTTGAGGTAGAAAAGGCTTGTGAAGAACTAGGTCTGAACTCTGCAGCTCATCCCTGTGAATTACGGGAAAATTATTAGCCTGGATGGCTATCTAGTAATGCCAGCAATAATGGCCATATTGGTCTGTGTTTCCCTTCAGTCCCGTGTTTCTCATCTGTGTAACCATGAGATGGTTCTTGTGCTCTTTCCCCAGGAGCTGGTGGTGGCCCTGAGTCACCTGGTGGTTCAGTACGAGAGCAATTTCTGCACCGTGGCCTTGCAGTTCATAGAAGAGGAGAAGAATTACCCTCTCCCTTCTCCAGCTACCACAGGTGGGGGTTTTGGGTGGGCAGGTGCCTGAAGGCACTTGGGAACTGATTTAAGGACTTTTCCCAACACATTGAAATCGTTGCTGGTGGGGCTTTATTGAACAGCACCGTTGTGACATGGTGAGTGATGAGGTGGCAGCCCTGGTGTCTGTTCAGCCTGGGAGATGTTGCATTGGAGAAATCCATCCAGGTCATGGGGGAGTTGAAACCAGGCCTGGAATATAGTCAGTAAATGAGAGTTTTCATAATTCTTTATAATGAGAAAGTCTAAGGAGTGTATAATGAGCAATAGCAGAGAGGAGCTGGCCAACACTCGTCTGACTGGCACAGGGGCTGGGCAGTGGCCCAGCACCCACCTGCAGAGAAGAGCCACTGTGTACCCTGGGCAGTCCACAGGCACTGGCAAGGCTGGACTCATCTGGCTTTGTTGGATGCAGCAAAATCTCGGCTTGGACAACAGAGGTGCCCAGTCCTCCCTCACTGGTTACGTGCTCTGAGGGTCCCCTGTTGTACCTCGTTCCCTTTTAGCCTGACGGAAAATGACTGAATTCTGTTCATGTTGGGGGTATTTAGTCACATGTTTGCTGAGAAATAACCAAAATACTCTGGTTGTTTTTGCTTCCATCTATAATTGCTAATTTTGCCTCCCCAGAGGGTGGGAGCCTGACGCCCGTGCGGGACGGGCCGTGCACGCCGCGGCTGCGCTCCGTCAGCTCCTACGGGAACATCCGAGCCGTGACCACAGCCAGGAACCTCAACAAGTCCTTGCAGAACCTCAGCCTCAATGAAGAGTGTAAGAGAGATTTCAGAGTGCTTTCTTTTTTTTTTTTTGTCTCTTCTTCCCCCCTGCCCCTTGTGCAATCCAAGAGATAGCACGTGCAGGGACAACACAGGCTGAAACTGGTACTTCAGCCCAAATTATCCAGCTTCGAGGGCTTGGATGAGAAGCTCCTTCATAATTAGTTGCAATTTTCTGGTCATCAGTATTGATTTTTCTGAGTGTTTGGGGACCAAAAAGGTGCCTTCCAGCTTCCAAGCATAAGTGGATTTTTAACTAAGTCTTCTGCTTATTTTGTTTAATCACTTGGTATTGAAAAGGGGAGTTGTGGGTTTGCCCACACCTTCCCTGAGTGTGGCAGCATTTAAAAAGGAGCTGTTACATCTGGGTAAAAATTGTTCTCTCACAAGGCCTTGTTCCAGCATCTGTTCTTTTCCCTTGGCAGCTGGAAGCTCTGTTGCATTTTCCCCTGGGAATCTGAGCACGAGCAGCAGTGCCAGCAGCACCTTGGGCAGCCCCGAGAATGAGGAGTACATCCTGTCCTTTGAGACCATTGACAAGATGAGACGAGTCAGCTCCTACTCCTCTCTGAATTCCCTCATAGGTGAGTAAAGTCTCTCCTGCCCTTCCCTTGGGGTCACCTCTTGGCTGTGTGGAAGGTTGGGATCTTGCTTCCTCCGTGATCTTACTCCAAGAAAATTTCTCATAACACTAGAAATGCTATTTCTGTGTTTGGCTGGGTCACTCCTGCTCTGGTAGAGGGACTGGGAATGGGAGCTGTTGACTCCAGCTCTAAGTTTCACTGCAATGGGTAATGGTCTTATTAGGAATTTAAGCACAAAAATGTGGGGTATACAGGAATTCCACACCCACTGCAGTTTCACTGGTTAGACAATGAAGCCAGGACTCCCCATCTCATGGATGCAGCAGCTGGGCCTCAGCACTAACTGCTTCCCTGGGGATTTTTCATGTGGGTTGTATTTCTCTGCAGCCCCTGTGCTATGCTACTCCTCCAGGGGAACCTGACCCAGCTTATTTCCTCTGCAGGTTTATATGTACATAGTTAAAACAGGACTTAAAAAAATCCCAGATTGTGTCTTAAAAGCAAAAAGACTGAGTGTTCCATAGAACTCTGAAGGTTCCATGGCTGATCCTGCTGCCTCCCCTCCCCTCTCCATTGTTCCTCCTGGGTAAGCAGCCTGATGTCACGACCACCACTCAGCAGCCCCTGAATCTCCAAGAATTTCTGTCTCTGGGTGATGTGCAGAACTCTGCAGAGCCAAATGCTGTAGCCCAGAAGGAAGGGAAATTGTCCCTGTGTTTGTGCAGTGCCTGGCTGATTTGGGGTAATGGATTATTTGCATTTCTTTTATGGAACAAACTGGAATGTTTACATGAAGCTCCTCCAACCCAGTTGTTTCTCAGATAACTTTCCCAGTGGTGTCTGACTGCCACAAAAGCTTTGCTTTAAACTACCTCTAGCTTTTCAAACAGTCTAAGTCATTTTGGCACGACAACACGGGCACCATGCAGAAGGACCTGGCTTTTGGAACAGCCTCTTTCCAGGGAAAGCAGCATGCACAGGGAAGTACTGGGGGAAGTCTCTATATTTCCTTTGTAATCAGTAAATTGGCCCATATTTTCACAAATCAGTGAAAAGAGAGTGGTGTAACTCAGAGGAATCACCTTGGTGATAGACCTGTGTGACTGAAGAAACATTTTCCTCTGCTCTGTATTTTCTGGGAGAGTTATTGGTGATTTGGCTCTCCTGAGCTGAAAGATTCTGGAATTCCTGAGCCGCTGTGGCAGTTTAAAATCATGTGTTCATTAGGAACTTGATGATTTAATTTGCTTTTGATTGTCAGTAATGAAATTGGATCTTGTAAAGCATGACAGAGATGCTGGGAAATTTCTCTCCATCTTGAGCAATGGGCTTGAGTTTTCCCATTCCCACTGGTGCACACTGGTGTCTGCCTGATGGCTTGTGCTTGTCTCACAAGGGCTGTACAGCACAGCTGGAAAAGAATCTGGAGAGGAGCTGGAGGTGCTGAAGGAAACCCAGGGAAGCAAAGAGAGCAGCTCTCCAAGGCCTCCCTCATTCCTATTCTATCAGAGAGCTCAGACCCAGCTGGAAATGGCAGAGCTTAGAGGAGTGTTTAAAATTCATGACTCGCACAGAATCCCATTACCTTCCTATTTGCCTGCTGCAAGCCAGGCTTTTCTCATTCCTCCTGAAGAATCACCATCCTCCAGCCCTCTCCTGCTCCCCAGGGAGAGATGCCATCAGCCCCAGCTCTGCCACTCGCCCAGGCCTGGATTAACCCCATTTTTAGTGTCCTAATGGGCACTGAATGGCTGCTATACAGCCAGCCAGGGGCAACTCAGGGAGCCCACCTGGGTGAGAGGCTCGTTGTGACTGAAGGAGTGTTTTGCTCTACTCTCTGTCGTTTGGAAGAGGAAATGGAGCTTTGGCTCTGCAGTAATGCCTCTGCCAAATATCTGAGACAGCCACAGCAGTAAAAAGGATGTTTTGGGCACGTGGGGAGACTCAAAACAAAGCAGAAATCTTGTTTGTAAAAGTAGAAATTTTCAGGCACAGTTTAATTATGTCCTGTGCTCTTCGTTCCCTAGGCTGATCCACTGATCACAGAATGGTAGAGTGATTTGGGTTGGAGGGACCTTAAAGACCTTCCAGTTCCACCCCCTGCCACGGACAGGGACACCTTCCAAGCCCTGTCCAGCCTGGCCTTGAACACTTCCAGGAACGGGGCAGCCAAAACCTACTGATGTTCAGGGCTTTCTTCCTCTCTTGCAGTTTTAGAAATGTGGTGCCAGAGAGATTGTTCTGAATCAACCTCTTCAGTGACACAGAGGCATCACACAATGTACTTCTTCCTATAAACTGCAGAAAAAGCTCTCCATTCCTCCTTGTCCTATTTTACAAGCAGTTCCTTAGCTAACAGTAGACCAAATGTGCCTCTCCAAATGCAACTCGTCCCCTCAGCCGAGGTGTTTGTTTTCTGGCAGCTGCTCCTTGGCCAGACAGGGCTGTACCAGGAGAGGCATTTATTTCTGGCCCAATTTTCAGGCTGGCAAGAGGCAGTTAGTGGTTAGTCAACAAAGACATCAGTTTGGAAGGGAAGCTGAGCCTTGCTGCTTTTCCATACAGCCCCTCATTAATCTTGGTGTCCTGGAAATGTTTAATTTTAAGATGGGAAAAGGGAAGGAATTAAGGTTGGGGGGTTGCATACCTAGAGGCTGATTATTCATATCCAAACTGCATGATGAAAGTCTTTGTCCTACAGAGAGCATTGCTGGAAAAATTGTCTTAAGGAGTGATCAAAGAGGGAGGAAAATAAATCTTGGAGCAATGAAATGCTGGGAAATAGTTGTCTTTTCCAGTGGGAGAGGCTGGGGGTGGAGAACTGTTTGCCATGTCACAGGTTCTGCCTCAAAGTAACAGTGACAGCAGGAGGTTGCTGCAGTGAGGCTGAAGAGAGCAGAGGTGGAGGTGGACAGGGAGGTGCAGGAAATAAAAGTGAGTGTTAGGACAGGTAGAGCCTCCTGCTCTCTCTCCAGGCAATTTGTTTAATGCACAGAGATAATGAGAAGTAATAAGGAGCAAAATACAGGGACTGGGGTAGGTTTTGGAAATGGAAACTTGCTGTGGAGGCTGGTCATGGTGGGCTGCTTTCATGTTGGTGCTGTCAGCCCTGGTCAGGGGGTTCCTGCTCTGAGGCAGCTTCTTTCTAATGAGCTGCTTCTGGTTTGTGCTGCAGCATTAAAAGCTCAGCTTTGCTGTTGGAATCACCATGGGGCTGGAGTGTGCAGGAGCCCCTGCAGAGCCCAGGGGAGGCTCAGGTGTGCAGGGAGGGCTGGCGTGCTGTGGCTGCAGGGAACAGGCAGCAACCACACCTGTCAGAGTGGAATTCAGAGAGCCCTGGGGATTTGGGGTGTCACCTGGGGTCCCTCTGTGTCCCTCGTGGGAAGAGGGGAGATGTGGGATGCACACACACGGAGCAGGTGGGGTTGGCAGTGATGGGAAGAAGGGACCTAAATCCTCAGGTGCTGTTCAGCCTGACATATTTTGGCTGTGTGTTTCCCTGCATCCAAGGGTTTCATCCCCTGTGCCCATGTGCAGGTTTCATTCCCTGTCACTCCGTGCCCATCCAAAGGGTTCATTCCCTGCCACAGGAGCTGACTCTGGGCCAGGTGAGCAGCAGTCCTGGTGCTGCCATTGGTCTGTTTTTGCTGTGGTGTTGGTGGGAGGTGGAACTGCCCCTTCCACGGAGGTCAGGGCTTAAAATCACTGCAGTGATTTTTACAGGGGATTGGAAAGAAACCCTGTCCCAGTCTGGCAGATCAAAGGGAATAAATAAAGCCATTAGCAGTTGGTTTTGCATCCAGAGTGACTCCCTTGGAGCTGCAGGACCCTGGCCCAACCCCAGGGCAGCTGCGTGGGGCTCACAGGGGAGTTGAACCAAGGTGTGTGTGTGTGCAAGGAAAATCAAAGGCGAGGGAAAGGCAGACAATTTATTTTTGACATTCTTGGTGTAGAGGAATCATTTTGTAAACATAAATCCATACTGCAAGGTCCATTGAACTGACTTTGAGTCAGTGTGCCTAATTACAGAGCTGTCTGCTTAGATTAACACCCATCTCCTGCTCAGCTCTTTGTTTGCATCTCATGGATAGTGTTTACATTTGAGTCCATTACGTGGAATGAAGCTGCTGTTCCTCCTGCCACCTCTGCTGTCCCATTATCCCAGGGACTCAGAGCTCAGGGTTTTACACAGAGCTGTGTCAGATGTGGCACTCCATGCATTGACCAGCACTGACATGGGCAGGTGGCATCACCAGCCCTGAGCCCCAGATGCCTTTGTAGAAATTCCCTGTGTTCCCCTCAAAGGCTGCCAGGTGGAGGAGGAATTGCACCAGCACAGTTCTGCTTTAAGTTTGGGGGTTTTTCCTGATGCTTAGATGTGTAAAAGGTGTCGTTGGGTTTCTTTCTTTGTGAACGAGGTGGTTATCAGAGATCCTGGAAATTCTGCAGGATCCCTCCTTGCTCTCCCTATCCTTTTACTCTCTTTCAAGGGCTTTGAAGAATTGAAGACATCCAGTTTTCCTTCTGGTCCTTATGTAACTCCTGCACAGGCCCTAGTGTAGGAGGCAGAGCTCTGGGCACACCTCAGACCTTACCTGCCTTGCTGCTTCAGAGGCTCAGGCTTTTTTCCTCCCACGGCTTGTAGCACTTCGCCTCTCTCCCTCTCTTGTTCTTTACCCTTCCCCCTCCAGTTTTTCTTTCCCTGGCAATAGAAGCTTCTAGGATTTAACATTGTTATATATTTACAGCCTTTACAATTTTACAGTATTATATAAATATTCTACAGTATTATATAAATATATATTTATAGTCCTTACAATTTACAGCCTTATAACAATTTACATTGTTATATGCTTTACAGCATTGTCAGTGCCTAAAGGGGCTCCAAGAGAGCTGAAGGTGGAGTTTGCACAAGGGCCTAGAGTGACAGGGCAAGAAGGAATGGCTTCCCAGTGCCAGAGGGCAGGGTTAGCTAGAATACTGGGAAGGAATTCTTTCCTGTGAGAGTGGTGAGACTCTGGCACAGGTTGTTCAGAGAAGCTGTGGCTGCCCCATCCCTGCAAGTGTCCAAGGCCAGGTTGGACGGGACTTAGAGCAACCTGGGCTAGTGGAAGGTGTCCCTGCCTGTGGCAGGGGGTGGAACTGGATGGTCTTTAAGATCCTTCCAATCCAAACCAGTCTGGGACTCTCTGATTTGTCAGGCCCCCCTCCCTGACCTGGAAAGGTTGGGATTAGTTATAGGAGTCTGTGTGGGTCACCCCCAGCACAGGAGCAGCACAGTCCAAGCAGTCCCATCAGAAACACCTGTGAGACTTTCAGGTGAAAATTTAAGCAGACATCACTTAGAACATCCTTTGGATTCCAGGTGAGAGAGAGAGAGACCCTTTGCAGGTGGAACAAGAGGGAGGAGTTGGGTGATTGGGATATTATTTTGGCCCTTTGCAGAGTGATTTGACATGATCTGTGGACTTTCTGACAGAGAAGGGTTCCCCTGGCCAGGCAGACCAGCATCCAAGAGGCAGCCTGTGGGCTATTGGAACTTGTTGCTGCCTTCAGCCAGAGCTCAGAACTGGTTTGTCCCAGTCTGTTCTGCTGGTTTGAGTATCAGGTTTAGCAGCTCTACCAGGTCAGAAGCTGCTTGGTGACCAAGGAACCCTTTCCTCCCAACTTTATATTTAGATGCCTTCAGAAACACCAGAAGAAAAGCAGTAACAGCTTGATCTGTCATTTACCATTGATTGTGACTCATCTGAAATCTCTGTTTTAGCTCCTTTTTTTTGTTAGTGCAACCACTTTAATATTGTCCAAATGGCTCAACTCCCAACCAGGGCGTTGCACGATTAGACATCAGGAGGGTTTGGAGACAGAATAACAAATTACTCGCCTAAAAGCAGCAAAATAAAATGTTCACAGAATTTTGTCAGTTGTTGCAAATGCTTATTAATTTGATTTGTACTTTGAATCTGTCAGTCCCTTCTGCTGAAATACCAAATGGCAGATATACTCATTAAATAACAAATTGGAGGAACTGATACAAATGTCAATAGGAAAGACTGAGTTAGACTTGCTGCTTCCCAAAGGCTCAGCTCCTAAAGCTTTGGTTTAAACATTTAGTAAACTTGTAGAATGTACAAAATCCTGAACAATTTGATAAAAATAACCACAAAAATATCAGGCAGTAACTGTGGGTTTATAACATGTACTATTTTAGCTCGGGAAAGCCAGACATTATCCATTTGGCCTCTCCAGGTGATTTGCTTCAGGAGACTGGAAAAGCAACAGCTTGAATAGAGCTGGTTTAGGGATTCTTTAATTTATTTTCCTTTCTCCCACTTTGATTTCACAAACCCTTGCAGAGTTCACAGACAGGCAAAAGGGAGACAAAATACCCACGTGGATTGTTTTTGAGCTCCTCTCTTGATGTTTGCTGGGATGTCATCGGGATGTTTGGCGTTCTAATGAATTTTCTCACATCAGATCAAAGGGTTGGAGTTGATGGATTGTCATGTGCTGCAGGGCTTTGGCTTTGTTGTGTTTTTTATTATTTTAGGTGTGAGTTTCAACAGTGTTTATACCCAAATTTGGAGAGTGCTCCTTCACTTGGCTGCCGACCCCTATCCCGACGTCTCTGACCTGGCTATGAAGGTTCTCAACAGCATTGCCTACAAGGTATGTGCCTGTCCCTGCTCACCTGTGCCTGCCAGGTGTTTGTATGTGGATTTGTTCATGCTTAGGCAAGGCTTAGGCAGACTGACCTGGATGGGTCTGTTGGAGGGCTCTGCCTATTGCAGAAGGAGCTTTTAATGCTTCAAGATGATATACTCTCCTATGACCTCTTGATCAGGTAAAATGAATAAATGGGGGAGGGCTTGGGATTGTTTTAGGGTGCAGACCTCCAACAGTAGGTCTGGTTTTAGAAGTCTACTTGTCTAGATCAGTCCCTGGGATAAACCTTTAAATATCCTTCATTAAATTATCCGTTTGCAAACTGATTTAGATAATGCAAGTGGGACTGGCCTGCAGACTGAAGCCACAACGGCTCTCCAACCCAGGTGAACTAGTACATGTGAGTCAGCATGCAGACACCCTGCCACTCCTCACCTCCAGCCCAGGCTGGGCGCCTAAACCTCCATCCTCATCCCATCTCATCCTCCGAGGGTGACAAGATGTCCCTGGAGGCTGCCATCACTGGGGAGGGGGCAGCACCTCCACCCCCACCCAAACCAGGCCACCCCAGAACATCTTCTCACCACCTGCCTCCCCCAGCCCGGGCTGGGGACAGAAAGCTCTGTCTGAACCCGCTTTCTGGTCGCTGAAGCATCGAGACCATGAGCCATTGCAATGCGAGGTGACGTCTCTTACTGGTCATTCCCAGAGAATAATCCCAGATCTTCAGCCTTGGGCTGCTGAGCTGAAGCTGCAGTAAGAGATGCCAGCATTGTGCACTGCCATCTTAATGCCCTAGAGATTTCTTGCTTTTAAATCATATTTTCTCTTGAGACAATAGTTACTTATTTGAACTCTTTTATTTGTTTGAAGTGTACGTGTCAGTGAATGGTAAAGGCTGGGTTTGGGATAGGGAATTATTTTGGTAGTGGGGGCAGCAAGCTCAGCCCTTCCCTGGTGATATGGGGGTACAACAAGTCACTGCCAGGCTGGAGATGCCAAACTGAGGGGAAGAAGGAAAAGAAGATTTTCCTCTCTCTGCTCTAGATGCATGAAACTGTTTCAGTTCTGTATTTTGGAAGGCTCTTTGCAAAATGAAATATTGCTCCTACTATTGAAAGGGACATAAAGAGGAACTAGTTCTGCTTTTCCTCACTTAAATGTTTTTTCAGGACTTGCTCCCTGGCCAATGGAGAGATGGATCGATATTGATATTGATATCAATACCAATACTGGTGCTGCTGTGCCCTGCAGCCGCCCTCGCTGGCACTGCTGGTGCCAGCAGGAATTGTGATCATTATGTTGTGATATCCCTAGGGAATGTTATGACTGATTGGGTAAATTCTGTGTTGATTCTGACAAGTTTGGACCGAACCGTGTTGATACTGACCGGAGTCCCAAAGCTCAAGTGATGGGTCTCATGCATCTCACGCTGTGTCTCATCAGCTGGTCTGTCCCTGCGTTCTAAGGCAATGGCTCTGCCGAAGGGTTTGGAAAACAAGAAGCATTCCTCTTGACAGGGATTTTTATTTGGGGATGCTTCAGTGAACAAAGGTTATTTGTTCATCTTTGCCTTAGCCATAAGATTCATAAGGCAAGTGTTTAAACGTGGGACTTGCCCAGCGGTTCAGCTGCGCACGGGTTTGATATTTTGGTCTAATTACTTAAAAATTCAGGGAAGGAGAGGCTTCATTTTAGAGCTGGGTCAACTGAGGTTTTCTTACACTGACACGGCTGAGCAGAACTCTGTGGTTTAGGAGACCTGGCCGGGACTGGGGGGGCTCCAGGGGAAACACCTGGACAAACGAGCCATGGGCTTCTTCCTCTGGATGGTACCAGGGAACTAAATATTTATTACAGAACCGTGGAATGGTTTGAGTTGGAAGGGATCTTAAAGCCCCTCTCATTCCATGCCCTGCTATGGTCAGGAACACCTTTCACTACACCAGGTGGCTCCAAACCTCCTCCAATCTGGCCTTGGACACTTCCAGGGGTGGGGCAGACACAGCTTCTCTGGGCAGCCTGTGCCAGGGCCTCCCCACCTTCACAAGGAAGGATTTATTTCCGATATCCCACGTAACCCTGGCTCTCTGGAGACATTCCAAACCCACCTGGATGTGTTTGTGTGTCACCTGCTTGAGGTGACCCTGCCTTGGCAGGGGGGTTGGTCTGGATGACCTACAGAGGTCCCTGCCAGCCCCAGCTATTCTGGGATTCTGTGATTTTTACTTTCAATTGAGACCAGAGTGTCCTGTTGAGGTGTTTTAATGGAGCCTTGAACATGGATCTGTATCTCCAGGATGGCTCCAGGGTGTGTGGATGGTGCTGTGTGTGAGCAGACGGTGAGTGGGCTGCCCAGGCGTGCAACCTTCCTGCAGGAAATCTGCTGCTTTATTCCCCGGGCTCATCAGACACTGCTGGTTCTCACCCAGACTGCGGCTGGGTTGGGATTTATGTTTATGATGCAGATGGGAATGGTGCAGCTCTCCTTCCCGGCCTGAGCTTTGGAAAATGCCCAAACAGGCTTTTTGGAGTACCAAAACAAACAAAAAGGACCCAGGATTCAGTCTAAAGACTTTCTGAAATCAGAAAGTCTTAAAAGGAAAGTTTGCTCCCTCCCAGGTGGCTTCATCCAGGTGTTTTTAATGAAAGGCTTGAGGCTGAATTACAGAATCACAGGAAGAGCCCTCTGAGCCCATGGAGTCCAGCATTGCCAAGGCCACCACAAACCCATGTCCCCAGGTGCCACATTCCACATGGCTTTTAAATCCCTTCAGAGATAAGGCCTCTCATGGGCAGCCATGCCAGGGCTGGACAGCCATTTCAGGGAAGGAATTTTCCCAATATCCAACCAAAACCTCCCCTGGCACAGCTTTAGGCCATTTCCTCTCATCCTGCCCCTTGTTCCCTGGAGCAGAGCCTGACCCCGACCTGGCTCCAACCTCCTGTCAAGGAGCTGTAGGGAGTGAGAAGATCCCCCTGGGCCTTTTCTTCTCCAGACTCAGAACCTTTGTGTAACTTGAGGTCATAGTGGGAGCTCATGTGTAAGGTGGGAGGGAAAGGCTGGGGGCTGCAGAGGGGACTCTGGGCTGTCACCTTGCCCACTGGCACTTGAGGAGACCCCAGGCTGCCCCCCTGCCCATGTGTTTGGGGTGCTGGTGCAGGTCCTGGGCTGCAGCTGGCTCAGGGAATGGTTGATGTGTTGCTCAGAGCCATTTCCCTGCTGGCAGCACAAGGGCACTTTCTGGTAAGTGTTTTCTGACTTACAAGTAGTGAAATCATGTCGTGTGTTGGGAGCAGCACAGGGGCTTTCCCATGTGGGTTTTAAACCCCCAACCTTTGGAGAGCTCAGTCCCTGCAGCCCCAGGTGTGGGTGTGACCGGGGGCCGTTCAGGGCTCTGTGTGTTCTCTCCAGGCCACGGTCAACGCTCGCCCCCAGCGCATCCTGGACACCTCCTCGCTCACCCAGTCGGCCCCTGCCAGCCCCACCAACAAGGGCATGCACATCCACCAAGTGGGGTAAGTCCAGCCTGGCCTTCCAGCACCTTCTCTCACTGGTTGGGTTGGTCAGGGCTCCCTGGCCAGTCCCATCCCAGGGAACTGCACTGGGGAGGGGGAACATGCCGAGGGCTTGGTGGCTTCTTGTGGTGAAGCGTTCAGATAGAAATGCTCTGGGAAAAGGTGGGGAGTTTTTTCCTGTCTTTTTAGGGCAGAGAGTAACAAGTCCCACTGGGTATCTGAAGGTGAATTGAAAGGTAGAGCTGACAGTGACTGGTTTTACCTTTCCTGACCTGTGGTGTCCACATTCCCATTGAAGTCTGAGCTTTATTTCCTGCACTTTGAGCTGACATGACACAGGTTATCTGCGGGCCAACACACCCTGCCTAAAATACAAATCTTACAAGAGAGAAACAAAGTGAAAGGAACATAATTCACATGCAGGAGTCTCGTGTCCAGGGATGCCTAAATCCTTTCCCTCTTTTTTGACCTTTAGAGGGTCCCCTCCTACCACGAGTACGAGCAGCTCCAGCCTGACCAACGATGTGACCAAGCAGCCCGTGAGTCGGGACATCGCGTCCGTGCGACCTGCCAACGTGGGCAACATGGGGGTCCAGTACACCCCCCACTCCCACCAGTTCCCCAGGACAAGGAAAATGTTTGACAAAGGACCAGAACAGGTAAGGAGACCTCCCTGTCAGGTCTGACTGCTTCCCCCTGCTGGGATTTGTCACATGTTCTGTTTGTTGGGGTTTATTTCTGTATATCCCTTGTTTGCTTCCAGCTGCTGCTAATCCAGATTGGCTTCCTCTAAACAGCCAAATAAAAATTGATTAATGTTTTTTCTTCAGGATAAATTGTGTTTTATAGCTTTTGATAGGGCATTATTCACTTCTGCCACTAAGAAGTGTGTTTAATCAGAGCCGATTGCTTATTCTTCCATGAACATTTGTCTGTCTGAGTGATAACCCAGACTCGGATCCATGACCCTCAGAGGCTGCTCTCCAATCTCAGCTGAGCAGGGACAGGGGACAGCTGTCCTGTGTGATCTCAGAAAGGAAGTGTTGCAGCCTCAGCAGGAATATCTTCCCTTATTGGGGGTTTGGCAGCACCAGCCTGGATTTCTGAAAAAATGGCTGAAACCTGAGTGCATGGAGCAGCCTTGCATTTCTGTCTGGGTGGCCTGTGCTGTGTACCTGACGTGGATCCACGTGCACCCCGGGCGTGCACCTGTGTCTGCTGGGCTTGATCCTGGACCATCCTCACTGCTGTTTGTGCCAGCTGCTTGGGAGGCTGTGGGACAGCTGCTGGCACCTCGCTGTGGTGGCATGGGGCACTGTGCCATGCTCTTTCCAAGGGGGAACTGTAATGACTGCTCCCAAAACTGGGTGCACAGAGCTTCGTGCCCTGGGCAGTGCCCTGGAGGTTTGTCCTGCCTGGCTGAGGGCAGTGTGGGTGTCAGTGTGCCTGCACCTGGCCGTGGTAACAGCCTGTTCTCTCCTGACAGACGGCCGACGACGCCGACGATGCCGTCGGGCACAAGAGTTTCATCTCGGCCACGGTGCAGACGGGTTTCTGTGACTGGAGTGCCAAGTATTTTGCCCAGCCCGTGATGAAGGTAACACTGATCTCCGGTGTGGGAAACTTGGGGAGCTTCATTGTTGGATTTTAAAGTTTAAAAAAACCTAATTGTGTTATGGCAAAGAATAAGGATGGTAATGGCAAATCTGCACCCAGATCTTTTTGGAAGTGAGCTCTTTATATAACTGAATGATAAACTGAAGCCTTATTCTAGGAAAAACCCAAACCAGAGCCCTTGAGAGATGGGCAAAGATCCTCGGTGACTGGAAAGAGAAGCTGTTAAATTCCCAGAATGTTTTAGCTGTTAAATTCCCAGAATGTTTAGCCAAAGCTCAGGTTTCAGGTTTAAGTATGAAATAAAAGAAGCAGCAAATATCCCTCATTAAAGCAAACCTCCAGGTGCCCTGGGAGTCGTCAGGGAGCCCAACCTGTGTCAGGACTTTCAGCTCCATTTCTTGGAGGGGTTGATGTGTTTGGGAGAGATAATGCCCAGCCTGCATTAATGCCACTTCCACAACGGATGTTTGTATCCAAGCACCGATACTTAAATGTTAATAATGAGCAAATTGTACTTTTTAAGTGCTGTCTCATCCAGGAGCTGCCACTGAGCCATCCATCCCCACTCTTTAGGCATATTGAAGTGTTTGGGGTGAGGTAATTGCCCAAGTTTAAGGATATCAGAACAGTAGCTGCATGGCAGGTTCTTGATTTCCATAGGGAATCACCAAGAGGAAGCAGTAGCTGGTGAAGTGATTGCCTGACACTTCCTCTGCTGCTGTGAAATTCACTTTCTGCTGATATCTCGAGTAGAATAATTTATTAGGACACATCTGGCCGGGGGAGCTGGGCTGCCTGGTCAGGCTTTAACCAGGGGTTTCTCTCATCAACATGAGTTTTGGTGTCTTGATTCAAGTCCAGGCAGGAACACAGGAGGAGGGAGATGATGTTTGAGCTCTTAGTTCTTATTGAAAACATTTGTCTGCTCTTTAAGGAAAGCTCTTCCCAGGGAAGTAGGGTCTTTATTAATAAAATAAATCATGGTAGGCAGCCAGGCACGGGCAGGGGCAGTGGCTGCTTGGGGAGCTCTGTGTGGGGAGTGGGTTTACTGCTACTTCATGTTCATAAAATAGACAAAACTACTTCAGGGGAGGCAATAAAAAACATGGAGCATTCCTGTACTAATTCATAGAAACCAGGGAGGGGGAGTCATGGAAATCAAGGGTTTCCTGGAGTGCTCTCTGTCTCCCAGGGGATTGGAGGTGCTGCAGCTGTACCCCGAGCACCCCACAAGTGCCAGGCCTGTCCCTGCACCTTTCCCCAGAGAGCAGGAGCAGCAGCTGGGACAGCCACAGATCTTGGAGTAGTTCCCTGATCGTTCTGGATTGAGAATTCTCCCTGCCTGGGGTTTCTGATCATGAACTCTCCTCACCAGTGATGGGTGAAACTTGAGCAAAACCAAATCTGTTTTTTCTAATAAAACAAGGAAGAGAATTGATTTCCCCATTACTTCTGCAAAGCAGCTTTAAAAGGCCAAGGAGAGGGTTTCTGCAGGAAAACTGCAATGTTATCCCTTTCTAACAGGTAAATTTTGTTTACATATTCCTTAACAGGGAATGAATAACTTTGGAATTAGAATGGGTAGTGTGTGTGCAAGGGACAGGAAGAAATCCTCAAGGAGAACTTTCTCTGAGGTTTCTTGTTTGGAAGTCAGGCAGGACTGACAGCTCGGGTGCTGCCTGAGTTTCCATGGAGTCTCTGTTCCTGCAGTCCCTGTTCCTGCAGTGACAGGAACAGCCCTGGCTGGTGACTGCTGTCTTTTGGGAGCTTCAGCCTCATGAAAAAGGCAAAGAGTAAAGTCTAGCAAGTACTGATGGAAAAAGATGACATTGATGCTTAATTCCAACCGTTCATTTGGAGCTGCTGCCTGCCTTCATAAACAGGGAAAGACAAGACAACTGTTCCTGTAATGAATAAACATAAAATGACTGTGAGTGCATCTTAGTCATATTTAATTTATGAATTTAGTTTTGCTTCACAGACCTTGCCCTGAGAATGCTTTCACTGGAAAGATTGAGGGATTAATTTCCAGGGTAAATCATGGGCTCTGTTTCAAACCATCATCCCAGTTCTGATTTATTGATTATCTAATCAAATAAACGGAGAAGGAAAACACCGCGTTGTAAATTCTCCATGTGCCAGGAAAAGCAGATCCCTGCCCCAGCTCTGATCTCTGCAAAAGCCTTTCCTCTTCCTGCAATCCCTCGTGGCACAAGGCTGTTCTGGGAACCACGGGCGGTCTTGGCCCGAGCAGTGCAGGAAAGCCTCGGTGCCAGCTGTCAGGAAGTCCTGAGTCAAGGAGAGCGGGAGCCAGCATCTGTTGTTTCCAGGACTGGCAGAACATGCAGGCAGGAGCTGGGAAGGATCCTGGAAGGTGAGAATTACATAAGAAATCCTTCCTGATAAATCCCTTGCCTGAACTGCAGTGCTGTGCTTGGCCGCTGTTCAGAGTTCTGGGAGAGAAGTGAGCTCCCTGCAACTGCTGCAGGAATGTTAACCAGGGAAAACTGGATTTACCACTGGAGCCTTGTGCCAGTCCCTCCCTGATGCCCTCCTGGCACTTACTGCCATGGCAAGAGGGAGAGGCAGAGTCTTAGAGAAGGGAAAGTTTGCTGCCTTTCAAATGCCACTGCATGGTGGGAGGCTACAGGTGGTCACTGGTGTCTGTCTGGTAGAAGCTGGAGCCATTGGGAAGCGGTGGCATGTCACAGTCCCTGTCCTGCAGCACTGCTTGGGGCTCCCGTGGGAATCCCAAGCAGGCTCAAGAGGGACCTTCTCACTCTCTGCAACTCCCTCACAGGAAGGGGGATCCAGGGAGGTGTCAGGCTCTGCTCCCAGCAAACAAGGGACAGGACAAGGGGAAACAGCCTCAGGCTGTGCCAGGGGAGGGTCAGGGTGGACATCAGGAGGAATTTCTCCATGGAAAGGGTGGTCAGTCTTGCCCAGGGAGGTGGTGGAGTCCCCATCCCTGGAGGCATTCAGGGAACAACTGGATGTTGCACTCAGTGACAAGGTGGGGATTGGGCACAGGTTGGACTTGATGGTCTTGGAGGTCTTTTCCAACCCAAATGATTCTGGGATTCTGAGTGCTCCTGTCCTTGTTTGTCATCTTGTAATGAGGCCTGTGGGCTTCCTGTTTCCCTGGATCCTTGTTCCCTCCTGGCAGGATGATCCACACAGCCCAGCCCCCAGGTGGGTGGGTGGGTGTGGGGGGCCAGGATGGTGTTTTCCTGCGTGCTCTGACTCACTGCAGTGGTGGTCCTCAGCCTTTTAGGGCTTACTTTAATTTATTCCCAGAGAAGTTGGATTTTCATTAAGGTGTAGGTGTCATCTCTCCACTCTCAAATTCTTTTGATGTATTTTAGCTCGGGTTTGTTTATTGCTTTACATTATGTGTTGTTTGTCATTGCCTTTCTAATAGGTGTTGTACTGAAATAGAAGTGCTTTTTTTTTCAGGAGGAAAGGTGGAGGGTGGACTTCCTATTTTTTTATTTATATTAAAGAAGCAGAAATCCAGCTCAGTAACAGTTGTTTTCCAAAATGCAGTGTATTTTGAAGGCAATGTATATAACAGTGACAGATGATTTAAGTACTTTCTTATCCAGGGAAAGAAGTGTGTGTTTGTGGGGCACAGGAAAAGAGTGGAAGGACTTTGCCTCCCTTCTCCAAGTTACTGCTTTGGAACAGCCAGCATCAAAAGAAGCTGGATCAGAGTCCTGTAGCTCAGCCCCTTAATTGATCCAAGGATGGCTCCAGAGCTGTGGGGTTACTAGTCTTGGAAAATTTTTTAAGCATTAAAAATGCTACACCTCTTACGTAGCTCCTGCTGTGGTTTGGGGATGAGATCATATGGCTTCACTCTGTTTGATCCTGTGCTCTGACTAAGGGTGGGAATGCCTGTGGTGGGAGCAGCACTGTGGCCTCTCCCATCCTGGGCAGGAGCTGCTGAATCCCAGCCTGGCCCTCTGCCTGGAGCACAGGTTTTGCAGGGCAGCCATGGAGTGCTGAAACCTGGAGCTGTGGGGTGTGAATAAAGATCATCAAACAGCTCAGAGCGGCTCCAGGGCCACACTCCAATCTTGGGGGAATTTTGTGTGTAATCAAGCCCAGGTGACACAGGGGGATCATCTCCTAGTACAGGGAACCAAAACAGGGGCTGTTACAGGTAAATGGTGGTGGGAGCCTGAGCATCCCAGGGGTTTGGGAATGCAGCTGTGACCTTCTGGGCCTGCAGTCCTCAATTAGCAGGGAAAGAAGGATTTCAGTGTGTTCAGAGCTGGCTGTGCCACAGCTCTGTGCCCCCTTTGATCTCAGGGCTGCTACGTGATGCTTTTTAGCTGAGGAGTGTTAAACAGAGAAACCTGTACTGAGATCAGACCTGCCGTGTTCAGAGGGGATGGGAGTCACAGGGACTGTGGGATCAGTCAAGAGATTCCTGGAGTTCTGATGGTCACTGCTGGTTTGTTTTGTGTGTATCTTCATGTCCTGAAAGATCCCCGAAGAGCACGACTTGGAGAGCCAGATCCGCAAGGAGAGGGAGTGGCGGTTCCTGCGCAATGCCCGGGTCAGGAAACAGGCCCAGAAGATCATCCAGAAGGGTGAGTGGTTTCCCTTGTTGAGGACACTGAACTGTAAAACCCCAATTAGCAGTGACCCCAATTAGTGATGACGCTGTGCTGACCCTCAGACTGCACTGGGTGCAGGTGAGGTGATGCTGCTGCAGGTGTTTCACTGCTGGTCACCCACCTTGCTGTTCTGAGCTGCGAGGTGTGTTCACCACGTCAGGGAAATGGTCCCTTGGGGTGCCAGTTGTCTGCCTTCCCCTTTGAGCATGTGACTGCAGCTCAGCTGGAGCAGCTCTGGGCTGGCTGAGCAGTGTGGGAGCCCCATAGGCAGGGACTCCTCTGAGGAGAGGGTGGATAGGATAAACTTCACAGCTGCAGGGCTCAGTGTCTGATGTGGGATAGACATGGTCATGGCAGAGCAGTCCTAGAGCTGCTGGACACATCCCCCCACGCTTAGGAGAGACCTCAGTGATGTCTCTCAACAATCCCTGCTCTCATGAGCTCTGTAAATGATCATTTACCCTTTATATCCCATTATATTTTGAATATTTGTGTGTATGGCTTTGTGTGTGCTGCTTCTAATGTGCCTCAGTTTTGTGTGAGCTCTCCAAAAACCTGAGACTGTGTTTATTTAGGACTCTCTGAGGCAGCTTCTGGGCTGAAATTCTCTCAAGCACAGGAATTTATTCGAATAAGGTGGAACCTAATGAGGCTTTCTGAAGAATTTGCATCCCTAAATTATCACTGCTCCTGTGCCCTGAGCAGCAGAGGCTGGGGAGCTACATTTACAGGAGCTCCTGGCATTTTTCCAGCAGCATTCCCAGGGCAGGACTGTGCTGTGGAGGCTGCTCTTCCCTGGGGATGCTCATGGAGGCACACAGAGCTGGAAATCCTAATGTGCTGAATGGAAAAGTGCCCAGGGCTCAGCTTCGTTGAGAGGTTCCTGGACTCCCTTCAGTGTAATGTGGTGCTTCCTGTCGGGAAACTGTGGAATATCATCAACCAGAGAAAGAGAGGAATCAATGTGGAACCCAGGAGATGGCCTGTGAGATCTGTTGGAATACGAAGATGGGCATTATTCATGCTTGCCTGGAGAAGTTCAATCTCTTTCTAGACAGTGCTCATATTTGGTTGCTTGACCTGAGTAACTAAAATGCCACTACTCATTAAAAAAATAATAAAAATGTGAAATATTAAAAAGAATTAAAATAGACTTACAAGCTTTTAATGAAAATTAGATTAAATGGATGCATTCTAAAACAAACTTGAGCTGAATAGATGTCTCCTGGGCTTAGAGGTTTGTGTGATGAATTCGTAGTGTGCCAAAAAATAGCAGTGTCAGGGGTCCCAACACTGTTTGTGAATAGCAAAGTGCTCTGAAGACAAGATGGGAAAAGTCTTTACCCATCGTTTTAAGGTCTCCATGGAAAATACATTTTTCATTTGCAAGTTAACCTAAAATGTAAAAGAAATGAAATGGAAGCTTAACTAAATAATCCACAAGCTACAATGAAATGCTGTATTTTAAGTTGAAAAACCATTTTCAGTTTTTATATTTTGAAGAAACATTGTTGGTTTTTCTCTCAGCACAAACTGGTGTTTCCCTGGGCTTGGCTGTGCTTGTTCTCTTTGGTTACCAACAAAGGAGCCCCTGCTTTGTCACCACAGGTTTTAGTTTGTGCCTTAAGTCGTGAGACAGTCGGTGTGGGGGAGTCAGAGCTGTTGGTAATGGGGGTCTCAGAAGCTCCTTGAAGGAGGAAAGTGCTGGGGGTCTGTTGGTGAGAACTGGGGGCAGGAGGAGGAGAAAGGGAAGGGGACATGTGGCTCTGGGAAGCCAGGGGTGGCACAAGGCTGGTCCCTGGGGTGGGACATTGCCAGGGCTGAGCTGTGCTGCCTCCTGTGCCCTGCAGGGATTTCCCGGCTGGACGATCAGATCTTCCTCAACAGGAACCCGGGTGTCCCCTCCGTGGTGAAGTTCCACCCCTTCACGCCCTGCATCGCCGTGGCTGACAAGGACAGCATCTGGTGAGGGGCTGGGAGCTCTGTGGGGTCGGAGCAGCACAGGGCACATGGGGGTCATCACAGGGTGCCATGCATATTCCTCTCATTGTCTGCCCCATTCCCCCATGGCCATCCCTCCCTCCCTTGGGGCAGAACGTCCCAGAGCTCAGGACCACAATTGTCAGCATGGCCCCGAGTCCTTCCCTCCCCAAGGTGCTGGGTTAGGGCTGCAAGGGGATCCGACAGGGCTACAGCACTTACAGCTGAGCTTTTGTCCTGTT
The DNA here is from genome assembly GCA_035221455.1 of Xenops minutus. Lineage (NCBI taxonomy): Eukaryota > Metazoa > Chordata > Aves > Passeriformes > Furnariidae > Xenops > Xenops minutus. The sequence continues at coordinate 886,701 of JAWWEE010000041.1, forward strand.
TCCTTCACAGGAGGAATTAAATTCCCCCTGTGAGGGTGGGCAGGCCCTGGCACAGGCTGGCCAGAGAAGCTGGGGCTGCCCCAGCCCTGGAAGTGTCCAAGGCCAGGTTGGATGGGGCTTGGAGCACCCTGGGCTAGTGGAAAGTGTTTCTGCCCATGGCAGAGGGTGGAACAAGGTGGGCTTTAAGTCCCTTCCAAACCATTCCATGATTCTCTGATATGTTATTAATAAAATGATGCCAAACTCCAGAGGAGAAATCCAAATTGAGCTGGTATCCATGAGATATAATTGGATAATGTGTATATCTCTTTATAGCTTGCACAGAGAACTGAGAACTGATTTGCTATTTTTTTCCTCCCCCAGTTTTTGGGACTGGGAGAAAGGGGAGAAGCTGGACTATTTCCACAATGGGAACCCTCGGTACACCCGGATCACGGCGATGGAGTACCTGAATGGGCAGGACTGCTCCTTGCTGCTGACTGCCACAGGTAAATAACACATTTTCTCACGTATGAGGGATGGGCTGGAGGGTCTTTGCAGAGTTCCAGCCCAGGTGAGCTGTTCTGGACCTTGTGCTCTCCCCTCCATGGAGCTGTCTGGGCCTGACCTTTCCCTCCCCTGCACTTCCCTGCCTGGTCTCAGCTGAGGCCATTTCCAGGATCAAACATGAAAGTTGTTTCTGGCAATACTGAAGTCTCTTACCTAGGTGCTGCAAAGGCTTTCAAAGGACTGCTAAGTCAAACACTTGAAACATTCCATTTCCAGCCCCAGCTTTATTCATTACCTCATTCTGAATCTTTACTTGTCATTGCAGGATCATGGTCACCTCCTGCTGCAGAACACCTGAGGAAAGGGGAATTTAGTTTGTTGAAGCTGTTGTGCTGAGCTGAAATCATGCAGCAACCAAAATATAAGAACTGGAATTCTGTTCTTTGTGGTGTTTTCAATGTAGAGCAGGCAGAGCTTACTTAAGCACTGAACTTTTCAGTTAGTTCTGAGTTTCTCTCTAGTCCATTCCTCACCTCAGTAGTTCTCCAGAAGACCCCATTGCATCACGTGGGGTTGCATGAAGAGCTCTTCCCCATTCTTTGGGCTGTAAAGCTGTGAGTCAGATCAGCTCCTCTCCCAAGGAACCATTCCAAACCTGTCAGTTGGAGTGTTTTCAACAGCTTCTCCAACTTCCCACTGAACTGTACAGGTGGATTGTAATTAAGGGAGGTGGAAGAGGAGCTGAGAAAGCCTTTAGGACATTTTCCTTTCAGTTTATTGATTCTTAGCACAAAAGTTTGACAGATGGGGAGAAAATTGAAAAAATACACAATGTTCTTGAAAGATTTGCTGCTGATGGGCTGGGCTTTCATTCAGCTGCTTCTGTGGGGCTGTTTTGTGTTGAGTGGGTACTTATGTGACTCTTGGCACCAATAGTGAGGAGGACAGAGATGAATCCTGGAGAAAATGAGTGAGTCAAGGAAATGGAGAGACATGCAATGTCAGGTGTTATTCAAGGGAAGGGGAAAAGCTCTTCCAGAACACTTCCAGTAGATCAAAGCTTTAGGTTTCATGGATGTAAGATGAGAGAGGAAAAACAACTCTAACAAAAATGATTAAGTTCAAGTGACCCTCTTTGTGTCACTGCAGTTCTGCTTCTCTTCTTCCTTGTGTGCAAGGAGTTGTGAGAGCTGCATCAGCAGTGACACTGCTTTGTCTTCTCTTTCCCTGTGCTCCCCAAGATGACGGTGCCATCAGAGTGTGGAAGAACTTTGCAGACCTGGAGAAGAACCCAGAGATGGTGACAGCCTGGCAGGGGCTGTCAGACATGCTGCCAACCACACGAGGTGGGTCCCACGGAGTTCTCTTTGGGGGAAGGTGAAAATCAGCCCTTGCACAGCTTTGCATGTTGCACCTGTGATCTCCTTTGGCCCGAGCTCCAATTTTGGCACTTGTTCTTTGCTGTTTATTATGGGTCAGGAGGTGGCAAGGGATCTAAATCTGGCATGTGCAGAAGGGCAGCACAGTGAGATATTGGCCTGCTTGGAATGGTAGAAAAGTTGAGCAGAAAAGGGTGTAAAAAGGAGTACTGGCATCCAGCCACATGTGGGATGAAGCCAGAAAATCAGTTTGAGTAACCCTGAAGTCTGTTTTAGGACGTTACAGGAGGTTTTGGGACATTACAGGAGGTTTTGGGACATTAAAGGAGGTGGATGTTCCGTCCTTCCGAGCCCTCGTCATGTACTGGTGCTCTGATGGCAATTCTCTGTCACTTGAATATTTTTAATCAAGGCTTCAGGTTTTCCTGTGTGTGCTGTAGTTCAATCAGCACTTTGTGGGATTGATGGAGGAACTGCTGGATGAGGCTCCCTGGCCTGTGCTATGCAGGAGGTCAGATGAGATGACCATCATCATTCATCCTGACCTTAAAAGCTGACAGTTCTCATTTCTGAGCTGATGTGGTTCATCCCAGGAGCCTGACACAGCTCTTTTAGCTATTCATTGGATTTTCCTGGTGCTGCCTTGGTGAGCTCCTGTCTGTTATGTTTCTCTTAACACCTCACAGTTTGTCTCAAGGAAGAGGAGCTGTGTTTGAGGTGACTCCAGGCTCTGCCTTGCTGAGAGATGTGCTCAGAACTGATTGTGAGCTGCTGGAAGTTCAGAGCCTGCTGTGCCAATCGCCGTGGTCAGAACCTGCCCTTTCAGAGGTGTCAGCAAGAGCAGGAGGGACACAGTGGGGCTGCACTGGGGGGAAAGGCCTGGCTCTGCTTGCACAGAACGGCTCCAGTTGGCATCACAAGATGCCCTTTGTAGTGTCGTTCTGTATTTTTTTGCCAACACCAGCTTTCCTGGATGATGGTTAATGTTTCCCATCCCTGGATTCAGGATCTTGCTCCTTGGAGCTGGGAATTCTGCTGGACTGCCCTGGCTGTCGGCTCTCTCCGTGTACAGGGAGGATGGTGACAGCTCCCCACTGGGCTCTCCCAGCCCAATCCCATTTTCCTGCCTTCTTTTCCACATGCACTTTGCCAAGGCAGGGCATGTGGTGATTGTACCTTACCCTGCACAGGGTTTACCACCCCAGAAAGGATTGTCAGCATTGGTGTCTGACACTGCAGAACAGGCTCAGAGCTGAGTGAGCTGGGAGAGTTGGGTGGTTACACTTGCCAAAACAGAAGTAGGGAAACTTTTAAGTTTGTTCTCTTTAGGATTGTTTTGGGGTTTTTGGCCTGTTTCTTTCCCTTATGGATTGAAGCAGTCTGGGGCCTGTTTTCTTTGCCTTTCACCTTCACAGCAGGTTTGGCAGAAGAGAAGGACAGATCTCTTTGTGGAGAGACAAATAAATGTACCACTTCAAAAGAGCTATGTGGAGCAAGTCCCCATGGAAATGAGACTCTTCACAGTCATCTGGTGCCAAGACCATAGTTGTGGTCCAGCACTGGCTCATAACACTGAAGATGCATCTTTGAAGCTGCAGAGCTCAGGAGTTTTACAGGAGTTTGTTTGCTCCCACTATTGATTTCCTTCCCTCCTCTCCCAGCTTTTCCCCTGTGTCATAATGCCACACTCATCTCTGAGTTGCTCTTGAGAACAACCAGAACATGACTTTCCTGGGCCTTTTTCCCACTTACAAAAGGTGAGAGGAATATGCAAGACCTAAAAACATCCTTTGGAAGCTTGAAAAGCATCCCTGATGGGAGATGGACAATAATATGCCCCGGAGCTTCCTGAGAGGAAGGAACAGGCCAGGGTGAGGCACAGAACTTACACTTGTACACTGTGAGGTCAGAGATGAGCTCACACAGATGGGTTAGGGTTAAACTTGGCCCCAGCTCACTGCACTGAGTAATTGACTCAGAGTAGGGGAGTTTGAATTTCAGCACTGAGTCCCTCAGTTCTGTGTGAGGTGTTTTGATTTTGAGCTTGTTTAGAGCTGAAGCACCAAGAAAAAAGCCTCTTTCAATCAAAACCAAGGTGTTGAAAGCACAATTGGTCCCTGCATGAGGCAGGGACTGGGAATCTCCAGCGTGAGGAGTGGAGGGGGCTGATGGAAAGGCACATCTCATGGTGCAAATCTCCTGGGGTTTCAAGAAAGGTGGGGAAAACAGCATTTTCTGTTGAGCAGCGTAGGAAGAACATAGACCTGACGTGCTCTGAAGCTGTGCTTTTGCAGCAGGAGACTTTGGGAATTCTGGCAGTTTCTGTAGAAAAGGCTATTTTGCAGGCTTGGAGCAGCACAGGGACCCATGGCCTGGTGTGAACGTGTTCTCATACAGCAACCTGAACAGCAACCTGAGCCGACCTGCCACGAGTTGTGGTTTGTCTCTTTGACCAAGGAAAAAGCCAAAACTCCACAGTCAGAATGGCCTTGTCCTTGAAAGGAGCACAGTTCAGGAATCTGGAAAAATACAGAAGTGGGACCAGCTGGTTCACAGTCATCAACCTCTGGCTGTTTCCCCTTGGCTCCTGTTGTGTGCTCCCTGCAGATCCCTGTGGTGTTTTCCCTTTCCAGCCAGCAAAGGGAACCAGGATATCACTTCTGAAGGGCTTGGCCTGGTCCCTTCCTGAGCACCTGCAGCTCCCTGGGCAGGACAGGGTGGGGAGGGCCTGGCACAGGTTGCCCAGAGAAGCCCCATCCCTGCAAGTGTCCAAGGCCAGGTTGGATGGGGCTTGGAGCACCCTGGGCTAGTGGAAGGTGTCCCTGCCCATGGCAGTGGGTGGAATATAAGGTCCCTTCTAACCCAAACCATTCTGGGATTCTGTTTCATGATTCTGTGATTCTCCAGGGTGGCCCCGTGGTGGCTCTCACCCCCCCATGTGCTGCTCTGCTCTCATTGCCTGGGGGTTTTATGGCTGAGACCAGTCTGTGTCTGGAGGTAACTTCCCATTTAGGAAGCTCTTCAAACAGAGCACCCATAAGTTGTCTGCACTCAAGGGGAGCTGGTTACCTGCCTGCTCAGGTGTGGGTGGGGCAGAGGAGCCCAGATCTCCCACAGCAACAGCTCCGTGCTCTGATGGGTTTGTGCAGATCCCAGGAGTTACTTGGATTTCTGTCTGTCACTTCCCGATGTACTTGAGAAGAGGGAGCAGCTGAGGCAGGGGATGGTCTCCTTGTTCCAGCAGGAATGTCAGCTCGGTGCTGCTGTCAGGCAGCCAGAGCCCTCACTCCACACGACAGGCTGATGGCTTCCCAGGAAGGCTGTGCTGCAACGAGTGCCTGCGCTTGGATGGAGGCATGTGCTGCTCTGGGTGCTGCTGCTTCTCTTCTATGATCTTTAATTTGAGTTGCTTTTTCTAATCCTTTCTTAAGATTATTTTTGCTCTGGCTGACCGACTCACCCTGAGCACCAACCCTTCATCCCTGTCTCCTCACAGGTCTGGCCCGAAGGGTTTCAATCTATCTTGACAGAAGTAAGCAGGGAGGTGAGTGCTGCTTTCCTGTTCCTGTGCTCAGGTGGGTGGGCAGGAGCTCCTTGGCCACCTTCAGGGTGGTTGGTTGGGTTTTTTGGTGTGGTTTGAGTGACTGCTGGGTCCCTGTGGTTCCTGGAAAACTTTGTTTCCACCTCTCCCATCCCTTGACTTGTGTCTGTGTCAGTGAGAGCTGCGAGGAATGCAGGGAGCTCCCTGGGCAGGCACAGACACTGCTGGGAGAAGGGAATCCTCACATGAGACACTCTGAGCTCCCTGCAGCCAGAGGACACGTGGGTGAGATGTTGGAGTCTCTCTTTGCCAGGAAGGCTTCAAAGCATCCCTGGACACAAAGGGTTTGAGTGACAGGTTCCAAATAGGACCATAAAGCTATATTGTGGGTTTTACTGGGTTTATTTGTAAACAGCCTTTAGCTGTAAAGATCATGGGAAAAGGAAATGCTGATTAATCTTTCCCAGGAGCCTCAGAATAGTGGACTTTTGGCAAGGATATGCCAAAAAGGAAAGAGGGGAAATTTAGATCAGATCAGTGGATGGAATTCCTTCATCTGAGGGTGGGCAGGCCCTGGCACAGGTTGGGCAGAGAAGCTGTGGTTTCCCCTGGATCCCTGGAAGTGTCCAAGGCCAGGTTGGACAGGGCTTGGAGCAACCTGGTCTAGTGGAAGGTGTCCCTGTCCATGGCAAGGGGTTGAATGGGATGGGCTTTAAAGTCCCTTCCAACCCAAATCATTCCGGGATTCTCTGATTCTAATAAATTTCCCAAATTCTGCTCATTTACATGGAAGGAAGTTGAAGGAACTTCCATCCATAGAGGCCAGGGCTGTGCAGGGGCTCTGAGGCTCTGGATCCTGACCCCCTCCTACTCCCACAGCTGCCAAGGGCTTGGGGGGAACAGATGGTGATGTGTCAGGGTATCCTGGGGGTGTGCACGTCTGAGTGTCTGTGGCTGTTCATGGTGACGTTGTCACCTCAGGATGGTCATCAATTATTAATATTTGCTGACTGATAAGAGCTGGCTGTGTCTGTAATGATTAATCACTGAGGCTGATGGCAGGGGGTGATTCAGAGCTCATTAGCTTGAGTTTAGCAAATTTCTCTCTGGCTGTTCAGGGCCAAGTGCTGGGGCAGGAACTAGCTGAGCTGGAGCTGGTGTGTTGCTGTGAGTGTCTGGCTCTGTACTTCACTCCCAAACACACCAGCAAAGGCTCAAATTAGCAGGACTTGGCTGCAGGGAATTCCCCACTCAGTGGACTGGGCATGGAGCAGTTCCAGGGGATTCTGGCTGTTCCAGTGCCAGATCGACACCACTGATGCCACACGACCACAGTCCCCAGCACAGAGAGTCATGGTTGATCTAAGCCTGCTCCAGCATCTTCAGGTCTCCAGGTGACAAATGCAGCACAAGGATTCCTCCTGTCCCAATGAAGAACTCTTAAATATGTATGGAGTTAGCTCTTTATCTGACAGCAAAATACATCAGCAATATTTAGGTATTGCTGCATCTCTGGAAGTGTCCAAGGCCAGGTTGGATGGGGCTTGGAGCAACCTGGTCTAGTGGAAGGTGTCCCAGCCCATGGCAAGGGGTGGAACAAGATGGGCTCTAAGGTTCCCTCCGACCCAGACCATTAAATGATTCTATGATAAAATATTCTGGCTTTGTCACTAAAGCACAGAAAACCAGTTGTGCCCACCTCTGCCATCGGGGGGATTATGAACAGCCCTGGTCTGTCTTACCTTGCAAAAACTGATACTGATGCCAGGCAAGAAAAAATAATCCCATCCATGCTGGCTCCTGTTCCCTCCCTGCTCTCCTGAGGCTTCAGGAACAGTGAAATGTGTCAAATACCTGCTCTGCAGCCACACAGCACATTCTCTCCAGAGGCTCTGCTCTGCCTTGGGTGCTGCTGGCTCTCCTGATGGGCAGGCAGTGATCCACATGGGAGAGGGAGCCTTGGAGCCTTCTCAGAATTCAGCAGCTTTTTGAAAGGGAAGTTCCTGGGGGGCTGCATTGAGGAGCATGGGCAGGGGGATGGCTCCAACCTGCAGAAGGAGCTGCTTGAGGGATCAAACACAAACAGGCTCGTCCTGGAGAGGAAGGGGCAGAGAGAACAGCAGTGAGGATTCCCCCATCTCCCCAGGAACTGGTGTCTTGCCCTTCAAGAGTAAGAAGTTTGGGAGAAGCACTGCATTTCTGGTCACATTATTTTATGGCAATAAAATCATTGGAGAAATCGCAGCACCAGGGGTTTGTGTTCTTTTAATTGGATTCCCAGCATCCCAGCTCCTGCTGTCCCTCGCTGTGCAGTCCTTGGCAGGAGGAGAGTGACACTTTTTGAGAGGATGTTGTAGAAATTAATGATGAGTGAGGTCATCCAACCCTCCCACTGCTTCCTGGAAATTAAAGCAGGGATGTGCTTCACTGCTTAACCAGGAGGGCCCGTGATTAAAAAATGATCAGTCAGAATCCAAGATGCTTTTATATTGCATTCCATGTAGGTATTCCTGATTCCATTGAAATGCCAAGGACAGCTTGGCTGCGTTCCAGTGACGTTACAGATAAAGGCAGATGTTGGGGAAGCAGCTGCTTTCACCAGTGCTGGTTATTGAAATTTATATAGGAAACTGTCCCATCCAGACAAATTGCTCAGGGGGAATCCTGGGGGAGCAGCCATGGGAAGTTACACCTTCAGGAATGGCTGTTGGTGTGTATAAACTCACGTCATACAGAACTGCAAGTGCTGGTGTTAAAAGACTCAACAACAAAAAAAGCCAAACCTAAAACCAACAACCACCTGCCACAGACCTTTGAAAATTCCTTTTCCCGAGCTGTAGAAGATTTGTTGCTCATTATCTGAGAGTATAATATTCCTTAGGGGAAAACTGTGGTCTTAACTCCTGATGCAGTGCAGGGCTGGGGTGCCACTTTCTGCAGTTCTTGGATTCTGGGAGCAGCAGAGTTCCACCACTGGCCTGTGTCAGGTGCTGCCACAGCATCTTCCCTGTTCACTCAGATCCTGTGAGTAGGTGGGAGCGTGGAATTCGGGTGGGAGGTAAAGCAGAGCTGGGCTGCTGGGTCACACAGGTGCACAGAGCAGCACCTTCCTGCCAGGAGGAGGCTGAGGAGCAGCTCAGGTGCCAAACCCGTGAGCCAAAACGCGGCGGGTGAGCTGCGGGCTCAGTTGTAACATCCTGGAGAAGGACCTCTGTTAATTAAAAAGGAAATTGTCATTAGTATTAAGTCCCACGTTTGCTTTTCATCCCAGAATACTATGAATTTAGCATGGAAACATGAGCCAATCCTGTACCGTTTCTACCACGAAAATGTTTGCTCGTACATAGAAATAGTTCAGCTATTTCTGTCTCATTCCACACTGTGAGTGTGAGCTCTGGATGGAACATTTTCTTCCCCCTTACACGCTTCCGAGTGACTTAAATTTATCTACAAAGGCTTTTCTTCTCTTCAGGCAGGTTGGAATTCTGGTTCAGCATCCCCAGTCACATCCTGGGCTCCCCTTCTTGGTCAGGGCGTGGCTGGGGTGCAGTGGGAGCATCCACCTCCACAGGACAGCCTCTGGAACAGCAGCCAGACGGGACTTGGTGCTGATCAGACAAAAATACCTTGGCTTCAAACTGGGGAACATAACTGGGAAATTGGGAGCTTTCAAGCCTCTCTGGGCGCTTTGCCTGCTGAACTCCATCAGGGATGGTAATGGCCAGATCCATCTCAGCTGCCAGGTTTATCTTGTCACATGGGCCATAAACGAGATGACAAATGCAAACACTTCAGTGATGTTTATCATCTCAATCACTGCCTGCTTGTTTGCCTCAGCTCTCCAGCCCTCCGAGCTGCCAGGCAATCTGAAGGAACAATCCATTTGACTAAAGATAAAGATCCAAGCTCCCAGCTTAGCCAAGAGTCCCGAATTTCATGCAGTGAGGTGACAGACTGTCAATAAACATCAGTGATCCCCTCCATGGATGCAGCAAGATCAGGAATCAGCTCAACTGTGATGCTCTGGAAGGGGAGATGGGCAGAGTGTTTTATCTGGATCAGTGCAAAACAAGGTCGTTCTGGCATCTTTGAGGAAAACTCAGTGTTTATAGGATGACTGTCATTTCCTTTGTGTCCTGTAAAGGTGGTTGATCTGGTACAGGGCACTTTTGGCCCTTTGGTGACAAAGAGCATGTTGGGGGAGGCTTAAATTTCCTTCTGAGGCTAATTCCCGGCAGTAAATCCAGACAAATTCACATTTGTACCTTCTGGACAAGAAATTGTGGAGTAGAGGCACAGGAATGGCGCTGAAGGTGACTGCAAGTGGCTCAGGGCAGGAGCTGCAGTCCTGATGCATTGCAGAGGGTTCTGACTCCGGGTTGTGTGTGGTTATGAAACACTGCTCAGCACCAGAGACTCGCTTTGGCATGGATGAGAGGGTGGACAACTGCTCTGAGAGGCAGGAATGCTGCTCTGCAGGGCAGGGATGCTGCTGTCCCTGCCCTGCCCGAGGGGCTGGAAACAGACACCAAACCTGGAGTTCTTCTCTGCTTCCCTCCTGTGGTTCTCCCGGGGTTTTTTGTTTGTGCTTTTAATGGATGAAGGGGGGGGTCTCCCTGGAAACCCCCCAGATTTGGGGTTGCTCAGCCTTTGCAGCATATAAAGCAAACAATAAGTGGTGTTCAGCAATGTTGGTGTGCAGCTCTGCTTTGAGCAGGACTTTGCTGAGCCGTGGAGGCAGCACACAGGTACAGTCCCTTCTGCTAAATTGTACAAGGATTGTTCCTTGGAGGTTTCTCCCTGCCCCAATCAGGGGGTTCATTGCCAGCAATTTCCCCAGGCCCAGATCTGCTTTGTTCTGCTCCCTGTGTGCTCTGTGCTCCATGGCTTTGGGTCATAGGGTTCCTCCTGCTGGGAAAGGAGGTGACATACACTCAGCCTGCTCTGGGAATTCCATCCCAGCGAGATTCATGAGCTCACACTGTAAGCAGGTGTCAAGTGCTTTGAGGATAGAAAATCCCTTGTTAGGCTCTTACAGAGTGGATGGGATGTTCTGAACTTCACCTAGAGATTGGGCTGTGCCCTCCAAATGAAGAGCCAAAGCTCCTGTAAAGGATTTTAGGTGGTGTCATTGCGAGGTGTTCTCCTCCTTACCAGTCTGTGCAGCAAACTGGTTTGTGCTCCCACCAGCTGTTAAATTCAATATATTGCAGCTGACTGACTTTGCTGTTCCTTGTTGAGAAACATCTCCCACATCCTTCTGTTGGAATGAGGAATCATGGTGATCCAGAGGCTCTCAGGTCTTGCTCTGTGAGGTGTCACCAGTCAAGTCTACTTCAATCATTGTTTAATCCGGTGTTCTCCTGAAGTGCTGGATAATTTACTGACCCCCTGGAGCCCCCAGCAATGTCCTGGAAACTGTGCTCCCCTGCCACCAGGACCAGCTGCACTCGGCCTCTCTGGGCACTCAGACAAAGGGACAAAGGCTTTTTGGGCTGGAATGCAGGACCAGCAGATGCAATCCCGTTTGGAGGATGTGTGGATGTGTGTGTAATTTTACATGTCCTCTGGCAATGGCAGTTTCTGAAACACGAGGTCAGGAGAGCTGATACTCCTAATTAGTGCAGCTCTGCCTGTGCTGATGCTGATTTACACCCCTGCCTGTGTTCTGTCTTAGGGGCAGGGATGGTGGTCGACTGGGAACAAGAAACTGGGCTCTTGATGACCTCGGGAGATGTGAGGATAATCCGGATCTGGGACACGGATCGGGAAATGAAAGTACAGGTAACACCTGTGTGTTTGTCCCGGTTACCTTTTTCCTCCTGGAGTGCATCCCATGGGTGAGTTATCCCAAAGCACCTGAGACTCATCTGTGAGGAGCAGACAGGCCCTGGAGCTCCTGGTGCTCTGCTTCCCATCCCCAGGGTCATGTTCCAAGATCAATAAACCCACACTCCTACACAAGGAGCATGTTAGGGCTTTCTTGGAGCTTGCTGCTGTTATTCTGGATGGGCAGTAGTGTTTGGGGAAGGTGAGACTGTGGAAGCCAAAGGTTTAGGGGCAGGCAGGGGGACGCAGATTGGGTTTCCTATTAGCACATAATTGAACTGGTGTAAGAGTCTTTAAAAGCCCTGGCACAGGTTGCCCAGAGAAGCTGTGACTGCCCCATCCCTAGAAGTGTCCAAGCCAAGCTGGATGAGGCTTGAGGCAGTCTGGACTAGTGGAAGATGTCCCTGGCCATGGCAGGAGTGTGGAGTGAGATGAGCTTCAAGGTCCCTTCCAACCCAAACCATTCCAGGATTCTATGTTTTGTGAGGAAATTTAGGGTTGAGTTGGGTTGGTGGTGGAGCATTCAGATGTTCTGCTGCCATCTCTGCTCCTCTGGGACACACCTGATGCTGGTGATGGAGCAGCACTGCTCCAGCACCTCCCAGCCAAAGGTCTGTGTCCAGGAAAGCTGTGTCCACATGGAGAGCACTTCCATACCTGCTTAGTGCACACCTGAGTCAGGACCTGGGGTGTTCACACCTCACCCCTCAAGGCACCCCGAGAACAGTTTCAGTCACACAGAACTTTCTGTGCCATATAACAGGTAAAAGGCACTGCAAAAACTCATGTCATTCATAATCATACGGAAGTTTCTCAGAAATTCCAAGGAGAAGCAGCTGGTCGGTGAGAACGGAGGCACCATGCTGGAGTAAAAAGGAAGTAGAGTTTTCAAAGCTTCTCGAAATTAATTACCCTTGGATGAACATTAATTGCGACACTTTGACCCCACGATGCAGGATAATTAAGCCTCTGTTAATCTTAATTACTTTCACATATTATTTTTTTCTGTGTAAATTAGGGATCGGCAAAATTCAGGAGGCAAAAATCTTTTAAATTATGATGATTAATGATTGCACCGAAAGTATCTAAAAACATGTTGTTTCTTTTTTTAATTGCTAAGATTGGGTGTGTTGAAATTCAAGTGATTGGAACTTCCTGACTCAGTAACTGGGAAAGTGAGAATCAGCACAAAGAGCAGGAATAAGCCAGGCAGATAAAGGTGCCTTCCCTCTTTGAAGTACAAAAACCCACACCTCTGGAAACACTTGGGCTGGAGCTGCAGGAACAAGTGCTTCATTTGCACTTCTGCTGAGTGTTGCTGCTTCAAAGGAGGAGCTGGGGGTGGGCAGGGGCTGGAGCAGCCCCGGGGCTGGTGCCTGTCCCAGCTCAGCCCAGGCTGGGATAGCAGCTCCCGTGGTGAATCTGCACAGAGGCAACATAGGATTGAAGTGTGAAATGAGCTCCTGCAGCTCCAACGGGCTCTTTCACAGCTTGCCCAGAGGAGCTGTGGCTGCCCCATCCTTGGAAGTGTCCAAGGCCAGGTTGGATGGGGCTTGGAGCAACCTGGGATAGTGAAGGTGTCCCTGCCCGTGGCAGGGGATGGAATGAGATGAACTTTATGGTCCCTTCCCACCTTCCACCCACTTCCTCCCTTTTACTTGCTACAGGCAAAAAGATTGCTCAAAATAATCCCTGTGCCTGTTGGGAAGAGAAACATTTTCAATTAAAACTAGTAAAAAAAGCTGAGCTGCACTGCAGAAGCAGGCTGTCAATCATGGAATCCTGGAGTGGCTTGGATTAGAAGAGACTTTTAAAGGTCACCTAGTCCACCCCCCTGCCATGGACAGGGACACCTTCCCCTAGCCCAGGTTGTTCCAAGCCCTGTCCAACCTGGACACCTGCAGGGGAGGGGCAGGACCACGGTGTAGGATCCTGAGTGCCGTGACTGGGAGCCAGGCTGTGCTCTCAGCGTGGCTGTCGTGTGCTCTGTCCCCAGGACATCCCCACCGGAGCTGACAGCTGTGTCACCAGCCTCTCCTGTGACTCCCATCGCTCCCTCATCGTGGCGGGGCTGGGCGACGGCTCCATCCGCGTGTTTGACAGGAGGATGGCCCTCAGTGAATGGTAATTCCCTGTCCTTCCCAGGCTCCCTGGCACCCTCATGCTTCCCCTTTGCCCTCCAAACGTGTCTCTCCTTGTTCCCCAGCCGGGTCATGACCTACCGGGAGCACACAGCCTGGGTGGTGAAAGCCTACTTGCAGAAACATCCCGAGGGCAACATCATGAGCGTCAGGTACACAATATTTTACTCTTGGAGCTGTTTGCCCTTAAACACAGTTTGTTTTCCCCTTTAAATTCTGCCTCTGGTATCCCAAGAGCTGAGAGAGTAAAGCTCTTTAGTTTGACATTTGCGTCAGTAATTAACTCCTGCTCCAAACTCAGCGGAGAGAAAGCAAAAAGGGATGTGGATCTTTCCTTGGAAGGCTGTTGGTGTGGTTTGGGAGTAAACAAGATGCTGGAATTGCCATCACGAGGTGTGTGAGGGAGCAGGAAGCTGAAGCTGGATATAGAATATCTTGTGGTGGTGGGTGTTTATTGCCCACATCGCTGTGGGGTCCTTTGGGAGGGAGCACCAGGAGAAAGGTTGGTGCTGCATCTGTCAGGCATATTGCTGGGCAGGATTACTGTGCTGCCTGGCAATTTTCTACACATAAATCCATTTCTGCCGCCTGGTAAATACTGCGGCGAGAGCAGCATATACTAATTTGGCCATTAAAGAGCAGCAGAATATAATTTATTGTCACAAAGCCACTGTTTGCACACAAAGAGCCTCTTTTTCTTGATTACAAAATGGGAACAAAACATAGTTTTCTGGGATTCAGAACATTCCTGAGGTGGGGGATGGGCCAGCAAAAATGTATTAAGATCTTCAGAAAGGGGATTATGTGATGCAGCTGCCAGCTTTGTGCAGCTCCCATATTAGAGTTTTTAATCTTCCTTTCCTAAGCTCCTCCGGGGGTCAGGTCCCTGTGCCCCAGGGCTGAGGGCTGCGTGTCCCCTCTCCTCAGGGCCCTTCTCAGCCTGGGCTGCTCCTGAGGCTGCAGAGGTGTGAGGAGATGTTGTGCTTCTGACAACAGGTCTGGTCCCTTCCCAGAGGAACTTGGATGTGGAGACAAGCCACCTCACTGCCAGTTCCTCCCAGTTCCCTCTTTTTCAACTGAAAGCAAGATCCAAGAAAAACAAATGTTAGGACATAGGGAGATCCTGGTGTAACTATTCCCTGAGAAACCCAGAGGTGTTGTTGCTGGCAGAGCAGTGCTCTGAACCTCAGCAGAACTTTTTCCCTGGCCCAGGACAGGGGTTTGGGACACAGAAGTGTAATTCCAGCTGGATCCTGCAGCTCCCCATCGCCCAGCACTAGTTCCCCAGTGATGCTGGGTGCAGTTGTTGCTTCTTGTTGCCCATTATTGTCCCAGTGGGCTGTGTTTTTCATGTCATCCCTCCCCACAGAACTTCCTTTCCATGCTGAAGCTCTTCCATAGTCTCCCTATACATTCAGAGCATTTTAAAGTCCAGTAAAGGTCCAAAGCTTTACACAAATTCACTGTATATTTGATCTCTCAAACGCTATTCCCATCTAGTCTTTAGATGTAAATCAAGTTTAATTTGTCTTGAATTTAATTACGTGACAGCTGGAGTTGCAGCGTCTTACAATGCTCTAAGTAGTGCTGTGTGATTTGGTCAGCATTAGTTATTCCAGAGGTAGGAAAACTGAAGGCAATATTCTGCTTAATCTTCCATTGTTCTCAGCCCCGCTGGGTGAGTCACAGTTGTGTGGCCATCAGTGATTTGAGAAAAATAACTCTTTAAAAAGTTGTGGTGCCAGAGGCCTCACAGATGCTGCTGGCAGAACAGGATCAGATCACTGGAATTTAAATTCTGTAAGAGACTTTCTGTTTGTCTTTCTGTGCCCCAGCAGCCCAATGTCTTGGCCCCATCCCTGGAAGTGTCCAAGGCGAGGTTGGACAGGGTTTGGAACAATCTGGTCTGGTGGAAGGTGTGGGAATGAGATGAGCTTTAAATGCCCTGCCAACCCATGCCATTCCATGATTTCATGCTTGCAGGGGGCTCAGAACGGATGCACTGAAGCAAAATCTCCAGTCCTTGGTTCCAGGGCTGTAGGAGGGTTGTGCCCTCCTGGCATCTCACAGACAGGATTCTGCTGATGAATTTCTGAGATCACATAACAAACAGAAATGTTTGTGTTTGAAAGGTGCTTTGTCTACCAAGCACAGTCTTGTCACTGCTGCTGCTGCTTCCCCCTGTCCCCTTCCCTGCCATGCCTGGGATGACACCTGGCCTGAGCATCCACAGGGTCTGTTTTACCTGGTCATCTCTGGCAGGGAGAATTCTTGTGTCTGTGTCCAGACACTTGGAGGAATGGATGGCACCAGCACATCCCATCTGCTTAGAGCTTTCTAATGCCATTTCCTGCTGTTCAAAGCAGCAGGAATTCGGAGCTGACATGGGGCTGGGTCTGTTGGGTGTGACAGACACACTCGGAGATGAGCTGTGAGGGATCAGCCGTGTGGGATCACTCCCGAGGGCAGAGCAGGGCTGTTCGCTCAGCACTGAATGTGCAGGGAGTGGGACCAGACCTGAGTGACACTGCTGGGAACTCGGCCGTACTGGTGGGGAAGACAAGGGCACATTCCTTCCCACGGAGACAGTTGGCTCATGGAGAGCTGTATGGCTCCATTTCCTGGCCTTTGGGATCGGGCTGGGGCACAGCCTGACCTTGTGGGGCTCCTGTGTTGGCAGCGTCAACGGGGACGTGCGGTTCTTCGACCCGCGGATGCCGGAGTCCATGAAGGTCCTGCAGATCGTCAAGGGGCTCACAGCCCTCGACATCCACCCCCAGGCCAACCTCTTCGCCTGGTAAGTGCCAGGTCCATCTCCTGCAGCCCCAGCACAGCAAGGACATGGAGCTGCTGGGGAGTCCAGAGGAGGCAGCGGGGTGGTCAGGGGGATGGAGCAGCTCTGCTGGGAGGAAAGGTTGGAGAATTGGGGTTGTTCAGCCTGGGGAAGAGAAGCTTTGGGGTGACCTCATTGGGGGCCTTCCAGTGCCCAAAGGGAGCTGACTGGAAAGAGGGAGAGAGGCTATTTACAAGGGCCTGGAGTGCTGGAACAAGGGGGAATGGCTTCAAACTGGCAGAGGGCAGGTTAGGTGCGATACTGGGAAGAAACTCTTCCCTGTGAGGGTGGGGAGGCCCCTGGCACAGGTTACCCAGAGAAGCTGTGGTTGCCCCATCCCTGGAAGTGTCTAAGGCCAGGTTGGACAGGGCTTGGAGCAACCTGGGCTAGTGGAAGGTGTCCCTGCCCATGGCAGGGGTGGAACAACATGAGCTTTAAAGTCCCTTCCAATGCAAACCATTCCATGATTCTGTGACCCCTGGAGAGGACAGTTTTTCCCCACAGACATCCTTCTTGTGTGTTCTAGAACTCACTGCACACTGCTCTGACACACAGCTCTGCCATGGGGCTGCAGGCAGCAATATTGTCCCTACACAGCATTCCCAGTGACTCCGTGTTCTCTCCCTTCCCTTCCAGTGGCTCCATGAATCAGTTCACAGCGATCTACAACGGGAATGGGGAGCTGATCAACAACATCAAATACTACGACGGTTTTATGGGACAAAGAGTCGGAGCCATCAGCTGCCTGGCATTCCACCCTCACTGGGTCTGTGTCCTCTTCCTGCTTTGGGGGTGGTCACGTCTTGCAGGGTGTGTGGGAGGGCTCACACTTCCACAATTTGTGTGCTTATTTATCCCCTGCCTGGGCTAAATCTGCAGATCTCCTCACCCTGGCTCTCTGGGTCTGCTCTCGTGCTCTTTTACGTAAAGCTGATGCTGTGCAGGAAAAAACTGCACGTCAGGAAAATGGGAGAACTGCAAAAATTAAAGGCAGAAGCGAATAGAGGCTGGAATGAATCAGAACAAAAGGAAGTTTGGAATGTATCACAGTAGTTAGAGAGAGAATCCGGTTGCCACTCAAGTAGGAGGCAGGTCCCATCTGCATTGTGGCTCACCCCAGGATGAGAAGAAATGAAGGAGATGGGAAAACATGAGAGGACAACCTGAGTGGATGGGAAAACAGGAAGGAATTAAAAAAGTTATTTTAAAAACCTGCAGATCAGCACAGAAATATTTAATAGGTAATAGAAGAGTGGCAAGAAGGGTCAAGGGCCTGGAGGTGAGCATTTGGCATGAGCTGGGCAGGAGGGGGAAGGTGGTTTCCTCCCTGAGGAATGTGTGTTTGACATCCTGAAGGTAGAGGGGTAAAGGAGAGCTCACTTCAGTTCTAAAAGCCTCTTTGCAAGAAGGTGAGAGCAATTTTGCTGCCTTGCAGTTGGGGATGGAAAAAGAAGTGGCGAAAATCACCTGAAATGGGTTTGCTCTTTAAATAAGCAAAGCAAAGCCCTGTCCAGCCGGGGGCTCTGGGCTGGGCCTGTCCCGGCCCCCTCACTGCAGGAAATGCTCATTTTCAGCCCAGGCATCAGCTCCTAATGAGCAGATTTGCAGCCGTTTAGAGAAATTATGTTGGCATTTGCAGCTAATAGTCCCCATAATTCTTCCCTGTGGCTGAAATGGGCCTATAACTCGCTGGGAGTGTGGGTGCTGGCAGGAATGCGTCAGAGCAGACGCACTCCAGAGCTCTGGAACAGCTGGGTGTCCCTGTGGAATGTCACCCTTGCCTGCCCCTGTCACTGCTCCACACCTGGACCTTGGGAGAGCCAGTCACAGGGGGGTCGCAGAGGGAGCTGGGGGGGCTCAGCCTGGAGAAAAGGGGGCTCAGGGGGGACCTTCTGGCTCTCTGCAATTCCATGATAGGACTGGGGAGCCGGGGAGGGGGTCAGGCTCTGCTCCCAGGGAACAGGGACAGGAGGAGAGGAAATGGCCTCAAAGGGAGGTTCAGATTGGACATCAGGAGGAATTTCTCCATGGAAAGGGTGGTCAGGCACTGGAAGGGGCTGCCCAGGCACATGGTGGAGTCCCCATCCCTGGAGGCGTTCAGGGAACAACTGGATGTGGCACTCAGTGCTCTGGGCTGGGTGACAAGGTGGGCATCGGGATAATCTGGGAGGGCCTTTCCAACCTGAGTGATGCTGTGACTGTGTGTGCTCTTCCCACAGCCTCACCTGGCCGTCGGGAGCAATGACTACTACATCTCGGTGTACTCGGTGGAGAAGCGGATCAGATAACGGCGGCGGAGCGGCCGCGCTCCCGGGCAGGGCCCCTGTACATAGTGAAATCATCGACTTGAATGTTTCGTGTTGGCTGCTGCTGCACCCCATAACTTGAACATTTGTTTTTCTGACTTAGCTACTGATGGGTTTGACAAGGGGAAGAGACAATCTCCTTTTTTTTTGTTTTTGTTTTGTTTTGTTTTCCAGCTATATCTTCTAAAAGCTACAGAAAAGGAACATTTATTTTTGTTTCCAGTGGTTGGCTTCTCTGTCAGAACCAATGGCTCCTGTGCTTGGAAGGACTTGGATGAGGCAACACCCTTGAGAAGGGTCTTGTTTTAGTCTTTGTTCCTTGTTTTGCTGGAGTGTAGGTTGCTTCAAGGACTAAGTCAGGACTCACCTACAGCTCCACGGGACCCTCCAGCTGCTGCCAACCCTGTGCCAAACAATTCCTGGGACAGGGCACTGGGACCCGAGCTGTCCATCTGCATGGGATGTACCTGCTCCTGCACTGCTGGGCAAGGGAGGCAGGGAAGTGTCTCCTCTGCATGAACCTCCTCCTCCCTCCCTGCAACGTCCTCTCCACTGGAAGGACAGAAGGTGACCTGGTGGCCTGGGGAGGCAGGAATCCTAAGGGAAGTGGCTCAAGGAGATGACAAGAGCAGGGCAAGATGTCCCACACCATCAGGCTGCACGTAAGAAAGAAGAGGGAAGGACGAGAACAAAGATCTCCAATGTCCCACCAAGCCTGGAGCAAGTCACTTGTGTCACCACATTCCGCCCAAGCCCACGGTGCTCGTGGGGAGTCTGGGACACCTCGGGCACTGTCCCTTCTGCTGCCACTGTCCTTCTGCCCACAGGGAGCTCCACAAACACATCTGGTCCCCTGGGAGCTCTGCCCAGCCAGTGAGGGAGGCTCCAGGGCCAGTCTTTGTGCTGATGTTCACCAAGGTGATGGTGAGGAGTTGGACACTTGCAGGTTCACACACTGTGTGGCCATGGCTGTGGCTTGTCTGTCCCTGTGCAACCAGGCATGGAACCACCTGGGCTGAGCACTAGAGAATCACTAAGGAGGGGGAAGACAGCAGGTCACCTGCTTTGAGCAAAGCACCTTTGTCCCAGATACCCAGGGAAAGCCTGCTCGGTCTTCCACACCTTCCATGTCTCAATAATGAATGTTTTTGTCTGTGCTGGGTCTCAAAAGGGGTGTGGGAAAGGGGAGGCAAAGCCAAAGGATTAGGATTCCTTCCAGAGGTTGGGATGTACCTGACTGAGAGCAGAACTTGCTCTGTGCAGAATTCATTGTGGCAACCTGCAAGGTCCAGAAATTCCCAGTTTTTCTCCCAGCCAGTCTCATGTGAAGGAACTATTGGCGAGGGAAGGGGTGAGAAACCTTTTGTCCCTGTGCTGATGGTGACCTCACCTCTGCCACCCCTGCGGTGTGTCTGACCTGTCACTGCTGCTTCTGCCCCACGTCCTCGTGTTCCTGTGTGTGCTGAGGCACCTGGGCCATGCCAGGGCCGGGGAGGTGGCCTGGTGGCCATCCCAAGGTGCCCCACACATGTCAGGACTCGGGCTTGGGAGAAGGTCCTCACACCATGACTGGGTGCCGGCTCCTGCCGAGCACCGTCCCCCGTGTCAGGGAGGCCAAGGGCCACGTCACAGGATGATGAATCAAAGGCTTTAAACTTAAAAACTACCTAAAAAATCCACTTTTAAGTTACCCAAAGTTAATTATGGTCTAACAGAGCTGTGCCTCTTCCCGACCCACTCCTGCGCTGCTCCAGCAGGACATGTCCCCTCCACGGGGGAGCCCGAGTTTGGGATCACACGTAATCCATTAACATTCACAGCTTAAAAAACAATAGATTTTTAACTTGTATCAGTGTATTTGTTAAAGGAACAGGAGATACCTGGTGAGAGGGCAAGGTGTGTGGTGGGAGCTGCTGCTCCTGCCAGGCTCCGGTGCAGCCCCATGTCCAGGACATGGGATTTTAAGGAACTCGGGCTTTGAGCTTTCACCTGAGCATGTGTGGGCTGTGCTTCCACAGGTCTGATGCAGAGATGCAATCATGGAGTTTAACCAAGGATCTGGAGAGTGTCCTACCTTAAAAGTTCACTTATCTCTATTTATTTTACAAAAATAAAAAAATATATAAAAAACCCCACACGATTGTAATGTGAGAGTAAAACAATTACAGACAAATAAATGGTTAATAAAAAATAAATGCAGAAACACTTCCTGGTGTGAGGATCCTTTTCTGGGGCAGGAGGGGAGTCAGGCAGCTGTGTCCCAGGAAGGAGCTGACTTGGATTTGGGGTGCTGGGCTCTGAGGTTTCCCCGTGGAAGAGGCTGGTTACAGGAGGAGGTGCTGGGAGACAGACGCTTGTCCCAGCCCAGGAGCAGCAGGAACACAGTGATCCCACCACGCTGCTCTTCAGAGCCCAAAGGCACTCTGGAGTGCTGGCTGCAGCTCTGAGAAACGAGCTGGCTTGGATAGATTGGATATGGGGAAAAATTCCTTCCCTGAAAGGGCTGTCCAGCCCTGGTCCAGCTGCCCAGGGCAGTGGGGGAGTGACCATCCTTGGAGGGATTGACTGGCCATGTGGACGTGGCACTGGGGACATGGGGCAGTGCTGGCCTTGGCAGTGCTGGGGGGACCAGCTGGGCTCGATGGGCTCAGAGGACTTTCCAGCCTGAGCAATTCCATGATGCTATGAAGGAAGTCAGTGTTGTCCCTGGAGTCCCCAACCTCTACAATGCCCCATTCCCTATACCAGCCATTCTCTGTGCTCCACGTCTCCTATAGACAGCCCCTATATTCCCCCACTCCCTATATCCCCCCATCCCCTATATCCCCATCCTCTGTAGTCTCCTCTTCCCTCTGTCACTGTTCTCTGTACCCCCCATCTCCTATAGCCCCCCATTCTGTTTATTTCCATTCCCCATATCCCCATTCCCTATACCCCCATCCCCTGTGGTCTCTCCATTCCCCATATCTCCACATTCCCGTCTCCCCATCCCCATTCCCCCATTCCCACATCCCCATTCCCATCGCATCCCACCCCATCCCATCCCCACATCCCACCCCACCCCATCCCATCCCATCCCACCTCACCCCATCCCATCCCATCCCATCCCATCCCATCCCATCCCATCCCATCCCATCCCATCCCATCCC